>VDFB02086081.1:217581468-217658780 GCA_007258455.2 Sequoia sempervirens
TTTTGTCTGTTGAGGCTTCTAGTTCCCAAGAAAGAGTTATTGATGAGTCTGTCATGCAGTTGATTAAGAAAAATCTAAATTATTCCAAGGTTGCTAGTGAGTGGATTGAAGAATTGTCTCAAGAAGCTATATTTTTTATTAGTAAATCTATGATTTCCTACACTCACATTGTTGATAAAAGAAAAGGATTAATAGAAGAACTACAATAGGGTAGAAAGGATAAAACCACTCTGTATGTACTTTTAGAAGAAATGAAAGAGTTAGTTTCCATGGATTGATTGACGTTGGTAAATGAACAGATTGTTAGTGATTCAAAGGAATTAGATCCTTCATGGCTTGATTCATTGAAATGGAAACTAAACATATATTATGACCTAGTAAAGGAAATCATAGAAGTGCTAGAGAAGTATTTAGATATGTTAGGAGATCCTGCTATGATGACTAAAAAATCTTTCTCAAAGCTTGGGAGGTTGGAGATTTATCTCAAAAAATTTAAAGATGAAACAGAAAAGAGGTCTAACACGCTGAATGATTATGAAGTTGCTCTTAGAAAATGGAGAATTGGGCTTCATATCACATTGACACCAGGCAACTGAGAGATTTTTGAAATAATTACTAGGTATAGGGAATATAAAGCCAGAATGAAGATTCCAGAGAATTTGTTGCAACAAGGAGAGAATGAGGATCTGAAAGCTGATGAAGTTGAAGCAGTTGGGAATTATGCATAGTTTATTTTTAGCATTTTCATATACTTTCTTTAAAGTTAACACTTTTAAGTTAATGACTTTTTTTAATTTTCGGTACGGTTACTTTCAAGAAACCGTTACGAAAGACATTGGCTATTTCTAAATATTGGTTCCACTAATGTGATTAGGATCTTCTGAGAAAAAAATAATTTACTCATTAGGGAAAACTTTGTTATTTTGGCTATTATCTATTATTTTGATATAGAAGACTTTGGTGGAGTTTATGCATGCATAATCTTTGAGTTACGGTGTATAGATTTATTTTGTTTATACTGAATGTTTGCTAGTTTTATATCTATTATTGGGATGATAGATGATATAATTTTTCTATATTGTTGTGGTGTTATTATCTGTGAATAAGATTTCTACAGTGATATTGGTTTAGTTGTTATCTTTCTTTCAGAAGTCTTATTTCTATTTACATGAGATTGATAGATACCTTTGAAGCTTTCTGACCTTAAAATCCCCATCCTTTATTTTTTTTATAGTTAAAAGCATCATTAATTTAGAAAAATCATTCATTGAACATTAGATAAAGGTAGCTACCACCTTTAAAAATAAGCAAAGAATCAGTTTTGAAGTTTGTAATGTTGTAATGTTATAATTCAACTGTGGTTACATTTATCACCTTTTATGGGCATATGAATATAGAGTTAGGTGATAAATTTGTTAACCAACAAATATAAAACTCTTAGGGTATGTCTTCCCATTGAAGACCCCTTCTTTTGTGTGCAAAACAAACTAGATGGCCAAGGAAGCTGAAGGAATTCTCAAGGAATATAACCTCCAGAATCTATCTATGAGAGCTAATTTTGACAGTAAAGGTTTTGTGAAGCATAATCTCTATGGAGGGAGCTCATATTGGCATCAGTCATCTATCGAAGATTTATAGGAATATTGTGTCAATGAGAAGGAAGTTTTGAGAAGAGGTTATATGAGGCTAACGCTAAAACAGATACAGGCTTTCAGTCTGTCATTTCACATCCCTAAAAATGTAGCTGAGGATTCAATAATAATAGATCCTGCATATGAAAAAATTCCTAATAAATCCCACCCTAGGGTTGATTGGAGCCAAAGTGAAATTTCAGATATGAGAGTGTGTGCTTCCATAGTGCTTAAAAGAACCCAGGACTAGTTGGATGGGAAATGGTGACAAGTTTTGGTCTTGTTCAAGAGCCTAAGTCATCACAAAAGAATGAACAAGGGTCTATGCAAGCATCTGGTGCAAGTGTATCATCAGGAAAACCCTCTATGATGTCCTCTAGTGCAAATTATCAGTTAGGTGGTGATGGTGATAGGCTAGAAGAAATAGTCAAGTTGAAGATCATCTATGAACAGGACAGTGTGCTTTCTCCTACCCCTAAGAAGAAGACCAATCAAGAAAAACTTGTGGCTGCAGATTTTGAAGCTATCTTTCAACAGATCATTGAAGATAATGTCTTTCCTCCTTTGTTTGAATTTCCCTCTTCTTCGCCTGATAGTGATAATCCTCCTTTCACTCCTAACTCTCCTAAAGAAACTATTAGTGGAAATGAAGATTCTGATATGGTAGTAGCCTCCCCAGGATGGCTGAAAAAAGCAGTGGAGAAGAAGAGAAAGCATATTCCTACAATGACAGTTGGAGTGGATATAGTTTCAAAGTTACTTCAAAGCTCTTCAAAACCTAATAAAGCAAGGAGGATGTCAAGGATGGTGACTGATGCTACTTCTGTAAATCAAATGTTAGAAATTGTTGAGCCTGTGAAGAATTTAAATGAAGATGAAATAATGGAGGCACACTACAAAGTCACACATGTTGATATGGGACCTCCAACACTGGAAGGTGATGTGTACCATTCCAATTATTTAGTCAATACCTTGATTAAAAGAGTGAAAGAACAAAGGAAAGAAAATATAAAATTGGAATCTCAAGTCCTCACATTGAGTAACTTTATTTCTTCCATGGCCACTCCTCCTATATCTAATGAAGCCTCAAGTTCTTAGGTAGAGGGCATCGATGTGCTCGCCATAGAGAAAATTAAAAGAATTTGAGCTATTCCATAGCTGCTTGTGAGGGGATTGATAAAAATCTAGAGAAGATATCTTCTTTCTGAATAAATTTGTGCTCTTTTACACTAAAGTTGTTAATAAGACGAAGGAGTTAGTAACATAAGTTCAGTAGCTCAAAAAATATCAAAATAGGACGAGCTCTATGTGCTTGCTCAGGAAATGAAAGAATTGAACTCTATGGATGCGAAGATATTAATTGGTGAGAAAATTGTGAATAATCCTAAGGAGATAGACCCTTCCTGGTTTGTTTCATTAGAATGGAAATTGAATATGTATGATAATCTAGTGAAGGAAATTAATAATGCATTTGATATATTATATGAAATGTTGGGGGAAGTTAAAGAAGATTGTCATATTCTAGGAGTGGAAATTACTAATGAGTTTGATGAAAACATTCTAGATATAAAAGAGATCTCTCTGAAGTTTAGAGAAATATTCAAGAAATAAATAGTTGATCCTACTACAGTGACATGGGAGTCCTTCTCGAAACTCAGTGGAATGGAGATCCACTTGAGGACTTATAAATGTGGAGAAGAGAGAAGATCTTAGAAGTCGGTTGAGTGTGAAAATGCTTTGGTCACATGGAGAACCAGGTTACAAATTACTACAACTCTAGGAAGCAAAAACATCACTGCAATTGTCACCAAGTACCAGGAATACAGGCAAAGAGTTAATGCATAGGAGCTGTTATTGAAGGAGGAGGCAGAAATAATTGACAGCGAAGGAGTGTTGTTGGGAGTGGGACCATTGTTTAGTTTTTAGTTTTTATGTTATTTTATTTAATTTGGCTCTCTTGATATTTCAAAGACTTTTTATTTAAATTTCTAAAATGGTTGTCTTCAAGAAACCGTTATGAAGACAAAAGAAACTCTATGTTTGCCAGTGGATTGTCTATTATTGGAATGATAGATTTTTGGATAGTTTCATTATTGTGGAATGTTTATTTGTGAATAAAGATTTTATGGTGATGGATGTGGAAGGATTTCTCAGTATAATTTAGGTGGTTTGGTAGTTTAAGCTTTTAATGTTTAAGTTGGGTGGACACTTGATGCCTTTATAAGTTATTTATGTTGAACTATTAGCTTATGTTAGCTTATAACTTATAAGTTATGGATGTTGAGTTGTTAGCTTCTATTCTAGGAATGGATTAATAATATTCCTTTTAGTTATTTATCAAAGATTGTGTGAACGGAAATGCAATAGGAATTTATAAGTAGTGTGATAAGTTTTGTTCTTTAAAAATGATGCAGAATCACATATCAAATTTAATACCATGGTATACAATATAATTTTTTTAGCTTTGCCTAACCTTAGTCACTAGTCCTCAGAGTTCTATAACCTTATCATGGAGTTCTAAATTTTCATAATTTATTGAATCTCTGAATTTTTTGATGGTTCACTTTGTTGAGTTGCAAGTCTTTCTTGGTCATCTTTCTACTTGGTGGGTCGGAGGTTTTGAAAACTTTGAAACTTCAGAGTTTGGTTCTAAGGTTCACTTTGTTGAAGCAAGAATGGAAAAGACATAAAGAAAACTTATTATTATAACTAATAACACTGTGAAGAAATGATCACTCACCTTTTCTACTTGGTGGGTCGGAGGTTTCAAAAACTTCAAAACTTCAGATTTTGGTTCTAAGGTTCACTTTTTTGAAGCAAGAATGGAAAAGAGATAAAGAAAACGTATTATTATAACTAAGAAGACTATGAAGAAATGATCACTTACCTTTTAAGTCTATGTTTTCAGCTTTGCGATTTGCTGACTTCTAGTTCTGAATGGAGAAGTAAAACCTCATAACCAAAAAAAATGTGTAAGAATAAATGACACTTTTGATTGTATTTATATCAATCCATGATTCCATATTTGGCGAATTCCATGGGATTTTTAAATGGTATATTAAATATTTGGCGAATCCTGCATGCTTATACAATGATACGTTGTAATTTTCAAGGAAAAATGTGTCCTCAAATGTAATTATTTGTTGATGTTATTGGCAAAATAGGTCCTCATGAGCAACTATTTATAAATTTTAATTGGCGAAATGGGTCTTCACAAGCAACTGTTTGTAAATTTTAATTGGCGAAATGGGTCTTCATACAATGTTATTTTAATTGTATTGGCAAATATGTAGGTGTTTTATTAAATGCTTTTGGGATTCGAGGCAAAAATATTAGTCGGTCCAATTGAAATGCATAGTTTGACAATGGCTAATTTTTTGCTTAAATATGCCTCATAAAAAAACTCATTAGTGAATGGACATGCATTAGACCTATAGTTCGTAAAATCTAGGCAATTTGGACATGCTGTTGGGTGTGAGAAATTTGCAAATTTTTATTTAGATGATTCCTAGAATTCACCAATTGGTGAAGATTCGCCACTAAAGTTTTCCTTGCTCCTTGGTCCAGTTTCAGAACCTCATCATAAAATTTTATAATTTTACCAGGCCAAAAGCAAATGTAGTTTGTTTAGATTTTGCATTTGCATTTTTAGAATGTTTCAAGGAGGTCAAGTTTGGCCCTCAATATCTTTTGAAGAATGATGATTCAAGGAAATCCCTCTTCACACATACTCAATGGACCCAAATGGCCTAGTGTGTCTAGTGACAATTCCCTAGGAGATGACTTGGTATTTTTTCGAAGTGGCAACTTGGTGAGCTTTAATTGGTTTTGAACAGGTACAGTTGCAGAAAAGTTTGAGTGAGCCACTTTTTCGATTAATATCTTGCACCTTAGGATATGTTTTCTCAAGCTATTTGTTGCACTAAATTATTGGGTCAAATTTCTACATGCCTGCTCAGTTTTAGGGTCTCAAGATAAGTTTTGATGGGTTATTTAATCATTTTTTTATCATGATAGGGCCAAAAATGGTGTTCTAAAAAGTGTCAATTTTTTCAAAACTAAAGACAACCCATGTTGTTTTTAGCTTGAAATATATACAACTCCATTTTCATCAAAATCAAAGATCATGTGATGCATTATTTTAATGTATATCATTTGTGGCAAAGGCATCTGACAAGCCAATTTACAAAGGAGGTCCTAGAAATCTCTTGGCAATGCAATTTTCAGGAAATGGGTTTTCTCTAAATAATTGATAATTCCCCTACACAAATTTTCATGGATCTAGGTGTCTCGGTTTGCTCACAATTAATTTTCCTTTTTTGGGTCACAATTGAAATTAAGAATTACATTATTTCCTTAAGTTTAAAAGGAAAATGTTTAAAATATTTTACATATTTTAAATAATTTCAACATGGAAATGCATGAGAATAAAGGAAATATAAATTAGGGAATATGTTAATATTTCATATTTTATAAAGTTTCAACTTTATAAAACTTTTCTTTCACGATAGCAACTTTCATCGCTTTCCCATGGCAGAAATGCTCACGACACCAAAAACTGGCGGGGAAGCGTGGAAAGGAGAAGGAGAGGTGCAACAAGCATGGGGATGAATTAAATCATTTTTTAATGGCTTCATTCAAATGTTCAAAGGAAGAAGCCTTCCCAATCCATTTCTAATGTCCAAGAGGCAATTTTGGGCAAAGTTCTATGCATTTTTAGCTGCCAATGAGCTTAAAACCACACTGCAAGTTTTAATGGTAATATTCAGTCTTATCCATAAGATTGAATGTAAGAAGGATACAATTTCATGTTAAGCACTACAAATATTTTCTTGTTGAATCTGCCATATCTAGGAGAAGTTGCAGAGAAAATGGAAAACAAGTTAGGGAAAATAAATCACATCAATGGCATGTGAAAAAGAAGCTACATGTACCGATCTCCACACTAGCCTACTAGCCCATGTGAGTGGATGTTGAAGTGAGAAGGAGGCTACAAAGGCACAAGGATAGGTTTAAAAAAAATTGAAAAAAAAACATAATATTTTGTGCAGCCTTCATCTATTGCTTTGAGTTTTAAATTTCATTTTCCTGTGAGCCCGAGCAAATGAATACTATCGTCATCCAAAGCAGTGGGTGTGCGCGCATTGAGAGGAAAGCAAATGGTGGGCCCAAGTAAATTTTTAAAGTTTTTTAAACTTTCAAATGTAGCACGTTGAATTTTTTTAAATGCTTTCAAATATTAAAATATTTGAAAGGTGTGGATAAGATCCATTTGCTCGAGAGAAAGGTTTAAAGTTGAAGGAATTAAAATATTAAAAGCAAAGTGTTTCCCGAGAAAAAATGGTTTTCACTATTTTAAATGAAAGAGTTTTAAATAAAAAATTTAAAGTAGAATAAGCATTTTACTTTGTTGGGTGAAGTGCAACAAAACAAAGGGGAGTAAAAGGGATTTAACAGGAAAGCTGAGTATTTTCATTTTTCAAGGTAAAGTTGAGAGCCTTTCCACTAAGAAAATATTTTATGTTGCAAGGTAAAGGTGAAAGCAGTCAGGAAATGGGTAAATGGGTATTCTACAGCCTGGTGAAGTGAAGTAAAGGGATCTCACCATATAAGAAAAAATATTTTCATCTACAAAGCAAAACAAAATGAAGAGTGAAAGACTTTCACGGGGACTTACTCTTTCAGAAGGAAGATATTTTCAACAACAGGGGCATATTAGAGAGGGTCATCATGGGGAATATCTTTTGTTAGAGGGGCAACAAATGAAAAATACATGAATCTGAGAGAAAATTGAAACTTCTTCTAGAAGCAAAGGTAGTTACAAATCAACGGGAGCTGAAGATGCCAGATGTCAAGTGTGGATCTAGTTTTAGGGTTTCTCCTTCTTCTATATCTTCTTCTTCTCATTTGTAAAGGGTTTTGAATTTTGTAGTAAATGAATGTACATAATCTTGTAGTAGTTTCAATTATTTTGAACAAATCAATAAAAATATTGCAGAAGTTATCTCCATTTTGTGTTCTTAGATAACATTTAGATTAAATATATCAACGATATATTATTAATTTGTCATTGCAATCTTTTTGCAGTTGTGTGATTTGTGTATGGGTTTCTTCAAGTTAAGAATTAAATTTTGTATGCAAGTTATTGTGGGTTTGAGGGAATGAAATGGATTTTTAAAACATGATCATGCAGTAATATGAGATGTCACATTAGTGTAAAGCATTAATTGTCAAAGGGCCACTAATTTTATCTCAGTCATTGTTTAAGTTTGCATTCATGAGCTTAGATTTGACTCCATGCCTTAGGATTAGGCACTGATCTGTGATATTACCTAGATCATTTTTAGAAACAATAAAATCACTTAAATCTATGTTACTTTGGTCCTTTTTCTTTTATGTTAAAGTTATCTTGGTTTTTTGTATCTTTATGGAATATGAAATAAAATAGAGGCTAAATTTGAGAGAATTTCATCTATTAGCCCTATATATGTGTTTGAGATGAAGATATCTAAGTTATGTGTTCTCAACAATGTTCAATGCAAATGGAATTATACTTGAATCTCGTAGGATATAAAAATACCCATCACTTATATACCTGAGAACTATCCACTTTCACAAGTTTGTAGTTTGTTGTTTGACAATTTTATCATATTCTTGGAACTACAATTAGGAGCACCCTCCTAATTCTTGTGGAGCTCAAAGTACAAAAGGATTTCATAGCCTTGTTCATTGGGTTTTCTTGTCTTCAATCTCCTGATGGTGCAAATTCCTTGTCCTAAATAGTTAATCCCCTAATTTAGGCATTATGTTTCTCCTTAGGATTGAAGGTTGCAAGAAAAATAACCAATAGGCATTATACCCATTTTGCAAATATTATTGCTACCCTTTGGCTTTACGAGTTCTATTTAATGTGGGTTTCCGTTTATTTTTCATATATGTGTGATTCTTAAATATTATATATATATACATATATATACATATACATATATATATAGATATATATATACATATATATATATATATACATATATATATACACATATATATACATATACATATATATATGTACATATATATACATATACATACAAATGGGTAAAAGTACAAACCTGTGTCACACTTTATAAAGGAATCGGCCAACATGATAAAAAGTTCTCAACTTCAACCACATAAAAGTGGTATTTATGTTTTGAATTTCAAAATGATGTAAACTAATAAAATGCATAACTTTTGTTGAAATTTATTCCTGTAAAAAAAAAATTAAAAAAAAATTCATATATTTTTATCAATTTTAAAGAAGATTTTGTTATGCTAAAAATTTCAAGAAAAAGTGACGTTTAGTTGATGTCAAGAATAATACAGAATTTTTTTTCATTTTCTCCTAATTTTTTTTCCTAGATAGCTAACTTCAATATCTAGGGCATGGAAAAAAAAAATTGATGTATATTTTTCTCGTAATAACATTTTAAAGTCAAAATTACCCAAATTTGGTAGTTTTTAGTTGACGTTAACTATTTTTGGAAAAAAAAATATACCATTTTGAAGAGGATTCTCTCCTCTAGGGCATCATATATTTTGCAATTTGTTTTATGATGATTTACTATTTTTTATTTAATTTTAACTGAGCCTCGTTTTGACTTTGAACAACCTACTTGCAATATTTTCAAATATTTATATATTAAAATTAATCAAGATATATATATATATATATTTGGATTAAGCACTATGAGCTCTACAAAAGGGTTTTTTTTTTTTTTAAAGAAAAAATGATTGAAGAAATATTCAGTACAAGTTGAAAATTTCTAGAAATTTGATAAAATGGTGAGTTTTATGCCATGTCACTTGCCATGTGGATATATTTGGCCAAACTAGATTCAGCTAAATCCCAATTGGCTGAATGTTGTCTAGTTGAATAGTGTCAGTCAGATAATATTTGAGCAAAACTATGATTTACTCTAATTTTATTTTTTGATTGTTTCCATTTTCATCAAATTTCTTTCTGTTTTCCTCAATTGTTAAAATGGTCGATCTTTTGATTTATTGAATCTATTTTTTTTATTTTTTCCATTTTTTGTCCAGTTTTTATTGAAAAGTCAGCTTTTACTAGTTTGTTTTTCGGTATTTTCCATTTTTTATCCACTTTTTAATGAAATATTTCTATTATGATTTACTTTTTTCTCTTAAGTAAATATTTAATACTCAACAACAAGATACTTTTTTAATTATTTGCATTTGTCACAGGGTTGAATAGGAAAATCAAGCATCTAATACATAAGATTTGGTAAAAAAATTTAATTTATCTTTTGTTCTAATGTTTACATGTTTGTTGCTAGATTATTTTATGTTCATTCTTGTATTTTCATTGTCCTTTACTATGATTTTTTGTAGCTAACGCTTGGACAAACAAGTGGTGTAGTTGTCGACTGTCGAAGACTAATATTGAAAAACTACTAATCTATGGTTTTGCAGGACGTTTGGCCAAAGACTTTTTATTTTTGAAATCAATTGTCTTTTAGCTTAGAACACATTTCAATTGGTGCATTAAAATGAACAATTTTCTTCTACCATATAGATTTAACTAGGGGATGAATGAACACTGTTTTTTATGCTTGAGATGGTAGGGAGTATGCTCTCACCCTGTGCAAACTTGGTGATAAGAAACCAAACCCATCCTCTATGTTTAATCCTTTAGAGGTTCCTACCTTGGTGGGAAAAAGTACTCACCCCAAGGGAACGGCCCAACCAGTAATATGCTAAAGCCAAGCTACTTCCAACTAGTATATAAAATGGGTACTTGAGGAAAGTTCAAGTACCACGAGTGTGGATGTGTTATGCTAACAAGTGAATCCCCATAAACCTTGTAGAGTGTACCCTTTTCAGGTTGGGAATCCTCCTTATTAGAGCTAATATTTCCACATTTATAATCACTTGAATGATGCCCTTACTAGACACCTCTTGTTTGTAGTTACCAAAATCCTTTTCTATTTATTGCTGCAACAACGGTCATTTCCAAGGCATCCACATTCTCCCAATTCTTAATAGAGGTGAAGAGTCTATTATGGGAGATTCATGAGGGATCGAAGCTTGGTTGACCCGAGAAGTGACTGTCATGGAGGGGAGCCAATATGGCCAAGCTTCTAAGTCACCCGCTAAGAACAAGTGCAGTTCGGGAAACCCACATGGAATCTAGTGAATATAGTCATTTTCAACCTTAGGATTTGTGCTTGTATTGTTAAAATCAAACATTTTTTCTGCCATGTCTTGCATGTGTGTTCAAAAATAGACCTAAAACAAATTTCACACCTAGTAATTTGCAACACCTTAAACCTTGCAAAACCTCAACACGTCAAACAACAAAAACATCCAAAATGAACCTACCAAATAGATTTCTTGGGGATATCAATCCTTTAGTTCTGATCTTTCAATCCTTGCATTCCACCTAGTCCTTGCATATCCTCCACCCTTACATATCCACTATTGCTCAAACAAACCTTTAGCTTGCACTTAGACTACTCTTCCTAGATTTTGAAATCAAACCATTGCCTATCTATCACCTGCCAAATGAACTACCATTATCCTTGAGTAGGGAAATGAACTACCATTGACTGAAATAAAATGAACCTACCAAATAGACTACCATTATCCTTGAGTAGGGAAATCCTTTTGGAGTCTATCATCTCCTACATACCCTCTCTTGATCATTGGTCCTTGTGTGTATCCATCATAACACAAGTAAAGCCTTTACATCATAACCAACTTTGGACCTAGAGTTGCCTTTGAGCTCTTGCATTCTTAGCTTGTCATATCGTACCATACCATTTTCATATCTCGTCTTAGAATCATATCCTTTTATTGCTTCCTAGTCTTAGGTCCCATACATAATCTTACCTTAGATTGAAGATCAAAACAATCACATATAACCCCTAGAACAAGAGAAAAAATGTTTGAAGAAGGGAACCCTTGGGGAAAATAATTTGATGGGAAGATCACATTAGTGTTGCAACTAGTGAAACAAGTGAAATTGAGGATGAAGAAACAACCCAATCCACTATAAACGAAGCTCTTAATGATAGTAGATCTAGTAAACATCTTACAAAGGTGGTCATATGTAACCCACAACAATACTTCTAGTTAAAGAACATACAAAATCTACCATGGATCAAATTTATATCCCAAATGATCAAGAAGAGCCGAGCATGGAAAATCATAAGGCCATAATAGCCTATCAACTAGGATCATCCACTTTTATCAAATCAAGATTTCTCACAGAGGAGAAGATTCTAGACAACAGTTTCCACATACATAATGATGGGTTTACATGTTATTTTCACTATAAAAAATAGTCATACCTCCATGATATTAGGGGACACTTTATCCAACACAAACATAAAAAAGTTTGAATGCACATTATTTTTGTTTATGCAGGTGAATTCAAACTTGAGCAATTTGTGATGGGGAATAAAATGACAAGAACAAGGCTGTATGATCAAAAAAGATATAGTAGAAATGTGGATGAAACTCAATCATCTAAAGAAGAACCCATGGAAATTGATGATGACCAAGGAGTACAAATACCATGACAAACTGAAGGTGGTCATAAAAATATTTTCCTTGGTATGGAAAATCTTATAGAGATGGATGAGGAATCCCTTTTTAATAGTATTTCATCTGAAGATATGTTATCTAAAAGCACAATAAAATTACACTACAAAATAATATGGGATGAAAGTTTTGAGGAAAAGTCTATAGTTGGAAGAGCATAGTTATTTGCAAAATTATTTAGGAAGAAAGAAATGACCCTTGTTTTGGAGTTGTTAGGGGTTGATAATAAAAGAAAGTCATTAGGATTAGTAAAGAAAACAATAGTTGAAAAACTATAAGAAGCATTGAATTCTATTGAAAGCAAGAGTCGAGTTGTTGATTTAAGTGTTGCACATAGAGCATTGATGATGGTAATTTATAGTAAGAAATTATCCCATAGAAGACAAGTTAAAGCAGTTTTTGCATTACTCAATGTTTCTAAGAGAAATAGATTAGATGGAAATGTTGAGAATAATTGGGTAAATATTTGTAGGGTTCCAAGAAAAGATAAAATCTCAGAAGATGTAAAGGAATGGGTGATTGAATATTGGACTAGCCACTCTCGTGTTTCTTCCAATAGAAGGGACACTATAAAAGTAAAAGGTGTAGATGGTAAAAAAATTTCACATCCGAAACATTTTATAGATACAACTCAAAGTGAGTTTTTTGAAGCATTCAAGCAAGAATTTCCAAATGTGAATATTTGTCAAAGGATGTTTGAGAGACTATGACCAAGTTTTGTACATGTAAATAAGATACGTGAGACTTGTTGTTGTTGAGATCATGTTGAATTTGATCTACACCTTTAGACATATAGAAAAGCTAAGGCAACAATCAATCCAAAAATAGTCATCCCTCGAAGTACAACATAATTTGTGAAGGCTCTTCTATGTGAAAAAATAGAAGATTCAAATGAATTTAAAGTGTAGTGTAATGCCTCGTTGCGTGAACCCCAGATGAGAACTATTACAATGATTACCGTACAATTTTTTTTTAACATATATTAAATGTACATTAAGTTCCAATGCATGACATCCAATTAATTAGATACACTAACAACCTATGTCCTCAGGGGTTCATGAGAAGACATTACGTAAACTAAACTCATAAAACAACAATAATGAACAAATTGCAAGGTGTAAGATCATTGAAGACAAAGCATCATTTCCAATTCCATGCATTCATTATAAATCCATCGTTAAAAGGAATTCATGTGTGATAACTCAATATACACAAGTTTAACTCAATTTCAATAACCATAACACATAATATAATCATGAGAATACAAAGGAGCATATTTCAGATAACCAAAGTCACTAATAAAATAAGGAGTACAAAGGTAAAAATATACATCACATCTACTTCCATAACATTGCATTACTCAATCTAATAGGTTTACATCAATGTTTCCCAACCCAATGTGGGAGTAACACATGAGTATGAATGAAATATAGAATATACATCTACAAGGAAAATGAACCTTGGAACACTCTGCATCAGTGGAAGCTCACGCCACATGAACCCAAACAGGGAACCCAACGGGGTGCATAGCACGTTCCACCTGACCATGTGGATCCTAAGGCCCACCTCCATGCTAGGAGTAGAAAAAAAAGACCCACAACCAAGATAGTCAAGAAGGATGACCACAAGACTAACCACAAAAAATAACCATAACAATCAACAACATCAATGACCACATACAAGATGAATGCTTCTAGAGACATACAAAAACAATGGTAAGAGGTACTATAGGAGAGTATCATCACACGGTCGTACATGGGTTACTTAGGCTACCTCTCACTAGGCACCAACCCCTATCTATGGTTACCGAGACTATCTCTCAAAAGGTGTCAGCCCCATAAGGTGACATGTGCAGAACTGCTAGCCTCTGGATGAGGTAGTGACCTTGCTGACCATGACCTTCCCAGCCCACCCTTAGTATGTGAGAGCACTATTGGTGTGGATGAGGTATCTGATTTATCTTTTAGTTATATTATCCTACCCAACTCGTTCATGCGTTACCCAGGCTCCCCCTTTGTGCGTCGGCCCCCATAACAAGCCACTCTCCCTAATAGCCTAAAATATAACCCGCAACATGAAAGGTGTACAGAAGCATGCAAGCGCCAAACCACAACAACTAAGAATATCAGTAAGGAATGATCCCTCTCGCACAAGGTCATAAAAAATGATGAACAATAGTGTCCCTAGATAAATCAAATATCATTAATGGATGACCAAGGTCAACTCCCAATAAAACCAACACAAACAAGTTTTATCACATGCCTCTAGAAGACGAGTACCATCTACCAAGTAAAGAAAACTCAAACGATGCGGGTTCCCGACATAAGAAAACAAGACCGGGTGCAAAATCCCCCCAATTAGAAAACAACAAAAGAGGGAAAACCACCAACTAGGAAAAATACAAGTCTCCAAGAACATTCTAGGAAATTCAACCAAACACCTTTTAGCATTTATAGGAAAATCTACTCAATCACCAACACACTCAAATGACAAACTTTAATGACAATTTACTATCATCAATTTCATTTTAATTCAAGTTCCCTAATAAAACTATACATATTTATTTCTCTATTTTGTTTATAGAAGAACTATAAAAAATTCTATAAGAATCTTGATACACATAATTACATGAATTTCTCTTTTATTTATTATGAAAACATCTACACATAAACATATATATATACATATATTTGTATATAAATATATATATATATATATAAATTATATTTGATTTAAGATGGACTATTGTTAAGAGGTACTATAGGAGAGTGTCATCGCATGGTCGTACATGGGTTACTCAGGCTACCTCTCACTAGGCACCAACCCCCATCTATGGTTACCTAGACTTCCTCTCAAAAGGCGTCAGCCCCATAGGGTGACATGTGCGGAACTGCTAGCCTCTCATGAGGACGAGGTAGCGACCTTGCTGACCACGACCTTCCCAACCCACCCTTAGTATGTGAGAGCACTATCAGCATGGATGAGGTATCTGATTTATCTTTTAGTTATATTATCCTACCCAACCCACTAGTGTGCTTTATTATGTTTTCAATTGTTTAACCAACTCGTTCATGGGTTACCCAGGCTATCCCTTTGTACTCCTTATTTGATTAGTGACTATGGTTATCTAAAATATGCTCCTTTGTATTCTCATGATTATATTATGTGTTATGGTTATTGAAATTGAGTTAATCTTGTGTATATTGAGTTATCACATGTGAATTCCTTTTAACGGTGGATTTATAATGAATGCATGGCATTGAAAATGATGTTTAGTCTTGAATGATCTTGCACCTTGCAATTCATTTGTTATTGTTGTGTTATGAGTTTAGTTTACATAATGTCTTCTTGTGAACCCTTAAGGACATAGGTTGTTAGTGCATCTAATTAATTGGATGTCATGCATTGGAACTTAATGTACATTTAATATATGTTCAAAATAAAATATTGTACAATAATTGTTGCAATAGTTGTCCTCTCGGGTTCACACAACGGGGCATTACATGCAGTGTATAAAAAATATATGTAATGAATGTGGAAATTTGAAGAATATTTTATAGGTTGAAAATATTGAACATTCAATCCAAGTTATGTGGAAGAGATTTGAATATGAGAAATACTAAACAAAGTCAGGAGTTGAGACCAGAAAATTGTTCTCAAAGAGAGTGAGTTTTCTTACAATGAGTTTATGAACAAATTTTGCAATATCATATATCCACATATTCAACATTGTCATGGTTCTAGCTGGAAAGCTAAGCAATTTTGTGACTCAAATAATTCCTTTCCAGTAGGTTGCATTCTCTCTATTGTTGAATTCTCTGAGAACTATACATTTAGGCCTCAAAGTGAGGTCCAAAGCCAATATTATCATTCAGAGCAAGTTGCAATATTTGTAAAAGTTTGTTATAGGCATTCCAAAGAACATGTGGAAGGTATACAAAGTAGAAAAGATGAATGAATTATCATCAAAGAGGTTCACTTTTATATCAATGATGATATAGGTCATGATAGAAGCTATGTAGCCCATTGTTTTGCAGTGTTTTTTGAAGACCTAAGATGATGTCAAATAGATGCTTCACAACACTAGATATGGTCTGATGGATGTACTGGTAAGTGTTGATTTAAATTATTTTGAAATTATATGTTTATTTGTTTCCTTAACTTGTTCAAACTTAATTAGTTGTATGCATATAGTTATTTTTTACTATCTTTGTTTTAAATGAAATTGGTTGTAACGTCACAGGACAATTTAAGTCTACAAAAGCTTTTTATTGATTAAGCCAACAACATATTAGATGTGACATAAAAAATTTATGGAATTTCTATGAGAGTGGACATGGAAAAGGAGAGCATGATGGAGCTGGAGCATGGGTGAAGCGTGAACTTCGCCAACACAAACTTGTAGGTAACACCATATGGATTTTTAGAAAAAATATAATTTTATTTTTTTTGAGATCTGTCTTTTTCTTTCAACTATAAAACATCTTAACTTGACATTTCAGCAACATAAACTTGCAGGTAATGCCATAAGGAATGCACATGAAATTGTTGAATGGTGCAAAATTCATTTTTTTTCCTTGACTCAATATGCAACACATGATATTTTTGGGAAGTTAAAGGTACATAAATGAATTTTTTTTATGAATTTCAATGTGTACATGAATTGAATTTTAAATTTTATAAATTTTTTAATTGTATACATTTGAAATTTATAGATATTAATAGATCAACTCTTACTAATTGTCAAACAATTAGTGGTATTAGAAGTTTGCATCAAATCATGACAGTAGGACATAGTAAGCCTCCAGTAATTCAAGCGAGAAAAAAAATATTATGTTTTTATGTTGATTGCATTGACAACAATGGAAATACTCTAAAATGTGAGAATATTAGAGATGGGTATGTTTTACAGTGGGAAACAAAACAATTAGTGTACACATCAAACCCTTTTGAAGATAATGGCATTGTAGATATCTATGATCCTCTGTATTCAACTTATTACAAACATGTATCAGATTTAGTTGTTATAGGTAAATTTTAAATTTGTAAATTGAATTTTATTTCTAACAATTTATAGTTTATATTCTACCTAAGTTGAGCATGGTTTACTACATGGTGTGTATAGGAGATAGTTTTGTTGTTCTTGCAGATCCTGACAATATAGAAGGTGTAGATTACTATCTACTAAGATGTATGCAACCAAAATACAAATTTTTAGAATCAATGAAAAATGGTGATGGACAAGAGTATCCTACTAGATTAGTGGTTGTTGAAGGAACATACTATTAACAAACAAAGATAGATACAAATGGCATTACATTTATTGACTATATATTAGGCCAAAAGGTTTTACATTATAGTCATTTAGTTATAGCAACAAGATTGAATCTTGAAACTTTACCAAAAAGAGGGTGTGCCAAAAAAAGGTGGAGGTTTCCCATTGAAGACCATGAAAATATTTTAGAGATAATAAAAGATAGAGAGGATCCAGATTAAATATACCAAGAACTTTATTATATTTTTGTACATATATATTTTATATGACAATACATACATGTAACATTTAGGGATGAGGTCCCCCATTTGTAACCTCATCGATTCATAGCTCCAGGTCAAAAGTGTTTACCTCTTGAATAAAAATAAAACATTTGGACCTAAATTTGAAAAAAAAAAAATAATGTTGAATTCAAATAATTTCAATCAATAGTAGTCCATGAAGCTTTCTTTTTGTGATCTTATTTTCCTATAAATATTTCTTAAAACATATATGAAAGAGTCCATTTTATTTCTCTCGCATTCTTACATCATATAGCCTTCAAGTTTTAGGAGACATTTCATGATAATCTATAGATTTTAATTATGGTTCTACTTCTAGAATCCAATATTTTGGTGCTATAAGGATTTGACTAAATCTATGTATGTAGGACATAAAATGGTGGTGATTATTTGGAAGCTTACATCTTTTGTATCATAATCTATTGTATTTTAATCCTACATTTGTTTTTAAAAATTTAGGCATTTTGCAGTTAGCTTAGGATGGTAAGATTTAACAAATATTAAGTACATACATAGTTTAAATTTCATTAATTATATTAAATTTCAACACATTATGCATATTCAAAAGCTTCATTGAAAATTTCTATTAAATTACAATCCAATTATGTTTTACATAAAATTATTCAAATTAACTTTAAAATCCATTTTGCTATGAGAATTTAACTTTATTTTGCTTATGAAACACAATCTCACCTATATATTTATTTTTCGATGTTTTTTATCCTTTCTCACCTAGATGCGATCTGATCTTTGATGTCAAAACATCAAGGCATATCAACTAATTCATTTATATGATCAAAATTCATGGCATAGTTAGATTAAATAGTACCATGAATGTGCAACACATCAGATAGTGTCTTCATTGTGACATCACTAAAAATTAGTGTCTTAATTGTGGAAAATAGCTATTTTGGATGTGAAAACTAACTTGTTCATTTTCCCTATTTCTCTCTTCCCTCTCCTCCATGGTGTGAGCTATTATTTTGAAAAATTATTGTTTACAAATTTCTTGTGGATTAGGATATTTAGGTTGGATCTAAAAGAGGGTTTCCAAAGGATTGTGTGCATTACATTCAAGAAGGATAATCTTTGTTGTTGAGGGTTTTGATTTGTGAATGTATTATTCTATTTTTTTTTATACAAACATGCTTAGATAGTTTTCATATTAAATTCCATCCTTCACCTAAGGGGATTGTATGTCTTTCCATTTGTAGTATGCTAAGTTTGAATCAAGATCTATATTTTTACTTGTGAAATTTATATTTGTAAGTTTTTAGAATTGGAAAATTACATTTTATGCTAGATCTATGGAATTTTTTTCTAAATCATGACCATTTGAAAATTGAGTAATCTCCTAATTTGAGTTCTCAAAAGGTTATATTCCATTTTAGTTTTTTATTTAATTTTAACATTGAAATTTTTTCAAAATTCATTAATGATGTTTTTTGGGAAGTTTGTATGGTTTTTTTTTTAAATATCAAAATTGAGTTGTAGACCATATTAAACCTTTATGTTTTGTAGGATGAAAATTCTCCTTATGGAAATGCATTTATCTATTTTTTTGGATATGAGTGTCTTTGTTTATTACCTCAATTTATCTATCCAATGTGTGTACATAAATATATTCACATGATTATTGGTTTTCCTTTCCATTCTAATTGTATGTTATTGATTTCTATTTTCATTTTCACTATTTGATTATTGGTGTTTATCACCATTTCAAATGTTTTAATTAGTAGTTATCATTATTTACTTTGTATGCTATTAGAAATTATCACCATTTACTTTGTGTGTTATTAGTGGTTAACACCAAATGTTACTATTGGATTTCATTATTTGATATTATTTTTTCAATGTGTATTATGTTGGATGGCTCATGTATGATATGAAATTAGTATGTTTGATTATTCAACCACTTTGTTTTTTGTGAGTGTTGTTTGACTACCTAATCAATATACTCCTAGTACAAAGGGGTGGGCCTTATGGTCACACATTATTGGGTGATGTTGATCATTATTAGGTCCATATGGATTCTTTGATATGTTCATTGGAGGGTGTGGAATTATCTTGTTTTATATTGTTAGTTGTATATTTATATTTCTATTTTCTTGGAAAATTTGTAAAGATGGATCATGTAATCCTTGATTAGCTTCAAGAATTTCTATTTCCATAATAAGATGAACCATAATGTGAAACAATAATGTAAAATGTATATATATATTGAATATAATAAGATGAACCATAATGTGAAACAATAATGTAAAATGTATATATATATATATATTGTAAAATATAATAAGATGAACCATAATGTGAAACCATAATGTAAAATGTATATACTATAAAAAATAATAAGATGAACCATAATGTGAAACCATAATGTCAAATGTATATAATGTGAAGATCATCATCTAAGAACCATAATGTGACAAATCACAATATAAAATGTATAACAAATCATGTATCTGCATGTAAAATAAATCAAACTGGAGGATGCCTAATATGACTATGGATTGATCTCTCTCTTGATCCCTTTTTGGATCCATGTTTTGATTCTCTAGATCTATGGCCCGATTAATTAATTTAATGTACACATGTCTAAATGTATTAAATTCATCTTAAAGTTATGTACTTCAATGTTTTAATGTATTAAGTACTTTAAATATTATAAATTTGTACCTTAGATGTACCATGCATAGGATTGTCTGCATGTTCCAAATCTCAAAAGCCTGCCAAACCCTCATTTTACTACAAATTTAAAAATCACCAGATTTCAATGAAGAGTGAGAACTACTTTAAATTCAATTTTATTTTATATATGTATGTGAAGTTTTAGAATGCAAAATATATCTGATTATTTGAAAGTACCTGTGTCTCACCCTAGAGCACTCTACCAATGTCACTAATGTCACGAGAATGCATAGTTAAATTAGGGACACCTATATCAGGTAGAGGACCAGTGCCAAAGAGAAGTGATCTATATGTGCCATGTACATCATGTGTAGTAACCTCGGAGGTTGTAGGCTAGTCTAGAATATGTACATCTTGTGAAGCCACCTCACCCTAACCCTACTATCTACCAAAATGTCATCTAATATGAGTTGCTACACCATCTAAAGGAATCCCATAATCATCATTGATAAACTAGTATGGTGATAGTAAATCAACAATGGAAACCATAACAACATTATGTACAGTGGCTTAACTCATCTAGGCCACATCTGATGGTGATGGTAGCTCTGCTCGAATGTAAGGATCATAATTGGCAGATGTAGTCTCAGTAGGAGGAAGGCTAATTTGCAAACATAATAAGTATTTTCCTACATGATCAGGTGACATATGATCGACCTGAGTAGAAATTGAAGAAATACTATCAAAAAGGTTGGTTCAGGTAGGTGCTGTCACTAGACTTCCTGCTACTACTAGTTCCAAACATTTTGGAAGAACGAAAAGGTTTTCACCAACTAATTCCCTCTTGTTGACCAGCGGTGGAAAATCTGCACATCTAAATTGAGGTTTGTTAGCAAACCTCCATTTTCCCTATCCAGCATGTGAAGGAATAGATGTGTAGTCCACTGCTAACCCTAAATGAAGCTCAACATATAGTTGTTTGCAAAAATAAAGTGGTAACTCATAATTATGAGGCCATCTATGATGGGCTACCAACCATCCGGGATATATAAAAGGGGCAACAAGCTCATTTGTACATCTAGTAACAACATATCCTCTAACTTTCTTTTGTCCCATATAATTAGGGAACATGTTGTGAATATTATGTGTTGAAACTCTACTAGTAATAGAATCAATTTTCTCTATTGAAACAACACTGTTGGCAAGGGACCTGTAAAAATCCTCTATTTTGACCTAGTCATAAGGATTATAAGATCAAATCATGTGAATCATATGATGGATCTCCTGTTGAATACTAACTAATCTATCTCTATTAGTGAGATTAGGGGAGTTAAGTATTGTTTGGTCCAAACATCTCAAAGAATTTTATAATCTCCTAATGCTATCACTATATAAATTAGACCTAGCCTCAGCTTGATGTTGAGAATGGGCAGAATGATGTGATCCCTGATCATCAGCCATATCTATATAAATATGTAAAGATCTACAAATTTAATTAAAACAAGAAAATTACAAATATGTAGTAATTATATTTCTCTAATTTATTAAAATATATGCAATAACCATTTTTCTAGTAAGATGCTCCATAGGAAATTATAAAAAATAGGAAATACATGAGCAATGAGTGGCTTGAACATCATGAATTAATTTAATAAGAACAATTTTGAGTTCATTCAACTATCTATTGAAAAGAGGGAGAAAGGGAGAAAGTAGGATTATAAAAAATTTCCTATAAAAGAAGTGGTACTAAAATATCCTAATGAAACATTCACATGTAAAAGTAACAAATAAGAATATAAATACATAAATCTTGAATGAACTACTACACTATAATTATGTGTGGTGCAATTCTACTTCATGTTAGAGAAGGAGATATTCTATTATGATTCAGGTCTTAAAATTTTTATCCTTTTGTCATTACACACATCTAGGCCTTTTTGGATGTCTCACTAAGTGAATGTATAATACCATTCTTGGTGATGGTGTACATGAACAATACAATAATGATCAATCAAATACATAAAAATATTAAATAACAATAAATAATCAATCAAATACTTTATTAAAATAATCTTGGAAGGCTATTAATTATATTTATGTTAATGGATAAGTGTATCTAGTTATAGTAGAAATTTTGGTGCCTAAAATGTATTTTAGGATGTGAATTAAACAACTCTATAATTTCATTTAAATGCATGATTTTATAAATATATTTAAGTTGTGCATTTAAATGAAATTATATAGCCTAAAAACTTCTTACATTAAGTTGTAAGTCATATATCCTAAAATACATTGTGCTAGGCATCAAAATCTCTACTATAACTAGTTTCACTTATCCATTTACATAAACTCCAATTACTACCCTTCAAAGATTATTTCAATAAATTATTTTGTTGATCAATTATTTTATTGAATGTACACCATCACCAAGTATGACCTATTAAACATTCACTTCATGTGAGGCATCCAAAAATCCCAATTAGTACCCTTCCAAATTATTTCAATAAATTATTATTTAATATTCTTCTATATTTGATTGGCATTTTGTGCATTCAATGGATTGACTACATTTGAAGGTTAATATGTCAAAGAGTGAGTCTAAAAATGTATTTTGAACCCAAGTTTTTCCACATTCAATACATTAAATGATCAATCAAATACAAAAGAATATTAAATAACCATTTATTAAAATAATTTTGAAGATTAATAATTGGCCTTTTTCGCCATTCTCCATGATGGTATACATTGAATACAATAAATGATCAATTAAATACTTTATTTAAATAATCTCCGAATTGTATTAATTTGAGTTATGTGAATAGATAAGTGAAATAAATTTTGTTTCCTTTAAGACAATGTATTTTAGGATATGACTTACACCTTAATGTACGAGTATGACTATAGTCTCATTTAAATGCACCACTTAAATATATTCATAAAATCAATGCATTTAAATGAAATTATATCTAGTTGTAAGTCATATCCTAAAATGCATTGTAGGCACCAAAATTTCTACTATTAGTTTCATTTATCCATTCACATAAACTCCAACTACTACCCTTCCAAGATTATTTCAATAAAAATTATTTAATTGATCAATTATTGTATTGAATGTACACCATCACCAAGCATGACCCATTAAACATTAATTTAGTGTGAAGCATCTAAAAAGTTCAAATATTACCCTTCCAAATTATTTCAATAAATAAATTATTTAATATTCTTCTATATTTGATTGGCATTTTGCATGTTCAAGTGAATTGACTAAGGCTGATATGTCAAATAGTGAGTCTACAGATATATTTTGAACCCAAGTTTTCCCACATTCAATGCATTAAATGATCAATCAAATACAAAAAAATATTAAATTACCATTTATTAAAATAATTTGGAAGAGTAATAATTGGTCATTTTCGCCATTCTCCATGATGGTATAAATTGAATACAATAAATGATCAATCAAATACTTTATTGAAATAATCTTCAAAGGGTATTAATTGGAGTTATGTGAATAGATAAGTGAAAGAAATTTGGTTGCCTAACACAATGTATTCTAGGATATGACTTACAACTTAATGTACGAGTATGACTATAGTCTCATTTAAATGCACCACTTAAATATATTCATTAAATCAATGCATTTAAATGAAATAATATCTAGTTGTAAGTCATATCCTAAAATGCATTGTAGGCACCAAAAAATCTACTATTAGTTTCATTTATCCATTCACATAAACTCCAACTACTACCCTTCCAAGATTATTTCAATAAGGTATTTGATTGATCAATTATTGTATTGAATGTACACCATCACCAAGCATGGCCTATTAAACATTCATTTAGTGTGAAGCATCCAAAAAGGTTAATTATTACCCTTTCAAATTATTTCAATAAATTAATTTTTTAATATTCTTCTATATTTGATTGGCATTTTGCATGTTCAAGTGAATTGACTAAGGCTTATATGTCGAAGAGTGAGTCTAAAAATACATTTTGAACCCAAGTTTTCCCACATTCAATGTACATTAAATGATCAATCAAATACAAAAAAATATTAAATAACAATTTAGTAAAATAATTTGGAAGAGTAATAATTGGCTCTTTTCCATTCTCCATGATGGTATACATTGAATACAATAAATGATCAATCAAATACTTTAATGAAATAATCTTTGAAGGGTATTAATTGGAGTTATGTGAATAGATAAGTGAAAGAAATTGTGTTGCCTAACACAATGTATTTTAGGATGACTTACAAATAATAAATATTTTGTTGCCTAACACAATGTATTTAATAAAAAATATTTAAGTGCACCACTTAAATATATTCATAAAATCATGCATTTAAATTAAATACATTGTAGGCACCAAAAATACATTATAGGCACCAAAATTTTTACTTTAACTAATTTCACTTACCCATTTACATAACTAATAAATTGTTGTAATTAATTTTTTTGCAAATCATTGTGGTTGATAAGAGAGCATTAGTTTGTCCAAATGTTTTAGAAAAATCCAAACATTTTGGATGAACCAAAAGGTTTGGACCAACTGATTCCCTCTTATCAACCATGCCATATTTCTTATTTTTATATTTCTCTCATTGCATTTATATTGTTTTTATTTGCAAATCATTGTGGTTGATAAGAGAGCATTAGTTGGTCCAAACATTTTAGAAAAATCCAAACATTTTGGATGAACCAAAAGGTTTGGACCAACTAATGCCCTCTTATCAACCATGCCATATTTCTTATTTTTAGATTTCTCTCATTGCATTTATATTGTTTTTGAATTTGGGAGTTTTTGGTATGATGTTTGTAAATCAATTCCAAAATTGATACAAGTTATTGTCAATTATGGTGTTAATCATTAGGGAATATTTTGTAATTTGTATTTGGGTGTAATTGGAAGAGTTTGTGTTCTCTTCTTCATCACAAGGTGGAGTAAAAAAATAAAAATCATATTACTCGTGAAAAGAAAGGTAGAGTGCCTCCTGGTGGTGTATAAAGATTCAACAAGTTGGTGGAGGATGTAGCCATAAAGTTAATTGTTGTATCTTCTAGTCCCATTGACATGATTTTGTCATCTGTGGACATTCATAAAAGTTCTTTTTTCTATGAGAAAGGTTGAAATAATAGAGGAAATATTGGAGGTACTCATGGACAAGTCAAAAGTATCTATGAAGATACCAAAAGAAAATGAAGAGTTAAAGGATCAAGAATCCAAGAAGAGCATCCTCATACCATCCAAGTTTAGAGTGGAGGCCAATATGGAAATTCATCTAAGAAGATCATCCTCATACCATCCCAATTTTAGAGTGGAAACCAATATGGAAATTTGTAATGCCCGCCTTGCAAACCCCAGAGAACACACACAATGCGAATAATTTTTTTTTTAAATAATTAAATTAAACATGTAACAACACTTAACCATGATTCACATAGCACATTACATCACATTAACACACTTAGTTCTCTGGGGAATGCGAGGTTACATCGCAACAACTAACCGGAAATAAAAATAAAGATTACAACAATATCATTTATAATGATAACCAAGGATAAGGATACATCCAATCACCATGATGTGAGAATATTAAACATCACATAATTACATCCATGACATCTCTTAATAGAGTTACAAATGAACCTAACTATTACATCATTGATATAATATTACATTACAATTTTCTTTGAAAAATGAGTTACATTGAATTTCCCAACATGGGGATTGATACAAGTATAATGAAATATGAGGTACAACTGATCACTGGTACAACTCCACTGCAGAATGCTGAGAAGACAAGACGCTGATGGGGAACCCAACGGGTGCGGAGCACATTCCACCCAACCATGTGAATTACAAGTAACTCACCCCCCGTGCTCAGAGGTGACGAGGAAGTGAATCTGACCATGAATGTCAGCCCGACTTAAAAACAACAAGATACAAAACATGTACAACTCAAGCATGCAATGCACAAACATCGACGTACTCAAATCACATAACAAGTAAAAACCAAGAAACTCATCACAATAACATGAAGTACTATCAATTAACAACCATGAAACAAATTCACAAGAGTTCAAAGAAACATCATAAAGAGGTAACATCCAGAAGAACCGAACCAACACCCAAAATACATTTCCAAATAAATCAAAACCAATAAAAAGAATACGATTCCATAATAACTCTGAATCAACCATTCAATACACCATTCCATAAGCAACAAGAAACAAGTCAGACAGGTGTCAAGTAGGGAGGGTCATCACATAACTCTCATGGGATCCCCTGGCTCTTCCTCCAACTGAGGCGCCGGCACCCACCAATGGATTCCCTAGCCCTAAAATCATAACAACATAAAAATAACAATATCCAGCGGCAACAAGAAACAAGGACAAGGATGTCTAGTGGAGAGTGTCATCGCATAGCTCTCATGGGATTCTCCTGGCCCTTCCTCCAACTGAGGCGCTGGCACCCATCTATGGATCTCCTGGCCCTTCCTCCTAACTGAGGTGCCGGCACCATAGGGTAGCTAATGCGGAGCCAAAAATCTCTCATGAAGACGAGACTACGACTTTGCCGACCACGGCCTTCTCAATCTATCACTAGTCTATGGTAGCCCAAGTGCATAGCTGAGGAACCCAATGTTTTATTATCTTGTGTTTTTTAAACTACCCAACCCCCTAACTCTATTGTTTAGGTTATCACTTGTTTAACTACTCTTTCGTGGGTTATCCTGAGCCCTTCCTCATCCTGAGGCGCCGGCACCCATGAAGAGCCACTCTCCCTAAGACCCCTAACATAAACCAAACTAGGAAAGGGTTGTACCGTAACAGATAAAACAAATAATCTCAAGACCAAATCACGTGAGGCCTTAACCATCTCGCTATAAACACATAATCAAAGTCCCAATAATTCAGGTACAACCCTTTTTTTAAAAAAAAATATATCAAAACACTTGCCACAACAAGGGCACCTAAAGAGAGAACATCAACTGACAATACTCTCAAGCCTCTGGGAGCCAAAAGAACAACAATCCACAAACAAGAGAAAAATGGAGCAACAAAAGTAGACAACCGATTCTCACTCAACTTAAAAATCAACCCAAATAATCAACACAACAAAACATCAAATCAATCACAGTTAATCAAGATCAAATTAAGTTCCAAATCAAATCCAAATCTAGAACAACCACCTGGGCATCTAAGGGAGACCTCAATTTTCTCCTCTCAAGATACCCTTACAGTTGGCACACAAACTACCTCCAGCAAATTCAGTAGACATGACAACATGTAGCCATTAACAACCCACATTCTTAATTTGAAAACCCAACCGCTCGAACAATCACTTCATTCGTACTCACAAGAGTTCTAAGTACCTATCTATACAAAGGACTTACGAATCAATGGTAAAAAGAGTATAAGGGAAACAAGTTTCAGGAGATTGTCTATCTTCATTTATTTACATTGCCCTTTTTACTAACAAATCATACTTGACAATCATGATAACAATCACAGACGAACTCATGAATAAGCACCTCAACTATTATATAATTACCACAAGACCAACATTCAAATCACCCACAAAAGACTATCAGTTTCCAATCACCAAATAAATGAAATGTAGTCTTCTCAATATAAAGTCCATAACGACAAATCAAAGCAAATTCCAGTTAAATTATCTATTCAACCGATAAAATATTACCCCATATTCATATATAATAACAATAATTAACTTTTATAAATATAACACAAAATTTACACTTTAAAACTAAAACAATATTAAATAAAATAATTGTAATTTCTTTTAATATAATTTATTATTTATTTCAGAGTTAAAAAATTTCCTTCACAATCAGCTCGTAGAAGAAAAGATTATACCAACACAAATATACATATATATATATAAATTTATATATATATATATATAACCAACTAAAGAAATTTATATAATTACCTGCATATATATATAACTAAACAAATATTTATAACTAAAAAATATTTATAACCAACTAAATAAATAAATATAAATATATATATATATGACTAACTAAATATATATATAACAACTTTTAAAAGACAAAGTGTTTTTTTTAAAACATAAAAAAATAAACAAATTAATTCGCAATAATCACTGCCAAAGGACTGCACAGCAGTCCGTAGGACTGCTGTGCACAGTAGTCCACGGACTACTGCACACAGCAGTCTACGGACTGCTGTGCCAGCGTCCACGGCCAATGGGGGGACGGGGAGGCACGACCTCCGCCGTCCTTCCCCTTGACCCAAAATAAAATAAATATATATATTTTTAAAACAATTTAAATCAAAATTTATATATATTACAATTTTTATTTTTCAATACGAATTTCCCTTGTTATTTAAAATCTCTTTAATTTTTTTTTTTTATATTAAAATTCAAACGTCCGTCCTCTTTCAGGTACGGATTCTGACGCATTCAGAGGAGTTTTCAATGAAATACAACATACATAAATTTAAATAAATATATTCAATATATATATTATTTTCATATATATTTAAAAACAGAGACAGAATACGGAGAAACAGATTTTCATAAATGTTAAGAAAAACAGAGGAAAATACAGAGAAATAACATAGATCCATTATATATATAAATAGATTAATAAAACTTCAAATTTATTATTCTCTACAAAAACTATTTTTTTCCAAAATCCTCATATTGATAAACTGAATATTCCAGAAGACAAAGGTTTTTTTGATTTGACAGATTGGAAGCTGTTCTATAATTTTCTTCCTTCTTTAAAATTTCTAGTCTAATATCTTGCACTAGTTTTCAGTTCAAACAGTAGTTTTCTATATTCACAAAAATCATTTTTAATAAAATTTATTTTTCTTTTCTGAAGCAGACAGATAAAAGAGAAGGAGACTTCGAGTGGAACCTGGTGTCCAATGCTTATTCGAAAATCTGAAGATGCCCGCTTGACTCTGATGACCTCGAAGAGCTTCCTATTCGTGCTTCCAAATCTCCTCTACAGACTTTCACCCTCAAACTCAAATCCAGGTTCTTCATTCAGAAAACTCTCCAGGACAATCACCAGAACAGATTGAAACTCCCTTTCTAAAATTTTCAGAAATACAAAGCCCCAAATCTTGTGCAACTTCTGTAACAGATATCCTCTGTCTCTGTAAACTTACAAAAATTCTTAATTAAATAAAAGATATCTTGTCCATCTCTCACAAAAAACTCTAAAAATCAAAAAATAAAAGAAAATTCTTTAAAAGCCACTTTTTAATTAAATCTGTATTCTAATTCGTTCTCACCAATCTTTTTCAGTCTTTTATTTGTTTTATTGTTTTAATTTCTATTTTTGCAACTTTTCTTGCACAACACATTACTTATTTAATTTAAATAAATTATTCTAATAATTATCCTCCACCAGATAATTGATTAAAATCGTTAAAACACTTTTAATATTTAATTATTATTTAATTGAAATATATGACTTTCAAAATAATTAAAATCATCTAAATATTTAAAAAGAATTTAAATCTAACATTAAAACCACAATTACTTCCATCATTAAAATTGAATACACCACAACGAATAAAGTACCAACATTAATCAAAAGACGACAAAATACAAGACACAACCCACAAATGACGACATTTACAAACATGAACAATACCAATCAGAACGAGACGATCTGACATCATGGGATGGAAGGACTTCATCATCACCTATGTTTCAACATTAACCGTTGGGTTATTTGGTGCTCGCCCTGTCCTGCCGAAGCAGGTGGAATCGAGACTTGTACCTGCAAATCCTGCATACAAACGAAGTTGTGTACATGTGCATACATATATATATATATAATCAAAGCATTAAATCGAAGTACTGCATTGTGAGAAGGAATCGCAACATAGCAGGGCACTCGCGAACGAATGATGCTATATTGTCCTTCATCACACCTATCCTAACAATTATAATTTAACTGATAAAATAACATTTCTACACTAACAATTTCATCTCATGACATAATTCATTAAATCATTGCATCATAATATAATTCTGAAAATCAACTAATAAAACCAACCATACCGTCATACGAAATAATCATGTCCATAATGAAACAATAGCATCATCTAACGTCTAACTAGCCAAATCAAACAATATCATCATCGTCACACGTAGCAAACAACCGCATTGAAAAATACTAAATCCTACCACTAAGAGGAGGGGTATTACAAAATTCATCTGTATAAGTGTTAAATTGATGCTAAAATATTTTACTATTGGATTGCTCAATTAGAGATATATTTTAGTTTGAATTAGCTTATTGAAAAAAAAAAAAAAAATCCCTTTCTAAAATTGAAACTAGGTAGTCACGCTGGACATGGCTCAATGCTATGTGTGTTCCATGGGAATGAAGTAAATATCATCAATTGTGATGAATTCAGTGATAATTTAGTTGGATGGTTTGTGTTACCAAAATGGCATTCAAATTAGAATCAAATGTTCACATTTTCCCTTCAAAGGATGATGGCATAAAAAATGATGCAGGTAGATAACTAAAGTTGAAGTTGATGTAGTCTCTAAGGATGGCTCCAAAAACTCTTCAGTATCTATAAATTTGAAGCACAGTGATGAGTCACTTTTGTTGGCCAAAGAATTTCTTGAGTATATTTGAACCCCAATGAGTGAATCAATATATTCAACTATTGAATGTATCGAGCAGACTATATGGATGTTGAATACACTTAAATGTGACACTTTCCACATCCCAATTGTCAAGATGAAATGCCATTTTGATTCTTCTACATCAATTTATTGATCCAATGTATGTTTAAATATGCCTTCTAAGCTCTTTCAATGGGCATCTATCTTGTTTCAGAGTTGGATCTAAAAATGGAATGCATTGCAACAAAGTGTAGGAGAAGTTACAAAGTAGTTTGGAAAGTTATAGAGTAGAGAAAGCTAGGAGAAATGTTGCAGAGGTTCTGATATAGTCCCAAAATGTTCTTGACTACTCCATGAAGATCCTCAACTTGTAATCTTGTTGGTTTCAGTTGGCATAGCTCCACACAACCTCAAGTTGCTAAAAAGAGAATATCTTGTGTCATTCTTATGTTATGGTATGGTGTCTTGTGTTGTTGGAATGATTGTTCATTTTTATCATTCTGGTTTCATCCCCAACAAAGCAAACAAGTTAATTCTATGTTAGTAAACCTAAGTACAAGGAAATCACAAAATTATATAAAGATTAATTTTTAGTAGCGTAGAAACAAACCTGGGTAAGCAAGTAGAATACACGATCTAAATGGAAAGCTCATAGCTGTGACACATCAGTTTTCAGTAATATTCATGTTCAAGTTCAGTAAGGAATTGCATTGAATTAGCACATAAGCAATTTTATATCAATGTTGAAGAATCATACATTGGACTATCCAAGTCAATTATAAATCATTTGACACCTAGGTAAGAAGCCTAAAAACATTGTTTCACCTTGTTCCTTAAAGACAACAACAAGAATCAACATTTGATGGAAGAACCACTCAAGAAAACTTAATTGCAGACAAAGGACTGATACCTAAGGATTCTTCTTAACTACCTTCCAGTTGGAAGATTTCTTCTATAAAGAACATTAGGTAGATATTTTGCATATAGAATCATCTAACTCTTTGACATATACCAAGGTGAATAATTCTCATAGTACAAATCTATCTTCTGTGGGAAAGAAATGGTAAAGTTACAGTGACAATATATGATACTGTCGATATGAACGTTGACATAAAAATTGATTTGTTCTTGACATCAAATTTATTGATTCTTGACTTTATTAGTGATTCAAGTAATTAACTCAAACAAAATATGCTTGGCCAAGTTTGAAAAAATCCTGCATTTAGGGATTATGTCTTCCTCCATGTCACGAGTCCAAAGGGACCATTCAAGCTGAATTGTAGTAATAGGATGTACTATGTGTGATCTTCTAATGGAGAACCGTATTAAGTGCATTAATCTATTCACCATGGTGCAGAGGTATTATTGTGCCATTAAAATACTCATATGAGGGAAAAACCCCAAAATAATGTAAACCCTATTCACAACCTTTTCTTTCAATATTCATGGAATAATCCAAACAGAAACAAAATAGAATGATACCCACTTTAGAGACAATATTCATAGCCTTTTCTAGTTGTTTGCAACAAATACTTAAAATAGAAACAAAATTGAATGATGCCCTTCTAATCACCATAATTGAGGGTTCAAAGGTTTTATTGTGCCATTAAAATAATCATATGAGGAAAAAACCCCAAAATAATGTACCCATATTCATAGCCTGTTCTTTCAATATTCACGAAATGATTCAAACAAAAACAAAATAGAATGATACCCACTTTAGAGTCAATATTGACAACCTTTTCCAACTATTTGCAATAGAGATTTATTTCCAACACATACTTAAAATAGAAACTAAATTGAATGATACCCTAACAACTTCCAACTAATCAATTATTCCAAACAAAGAGGAAAACAAAAGATGAAAACTAAACTATCAGCTAACAATCAATCATGAAATCAAATGCTTGAATGCCAAAAAAACTTGTGGTTCATTTGTTTTTGTAGAGATGAGATTTGATCAACCAGTCTTCACCTACAATCTCTTCAGTCGAACATGCAAAATGAGCACGCTCGGCTCTTTTTTATTTATATTGAACTAATTCGGCTAGAAGGGATTCTCCCGAGTATGTTTTGGCTAAAACCCACTCGATCGAAATAGTGGAGCCATGAAGGCACCATGTCGTCACCACATGAATTCGGCCGAAACCTACTCAGGTGAATCCCTTCTAGCTGAAACTAGTGCGATAGAATCCATAGGATTGGCTAAAAGAGTGACAGGTTTGTACTTTTACCCACATATACATATACATATACATACACATACATATTCACAATACACATATGCATACACATACATATACATATATACTTATGCATACATATTCATAATACACATATTCATACGCATACTTATACATATACTGTAATGCCTGTCATGCAAACCCTAGAGAACAAACATTGCAAGCAATTTTTTTTTTCTAAATAACATAAAGTAAACATGCAATTTAACATTATTTACATTTACATTGCACATTAACAACTTAACATTACATTCTCTAGGGAACGCGAGGTCACATCGCAACACAACAAGAACAAAAGTAAAAGATAATTATTAAACAACTTAACAAATTATATTACAATAATCATTAATAAAATTACATCCATAAACCAAGAGTGAAAGTATCACTACATCCCATATTACAATCATATAGAAACATTTACAATAATTTTACAAAGGATCCTATCTATTACATCATCATTTAAACATAGGAATACATGTTCTCAATAATGAGTTATAATACACTTCCCATACATGTGGGATGATACAAAGTACAATAATATTTGAATTACAAATGATCCACTGGAACAAACTCCAACTGAAGGAATGCTGCGAACATAGAAAGCTGATGGGGAACCCAGCAGGTGTGGAGCACATTCCACCCAACCATGTGAGTTATAAATAACTCACCCCCCGTGCTCAGAGATGACAAGGAATAGATCACAACCATGAATGCCAAATGACTCCAACAGAATAAAAAAGTAAAAAATGCAAGTACACATCAAGGATTACAATGACATAACCAACAACATTCACGAGTCAACATAATAACTTAAAGTCATAAATCTCGTCACATCCGAGCAAGGAAATAACCAGAAACTAAGTAACGAAAGAACATTCATAAAACATTTACAAATGAAACTGAAACAATGAACATAATACAATTCTAGAAGAACTAATACAACATCCAAAATACAATTCCAAAAGAACTGATACAACATTCAAAATACCATTCCAAATAAATTTGATACAATAATTAGAACATGATTCCATATAAATCTGAAACAACAATTCAGTACACAATTCTAGAGGCAACAAGAAACAAGGCAAATGGGTGTCAAGTGGAGAGTGTCATTGCATAGCTCTCATGGGATCTCCTGTCTCATCTTCCAACTTGAGGCGTCGGCACCCACCTATGGATCTCCTAGCTCTTCCTCCTACTTGAGGCACCGGCACCATAGGGTAGCTCACGTGAACACAATTCCATAGGCAACAAGAAACAAGGCAAAAGGGTGTCTAGTGGAGAGTGTCATCGCATAGTTCTCATGGGATCTCCTGGCCCTTCCTCCAACTTGAGGCACTAGCACCCATCTAGATGGATCTCCTGGCTCTTCCTCCTACTTGAGGCGTCAGGACCATATGGTAGCTCATGCAGAGCCAATAACCTCTCATGAAGATGAGATTACGACTTTCCCAACCACAACCTTCTCAGCCTATCATTGGTCTATAATATCCCTAATGCATAGACGAGGTATCCAATATTTATTATCTTGTGTGTTTTACTACCAATCCCCCTAAATTCTATTTTTAGGTTATCACTTGTTATACTACTCTTATGTGGGTTATCTTGTGCACTTCCTCTTACCCGAGGCACCAACCCCCATGAAGAGCCACTCTCCCTAAGACCCCTAACATAAATCAAAACTAGGCAAGGGTTGTACCATAACGCATAAGGCATATAACACAAAACAAGACATGTGAGGCAAACCCATCTCGCGATAACTCGTAATCACAATGACCACAATCTCGTACAACCCTTCCAATAATAATGCCTAAAATCATGTAACATTCTGACCACAATAGTACAAGACTGAACATCCAAGGATATAAAACATGCCTCTGGAAACTAGGCTTTACAATAATCCAAATGAGGTTCAAAACACAACAGGGTTCCCACATCACAAGAATAAGGTCAATAAAATAAATAGAAGACAATATCAAGATCACATGATTTTATAGCTTGAGAAAACAATTTGATCAATTGCATATAATATCTCTATTTTACTCATCACAGTTTTAGAAATAAAGAACAATAATATTTTCGACAACTTATCTAATTTTCTTTCTTTAATTACTCAAAGAAGCTAATTTCCATAATTACCCAATTGAAACAGAATCTACCAATGATAATATTATTTTGGTATTTATATATATATATATCCAATTAAATTACAGGTATAAAAAGATAGAAGGACAGAATGAAAATAAATATATATATATAAGGATATCTTTCAGAAACCCCAAAAATAAATAGTTCTAAAAGGAAAACTATTTGTTTTCAAAAACAAAACAAAATCAATTTAAAGATATAAAATTTATTTTCATAGCTCAAACAATACTTTCTCAAAGTCAAATTGAAAGAATATTCATAGAGTAATTTTCATACACAACCTATTTAATTTCTTCAGTAAATTCACTATTCAATAATTTCTCTTTTCAAAGGCTTTCTTTTTCTTTCACCAATTAACCTATTTATATTTATGTTTTCTTTAAATCAGTAGATGAGTGAAGATGTAGATAAAACCTGGAGTCTTGCACTTAATTGAGAATCTGATGATGCATGCTTGATCTTGATGCCCTCTATGAAGAGCTTCTCGTTCCTGCTTCAAAATCTCCTCTCTAGAATACTGTGCTCGAATTCAAATCCAATACTTTATTCAGAAAACTCTCTCCAACATAAAGCAAGAAAAAGACTAAAAATCCCTTTCTAGAATTCCAGAAGAACTATTGAATTCCCAAAACTTCAGAAGATTCAACAGTACAGAACAATTATTTTATGCAATCTATGTCTCCATATTTGTCTATGTGTGAAAAACCCTCTCTAATTTCAATTAAATAATAGATATTACCATTTTCTTCCAAAAACTCTAAAAAATCCAAAATAAAAGAAATTATTTCTTTAAAAACAAGCTTTTCGGTCAACTCTCAAATCTCATTCATTCTTTCATCTTTTTCTATTCTTTTATTTATTTATTTTTCTATTCTTCCATACTTTTTGTTTTAATTTCTATTTTTACAACTTTACTTGCAAATAACATTATTTAATTTATTTAAATAATTTATTTTAATAATTATCCTCAACAAGATAATTAATTAAAATAACAAAACACAATTTAATATTTAATTAACATTTAATAAAACATGTGACTTTTTTTTAAAATAAATAAAAAATTTAAATATTCTCATATAAATTAATCTAACATTATATTAAACAATTATTACCACCTTTTCATTAAATAAATCACAACTTATAAAATACCAACATAAATAACCTACGAACAAGGCACTGCACAAACCAAAATAATAAATACGGAAATGACAATTACAAGAATGCATAATACCATTCAAACAAGATGGTCTGACATCATGGGATGGGGTGACTTCATTGTCATCTTTGATTCAACATTATACCATAGGGTTATTGGTGCTCACCCTATCCTGTCGAAGCAGGTGGAATCAAGACTCTGTATCTGCAATCCTTGCATCCAAAAAAAGTCATATACATGTACATATATATATATAATCAAAGCATTACATTGTGAAAAGGAATTGTAGAGTAGCAGGGCACTCACAAACGAGTGATGCTACCCTGTCTTGTCATCACATCTATTCTAACAATTATGATACAAATGATGAGAGTACATTTCTAAACTAACAAATCACATCATAACATAATTTACTAATTTAATGCATCGCAATGTTACTAAAATCAAACTAATATTACCAACCACAATATCATATCAATAACCATGTCCTCAATTGTATAAGCATAAATACCAATGTCTAGTAACCAAACTATCAGACCAAACAATAATAGTACCATCACAATCACAAAGTAGCGAATGAATACATAGAAAAATAATAAATCCAAATAGTAAGAGGAGGGGTATTACATCCTCCCCCCCATAAATTTTTCTTACTCCTGGAAGCCGGTAAAAAAAAAAAAAAAAGATTCCCTAATATGGGAGGCATCCTCACACACCAATTCGGTGAGCTAATCACCATCACAAACCAGTATCACACTAACACATAAGAGTAATAAATAGTAGCAAAGAATATGAGTAACATGGGGGTATTACATCCCCCCCCTAGGACATGGCTTACTCCTAGAATCCATTAAATAAACTAAAGTAAGCACACACGAAATAAAGGTACAAGTGAGCTCAAGATTCAAATCAAGGTTGCCTAATGGACTTAACTACCCAAAGACCCCAGTGTTTGCAACCTTGGCTCTGATACCAAGTTGTAACGCCCGTCATGCAAACCCCATAGAACAAATATTGCAAACAATTTTTTTTTTAAATAACATAATTTAAACATACAATTTAACATTATTTACATTTACATTGCACATTAACAACTTAATGTTACATTCTCTGAGGCACGTGAGGTCACATCACAACACAACAAGAACAAAAGTAAAAGATAATTATTAAACAACTTAACCAATTATATTACAATAATCCTTAATAAAAATACATCCATAAACCAAGAGTGAAAGTATCACTACATCCCATATTACAATCATATAGAATCATTTACAATAATGTTACAAAGGATCCTATCTATTACATCATCATTTAAACGTAGGATTACATGTTCTCAATAATGAGTTACAATACACTTCCCATACATTTGGGATGATACAAAGTACAATAATATTTGAATTACAAATGATCCACTGGAACAAACTCCAACTGAAGGAATGTTGTGAACACAGAAATTTGATGGGGAATCCAATGGGTATGGAGCACATTCCACCCAACCATGTGAGTTATAAATAACTCACCCCCCGTGCTCAGAGATGACAAGGAAGAGATCACAACCATGAATGCCAAATGACTCCAACAGAACAATAAAGTACAAAACTCAAGTACACATCAAGGATTACAATGACATAACCAACAACATTCATGAGTCAACATAATAATTTAAAGTAATAAATCTCATCACATCTGAGCAAGGCAATAACTAGAAACCAAGTAACGAAAGAACATTCATAAAACATTTACAAATGAAACTGAAATAATGAACATAATACAATTTCAGAAGAACTGATACAACATCCAAAATACAATTCCAAAAGAACTGATACAACATTCAAAATACAATTCCAAATAAATTTGATACAATAAATAGAACATGATTCCACATAAATCTGAAACAACAATTCAATACACAATTCTAGAAGCAACAAGAAACAAGGCAAACAGGTGTCAAGTGGAGAGTGTCATTGCATAGCTCTCATGGGATCTCCTGGCCCTTCCTCCAACTTGAGGCACCGGAACCCATGTATGGATCTCATCTATCTTCCTCCTACTTGAGGTGCCGGCACCATAGGGTAGCTCATGCGAACACAATTCCAGAGGCAATATGAAACAAGGCACAAGGGTGTCTAGTGGAGAGTGTCATCACATAGTTTTCATGGGATCTCCTAGCCCTTCCTCCAACTTGAGGCACCGGCACCCATCTATGGATCTCCTGGCTCTTCCTCCTACTTGAGGCACCGACACCATAGGGTAGCTCATGCGGAGCCGATAACCTCTCATGAGAACGAGATTACAACTTTGTCGACCACAACCTTCTCAGCCTATCGTTAGTCTGTTATAGCCCTAATGCATAGATGAGGTATCCAATATTTATTATCTTGTGTGTTTTACTACCCATCCCCCTAAATTATATTTTTAGGTTATCACTTGTTATACTACTCTTACGTGGGTTATCCTGTGCACTTCCTCTTACCTGAGGCACCGGCCCCCATGAAGAGCCACTCTCCCTAAGACCCCTAACATAAATCAAAACCAGGCAAGGGTTGTACCATAACGTATAAGGCATATAACACAAAACAAGACATGTGAGGCAAACCCATCTCACGATAACTCATAATCACAATGACCACAATCTCGTACAACCCTTCCAATAATAATGCTTAAAATCATGTAACATTCTGACCACAATAGTACAAGACTAAACATCCAAGGATATAAAACATGCGTCTAGAAAATAGGGTTTACAATAATCCAAATGAGGTTCAAAACACAACAAGGTTCCCACATCACAAGAATAAGGTCAATAACAATAAATAGAAGACAATATCAAGATCACATGATTTTATAGCTTGAGAAAACAATTTGATCAATTGCATATAATATCTCTATTTTACTTGACACAGTTTCGGAAATAAAAAACCATAATATTTTTGACAACTTATCTAATTTGCTTTCTCTAATTACTCAAAGATGCTAATTTCCATAATTACCCAATTGAAACAGAATCTACCAATGATATTATTATTTTGGTACTTATATATATATATATATATATATATATATATATATATATATATATATATATATATATATATATATATATCCAATTAAATTACATATATAATTATATATATACTCATGAAATTACATTTATATATATTTTCTATTTTAAATAATCAATCACCCACAATTTCAAACAATTATACCAAACATTTATTTATATATATATATATAAATATAAAAGTGCATATATAAAAAAAAAAGCCTACAATAAAAGAAACGCAGCAATTTACAAGAAAGCACCCAATCCCCCAGAACTGTGCATAGCATCCCCAAGGGTTGCTGCGCACAACAGTCCTTTGGATTGCTATGGCAGTACTTACGAACTATGCCCAGTAGTCCTTAGGATTGCGGTGGCAGTCCTGGGGGCTGTCATGTGTAGTAGAGGGAATGGGGACGAGTACATCTCAGGCCGACCCCCCCTTCAATAAGTTCATTTCATTTTTTAAAAAAAATTGTTTATATTTTATTTTCTTTAACAACAAAAAAAAAACTTTATTTTGTTTAAAATAAAATGTTTGTCCCTAATCTGAGAATCCGGCAGGTATATTGGCCATGAATTTGATTTTAGACTAAAATTTTCATATAGATTTCAATGTAAAGAATATAAATATACTATATATATATATATATATATATATATATATATATATATATATATATATATATATATATATATATATATATATATATATATACAAAATTTGTATATATATATACCCATATATATAATTTATATATATATATATATATAAATTATATATATATATATATATATATATATATATATATATATATATATATATATATATGCTATATATATATATATATCATATCCATATGAAAACAAAATTCAGGTCATAGATGCAGAAGACAAAATGATGAATGAAAATAAATATATATATATATAAGGATATCTTTAGAAACCCAAAAATAAATTGTTCTGAAAGGAAAACTTTTTGTTTAAAAAAAAAAAAAACAAAATCAATTTAAATATATATAGTTTATTTTCATAGCTCAAACAATACTTTCTCAAAGTCAAATTGAAAGAATATTTATAGAGCAATTTTCATACACAACCTATTTAATTTCTTCAGTAAATTCACTATTCAATAATTTCTCTTTTCAAAGGCTTTCTTTTTCTTTCACCAATTAACCTATTTATATTTTTTTTTTCTTTAAATCAGCAGACTAGTGAAGAAGTAGATAAAACCTAGATTCCTATGCTTAATTGAGAATCTGATGATGCTTGCTTGATCTTGATGGCCTCTACGAAGAGCTTCTCGTTCCTTCTTTGAAATCTTCTCTCTAGAATACTGTGCTCGAATTTGAATCCAATCCTTTATTCAAAAAACTCTCTCCAACATAAAGCAAGCAAAAGACTAAAAATCCCTTTCTAGAATTCCAAAAGAACTATTGAATTCCCAAAACTTCAGAAGATTCAATAGTACAGAACAATTATTTTATGCAACCTCTGTCTCCATATTCATCTCTATGTGAAAAACCATCTCTAATTTCAATTAAATAAGAGATATTACCATTTTCTTTCAAAAGCTCTAAAAAATCCAAAATAAAAGAAATTATTTCTTTAAAAACAAGCTTTTCGGTCAACTCTCAAATCTCATTCGTTGTTTCATCTTTTTCTATTCTTTTATTTATTTATTTTTCTATTCTTCCATACTTTTTGTTTTAATTTCTATTTTTACAACTTTACTTGCAAATCACATTATTTAATGTATATAAATAATTTATTTTAATAATTATCCTCAACAAGATAATTAATTAAAATAACAAAACACAATTTAATATTTAATTAACATTTAATAAAATGCATGACTTTTTTTTAAAATAAATAAAACATTTAAATATTTTCATACAAATTAATCTAACATTACAATAAATTATTACCACCTTTTCATTAAATAAATCACAACTTATAATATACCAACATAAATAACCTACGAACAAAGCACTACACAAACCACAATAATAAATACAGAAAGAACAATTACAAGAATGCACAATACCATTCAAACAAGACGGTCTGACATCATGGGATGGGGTGAATTCATTGTCATCTTTGTTTCAACATTATACCATTGGGTTATTGATGCTCGCCCTGTCCTGTCGAAGCAGGTGGAATTGAGACTCTATACGTGCAATCCCTGCATCCAAACAAAGTTGTATACATGTACATATTTATATATAATCAAAGCATTACATTGTGAGAAGGAATTGCAACGTAGCAGGGCACTCACGAACGAGTGATGCTACCTTGTCCTTTCATCACATCTATTCTAACAATTATAATACAAATGATGAGAGTACATTTCTAAACTAACAAATCACATCATAACATAATTTACTAATTTAATGCATCACAATGTTATTGAAATCAAACTAATATTACCAACCACAATATCATATCAATAACCATGCCCTCAATTGTATAAGCATAAATACCAATGTCTACTAACCAAACTATCAGACCAAACAATACTAGTACCATGACAATCACAAAGTAGCAAATGAACACATAGAAAAATAATAAATCCAAACAGTAAGAGGAGGGATATTACATATACATATACATATACATATAAATATACATATACATACATATATATACATACATAAACATATACATATGCATATATATATACTGATACATATACATATACATATACATATATATATACATATACATATATATACATATACATATATATATATATACACATACACACACATAGAGGATCTAACTATTGCATACATAATCTAATACATTAACTGTTTCATTGTAATTGTCAGCATAATAGGAAGGATACTATTGAATGGCTTCCATAAAATATGATCATTTTCTTCGAAGATCTTACCATAGTTTTGTGCACTGTTTTGGATGTTTTTCAATGTATCAATTTTCAATAGAAACATTGTACTGGCATAGGCCAACAATTTTTTAATTTTTCTATGAACATGTTGCACATACTACATTATAAAATGCTTTTTTATTAACATCTAAATGTTATACCGTTGAATATTATAGTTCAATTCTATTGGATTGTTTTAGAGTATTTTTCGGTTTGATCAACATAATGCCAAAGATGTCTAGACATGACAATTGATTTTTTGAAATAGTTCTATGCATTGTTTTTACTATTTTTCAATGTTTTCAGTTATGATAAATAGATTATAGTGGAAGAGTATAAATAATTTTACAACTTTGTTGTGAACATGTTCCACATACTACATTGTTAATTTTTTTCTTATTAACATCTTATTGCAATGTTGTAGAATGCTATGAAGTCAAAGGTTGTTGTTTCTTTGTAGCATACAAAGACAAGTTCAATCAATGAAAATGTACTTGATCACACCAAATGGATAAAAGGAGTAAGGAAAACATAGGCTGCAAAGTGATTTTTTTTATGTGTTGGAAAAGATAAATGTGTATCTACTTCCACATCTATATGCTTTACCAGGGTCATCCATGTGTGTATTCACTTAAAATCCAAGAAAATTGGAAACATAAATAGGAAAGGGTATGTGATGTGTGATTTTGTAGTTGAGAATCATAAAATTAAAGAAACTGAAAGGAAATGTTTAGGTTGCATACAAAAGAGGAAGGAAACAATAACAACAAATTTGCAACAGGAATAAGAAAAAATAAATATAATCTTATGGAATCAGGATCTGAAGCTTGGCAGTTTGCACCCTTAGAGCCAGACTCCATTGTGGAACCTATGGGGGATGTCAACAAATCAATTTGGGGGGGCTCTAGAGACCCATCCACAAAGACTGATTTCGTAGACATAGCTTTGGGAACTTCTATTTCATAATAAAAACAAAAGATTAATGTATTGCAACGTCCAATGGCAACTAGTAGAAAACTTAGAAATGTCAATAATTTGTCAACTATTTTACTAATTTGATTAAATGAAAATGGGTATAACCATTCCAATTTTAATACTGTCTAAACAATAGGAGATACAACAACAAGAATAAAAATGAACTTTTAATACTGTCCAAACAACATGAGACACAACAACAAGAATAAAAATGATAAATGAAAATGTATATATAACTATATCTATTTATTTATCTTTGAGGTTGCATATGTATGTATGCATGCAATTTTTACTATATTTCTACATATTCCTATATGTATATATTTGTATATGTTGATACCTGGTCCCTTCATCCTTTCTTATCCAAACAATAGGATACACAACAATAAGAATAAAAATGATTTAAGTACATATATGAGTTGAATTTCCCCTTTCTCTGCACATTTATAAAACACACATATAACTAGATATATATCCATATGTACACATGTATATATCTATTTATATATACACTACTATATCTAAATCTAGGTGTGTATACTATATTTATTCCCGACTATGTAGACATTGACATGCCAAGCAAGGACCTTCATAAAAATGGGAACAATGTCAAAGGTACACAGTGGCAGGAACAAACAATAAGTAGAGGGAAAATTTTCTACAAGTTAGGAACATGTTTTAAACATTGTAGCTTATTAAAATATATGTGCAAAAAAGTGCTCTTGGCCACCTTCAAACACAAAAGAAGAATGGTAAATGCTTGCTTTCTTTGTTGGAAAATGGAAATCAAGATGGTGGGAGCAATAAAATGCAATATTCAATGTTTGTAGCCTCAAAAAATTACATTGTTGTTGGCTTGAACTATAGTTTTGTGCAATAGTAGTTTACAATTTTTGGCCAAACTGGACACTGAAATAAATTTTTTTAACTAAATCTTCAGTTTTCGGCACCTATAGTGGCTAAAATGTGAGGAATTTGAAGATGATGCAAACTAGAGTTTTGTGAAATTTTGTCTATAGATTCTAAATATATTTTTTTCAAAATTTTGGGAATCAAATTGCACTTCTTTTTCCATCTCCCTCAAAAATTAGTTTTTTTCAGAAATCAACATTTTTAAAAAGTGACACTCACCGTATAATGCATAACTTTTTTTCCATGAAGGATAAAATTCTAATTCTTTCAAATTTAGATTTTTAACTCTGATATCTAGTGCTTCCACTTGGTTATATTATTTTTTATTGAATATTTTTTCTTTACTTAGGTTTTGAATTCAAACCAATTATAATTTAGACATAGCGCGACTGTATAACACGTAACTTTTTTTTAGTGTATCGAAATTCAATTTTTGTTTTATTTTTTGGATCAAGGACATCAATGTATGGTGCACTAATATTTTTAATTTTTTTTTTTAATAATCTGCTATTTTTTCACATGTGTAGAATAGAGAGCTTGATTTTCAGTGAAAAACCTACATTCACGAGAAATAAAAAATAAATATAATAATTAAATTAAATTTATTAAAAATTATACTTTTTGGGAAGCTTATAATAAGTACTACATACTTACAAAAAATAAATTTTAAATGAATTCATTTGATCCCCCAAAAGGTAAATCAAAAGTGGTTTTTTATTAGCATTTTAATAGGTGTAAAGGAGACTCTGTTATAGGTATGGTTTAAAACTAGTGGGTTTCTATCCAAGGGGATTTGATTTAAGGTAGTTTGATCAAACCCTCTTCAATTGGATTTCTTTAAATGGAACCTTTTAAGGCTTAAATCATTATATTTTCTAGAAATATGTGATTTCAGCAAAAATCAGTTCCTCCCAGAAATTGTAAACCAACTTTGTGGGATCACCTATTAGCTGTTTTTCAATGTATCTAGTTTTGATAGGCACATTAACTACCAAAGTGAAAACAATTTTACAGCTTTCTTATGAACATGTTACACATACTGCACCATTTAATTCTCTCTTATTAACAACATCACAATGTTATATCATTGAGTGTTATGGCTATATTGTAGTGATTTTCACATAAGCTAAATAATACTTACATATGCTATTTTTAAATCTTTTTAAATCAAAGTCTACATAAACACAAATAAAGATAGCATACACATATCTTTAGATATACATGTATATATATAAATTGTTGTTGCATGGTCAAATGAGCCACAATGGTCTTGGTCTGTATATATTGATATATATTTCTGCCTATATGTATATTTTTTAATGTGAAATAGAGAATTCAATACATATATATGTGCATATATATATATATATCTGTCTATATTTTGGGAAATTCAACACAATTTCCCTTTTTTTCAATAATATTTAGTACCAAATGAGTGTTATTCTAACACCTCTTATACAATTTCTCTATTTTTCTTCAATATTTATTACCAAAGAACATAGCTCAAATCTTGTATCAATATGTTTCATGGTATTCTTTTTTTCTCATTTTCTTGAAGCTCCCTGCAACAAACGATGGACAAGGAAAAAGTAACCCCTCTACTTTTTCTCATGTTCAGGCCCTCCTAGTGGATTTTGGCTTGATTTTTCCTAGATTTAATGTTGTAATGTGGTCAACACATTCACATTAGGTCTTGGAACCTTAAGAATCATTAAGAATTCTAAGATGTCTTGTAAAAGTGTTGTGAAGTGTTGTAACCCACCTTCACACTTTTCTAGGACCCTTTCACTATAATTCACTTAAATAACACCTTTTTATCACTTACAAAGCCTTATTTCAAAGTGTTGTAAAGATTTGTAACAAACTCTCATGCTTTTCTAGGCTTGTCATCAATAATTTGACCCTTTCTTATGTTTAAATGTACCCTTAATTCACTTTCCGACCCTACCTAAGTGTATTTTTTAGAATATTCTCATTAAACAACATTAAATGCACTTTAATTCCTGACACCCAATAAAATTTCCCTAGTAGGACTAAGTCGCCACCTAGGGTGACTTAGTCCCACTAGGCGCAAATATCAAAATAATTTTAATTTTCTGGCAGGATTTTATTCTCTCAACCTTAAAGTTGGCCTATGATGTGTTATTTTTTGGAAATTTAGTAAAATCAAGTACAAATAAAGGATTTTCCTCTCATTTTCACCCCCATTCATTCACTTAATCATTCAAGCAATTATCAAGAAATTACCAAGCATTCAAAGCATCATCGAGCATCCATTGGAGCACCTTCTTGCATATCTTCATATTTCAACATCAAGGGTTTGGTGAGTTGTGAGATTGCATGTTGTTCATTCATAATTCTCTTTCTATTTCATTTCATTTTCTAGGGTTTTATTACAAAATTGGGGTTTGACCAAGGAAAACATCTATTCTCTAAACCTTAACCCTTTTCCCCCTCTTTCCATGTGTGTTTGCAAGTCTTGTATGCAAATTTGTCAAAGAGAAAGGTGTTAAAAAGTGGTCAACAATCCATAAAAGTCATTCAAGTCAATAAAGCCCTAATTGAAGCTTGGAGACCTCTTTCAGCCCATTTTTTGTAGAATTTGAACTAGACACCTATCAGGAAGGGAAGTGCAAACCAAAAGTTACAAATTCATGTCCCAAATTTCCCAAGATTCCCAGGCGGACTAAGTCGCCATTAGTGGTGAATTAGTCCCACTACTAGGATTGAAAATTGATTTTTTGCATTTTTGAGTACCCATTTGGTAGAAACCAGTTCCAGCAGAACCTCCCTCAAATAGGACTAAGTTGTTTGGCTTGGCATAAGTGTCCCAATTGGCTTCAACAATAAAATCTGCAAGATTCAAAAGCCTCTTTGCATCACACTTTAGTTTTCAGCTGCACCTCTCCAGTCTTGTTTATTTCTATTATTGTTTGTTTGCATTCTTAGGTCAGTTTGCATACATCATTGTGTTCTCAAACAACTAGTATTTCTTAGGTTTTGCATTAATAAATCATTTTGTTCACCATTTTATTGCATTTAGGCATACTTCATCCATCCTTGCATTGATTTTGAGTGTAGACATTTCCATTTTGACCCATCTTTCTCCTTTTAGGTGAGAAACCCTAGAAGTGTAAGAAAGCCCTTGGGTGCCAAAATCCTTGTTTACGTTTTGGTGAACCCAACTTTTGAACTTTTTTTTTTTCTAATTTCAAGTGCATTCAAATCCTAGGAATAACTTGCATCAACATTTCATTAGGTATTACGTTGTTTAATTTGCATCCTAGGGTTTTAAAAATTGCATTAGTGAAAAGCTCATATAGCTTGCATTTTTGCATTACATTTCAGTAAAAATTCCAAAAAAAAATTATTTTCACACTATAGCTACATCTGAACATCTAAAAATCATAAAATTTCATTTAAAATTTCTGAAAAATCTCAAAAAAAAAATATTGGGACTAATTTTCCACATTGGGTGACTTAGTCCTCCTGCGCATTTTGCACTGTAATTTCTATCATTTTTAGATCATTGTCTGCATTTTTGCTTTATGTTATTACATCTTTGTTACTATTTCTAGATTTGTTGTTTCATTCCATTTCTTGCATTTATTTTTCTTTCATTCCTTTGCATCATGGCCCTTTGTTTTAATAAGTTTTGGATGTCATTAAAATATTTGGTTGACATGTCAAACTGTGCCTTTGGAACTGATCCTAATGACCTTGAGCTTCCTCATGCTCCTTCAACTCCTCATGAATGTCCTCCTCATGATGTTGACATCATTGGAGAAGATTATGACAACATGAATAAGTTCTTAAATGAATTCCCTGACAAACTTGAAGCCAATGCATCATTTTATCCATCCATGAAACAAAAAGACCTTCCTATAGTCTCACTTTCTAATATGTTTGGTTACTTACATTCTGAAATAGATGAAGGACCTAAGTTCCCTCCATCATGTGGACCTAGTTATTCTAAAAAATCAACCCCTCAACCATTCTATGATAACAAAGTCACTAGTACTCGAATCAACCCTAGAGAAACTTATTGCAAAAGTTTTACCATTTTAAGTAAACAAGAATGTGACAGAATAACTAAACATAATGTTCAAAAAATGTTAGAACAAAATAAAAAAGATGAAAACAGAACAGGTTTAAGATATCAAGATCCTCCTCATGACAACAAGCCTCCTATAGAGTATTGGAGACTTTGTGATGATGGCAGGGTGATCTTTGATTCCCCTCCCAATCTGAATGTCCTCCTTCCATGTGAACAACCCTAACATGATAACAACGACAAGGATTATAGGATCACTTTGGGTCCTCCTCTTCCTCCTTCTATTCGATAAAAGGGTGAATCTAGCAAATGCAAGAGACCTTACAAGTTACAAAAACTCAAGTTTCCTATCCGTCAACCACCCAAATGCGAAAGGAAATTGCAAATCCTTTTAAACAAAGAACACATATTATTACCACCTATGGATAGGTTGGTGATCTACCCTAAAGATGCTAATGTTCCAAATTGTGCATATCATTGTGTTCTTGGACATAGAAGTGATGAGTGTCACTAATTGAAAGAAATATTGAGCAAGTATCATTTTGATGGTGATAATTGTTATCCAATAAATCCATAAACCACTACCAAACTCCTCATCATGTAATAGTTGTATAACATTCTCTTTTCACTATTACATGACCACTTCCATTACCTATCTTGATTCATTCTTGTCTTGCACTTAGTGGGGGAAAGAAGTTGCTAGCCTTGTCATAGTAATGCATTTTTCATTGTCCCTCAACTACGTTATTCACCTATTACTTATACCAATTGAGATTGGGAGGCGAATAACTTGCTTGATAGTTGACTCGCATTTTCCTTGTCTTTTGCATTTTCTTTTTTTTCTTCTTTTCTGTGTTTGCATGTGCATAATGTGTTTCTCCATAATGTGGTGTTTGATGTTCTTCTCTATTTGTGAACATTCTTCTATTTGTACCTTCATTCTCTATATGTCGTACATCACTTTCACCTTTTTCTTTTATCTTTTTCTTGTGTTTTCCTTTTGCGGATGACACAAGGCATTGAGATTGCATTGTCTCTCTCATCTTGACCCAAAAGGCCCCTTTTATTTTACTTTTATCTTTTTCTTGTGTTTTCCTTTTGGGGATGATGCAAGGCATTGAGACTGCAATGTCTCTCTCATGTTGACCCAAAAGCTTTTCCTTTTTCTTTCTCCTTTTCATTTTATTTTTTCTCGTGATTTCCATTTGGGGACGATGCAAGGCATCGAGACATTTTATGTTTCTTCCATGTTGACCCAAACTTGTCTTTCTTTTTCTTTTTTTTTGCTCTCTTTGTGTCATTCTTCTAGTTCTATGTATTCGGGTAATGATGACAGTTCTGAGCTCTTTACAAAACATTGCAGCAATGAACATACTAACCCCAAATCCATAGATCCCTTATGTGTTTGGTGTTTTCATTTTTGGGGCAACCCCTTTCTTTTCTTTTTCATTTCTCTCGCATGACATAGCCTTACTCGAAAACATATGACTTGGCATAGGGGCTTTCCAAGTTGGCTTGATGCGACACACTGTATTTCTAAGTTGTGAATATTTTATTCTTTGATTGGTTCTCTCTTCGATACATTAGACACAAAAAATTAACCCTTCTGCTTTTTCACATTAGGTGTTGGACCCTTAAGAATAATTAAGAATTCTAGGATGTCTTGTAAAATTTTTGTGAAGTGTTGTAGCCCACTTTCACACTTTTCTAGAACCCTTTCATTATAATTCACCTAAATAACCCCTTTTATCACTTACCAAGCCTTATTTCAAAGTGTTCTAAGGATCTGTAACAAACTCTAACACTTTTCTAGGCTTGTCATCAATAATTTGACCCTTTCTTATGTTTAAATGATGCCTTAATGCACTTTTCAGCCCTACTTAATTGTATTTTTGAGAATATTCTTGTTAAACAACATTAAATGCACTTTAATTCCTGACACCCAGTAAAATTGCCCTGGTGCGAATTTTAGTAAAATCAAGTATAAATAAAGGATTTTCCTCTCATTTTCACCCTCATTCATTCACTTAATCATTCAAGCAATTATCAAGCAATTACCAAGCATCCAATGCATAATCAAGCATCCATTAGAGCACCTTCTTGCATATCTTCAAATTTCAACATCAAGGGTTTGGTGAGTTGTGACATTGCATGTTGTTCATTCATCATTCTCTTTGTATTTCATTTCATTTTCTAGGGTTGGATTACCAAATTGGGGTTTGATGAAAGCAAACCCCTATTTTCTAACCCTTATACCCCTCTTTACATGTGTGTTTGCAGGTCTTGTATGCAGATTTGTCAAAGAACAAGGTGTTAAAAAGTGGTAAAAAATCCATCAAAGTCATTCAATTCAAAAAAGGTCTAATTGAATCTTGGAGACCTTTTTCAGCCCATTTTCTACATAATCTAAACCAAACACTTGTCAGGAAGAGAAGTGTAGACCAAAAGCTACAAATTCCTATCCTGAATTTCCCAAGATTATTAGGTAGACTAAGTCACCATTTGTGGTGAATTAGTCCCACTACTAGCCCTAAAAAGTGATTTTTACATTTCTGAGTACCCATTTGGCAAAAACTTGTTCTGACAGAATCTCCTTGAAAAAGGATTAAGTCTTCCAGCTTGGTGTAAGTGTCCTAGTTGGATTCAATAGAAAAATCTACAAGATTCCAAAGCCTCTCTACAACACACTTCAGTTTCCAGGTGCACCTCTCCAGTCTTGTTTATTTATGTTATTGTTTGTTTGCATTCTTAGGTCATTTTGCATACACCAGTATGTTTTCAAACAACTAGTATTTCTTAGGTTTTGCATTAATAAATAATTTATTTCATCATTTTATTGTATTTAGGCATACTTCATCCATCCTTGCATTAATTTTGTGTGTTTAAATTTCCCATTTTGGCCCATCTTTCTCCTTTTAGGTGAAAAACCCTAGAAGTCTAAGAAAGCAATTGGGTGCCAAAATCTTTGTTTACACAAACTACCTGGGGTTGTCTATGAAAGTGGTGGAGCTTGCTTATTATGCAGTTTGGCGGTGGTAGTGTTGGTAGTCTCGGCACACAAAAGTAGAATGGTTCGACAAAGCAAACTGTTCATTATGTAATAGTTGGTAGTCTATGTAATAGTTGGCTTATCAATTTGAGTGTTGTTTTTACTGAAATATGGAGAATAGAAGAGGGAAACTATGATAATGAAAAATTTCCTTTGCGAAAATGGAAAAAATAATATCATAAAACATATTGATACAATGCAAGCAATCTATGTAATAGTTTGTAAAGCCAATGGTAGCAATAACTTGTGCAAAATGGGTATAATTCCATAGACTTAATTGAAAATTTGAGCTACACTACTTGGTAGTAAATATTATAGAAAAAAAGAGAAATTGTAAAAGAGTTATTAGAATAACACTTAGCAACCACTAAACTAATTTTATCTTGAATATCTTTATGCTTTCATACTAGCCCTCTACATTCTACTTAATGTGGGTTTTCGTTCATCTGTCATTTACATGTGATTCTTAATTGTTATTCTAACACCTCTTACAACTGTTAAACATAGACTGCTTGTCTTGTACCAATATGTTTCATGATATTCATTTTTCCTCATCTGTTTGAAGCTCCTTACAACAAACTGTTAATTTTCATGGTTATTTTTTCTGGATGGAACATGTTATGTGTCTTGTATCAATATGTTTTGTGATATTCTTTTTATCTCAACTGTTTGAAGTTCCCCATAACAAACTATTCTTCATGATATTCTTTTTTTCAGTTCCCTATAACAAATTGTTCATTATCATAGTTTGCCTCTTCTATTCTCTATATTTTATAGTTATATTTAATGTGGATTTTTGAACATCTTCTATTTTACTGTGATTGTTAAGTGTTTTTCTAATAGCTCTTTTACAATTTCCCTTTTTGTTAATTTACAATTGCTCCTATGTTAATGGGTATAACACCAAAGATGCACAGAGATAACTACAAACAATAAATGAAGGGCGAAAAAATTACTAACACTAACCATATTTTTTACAAAAGAAACAAGTTTAATTACAATTTCTCCATCCATATAAATCTATAATATTTTTGAAGTCTCCAAAATAAATTGATATAATTGGACAAAAACATAATGTATAGAATTAATGAATTAAATTTCAACATAAGGTATCAATTCAGTGGCTATACAAAGTCATGAAGAAGATTGAAAAAAAAATAGCAAGGGAAATCTATTCAACAGCCTTTTCTTATCTTTAGGACCATTTTTAATAACCTAAAAATCCTAACAAATAATGTAGAATTTCAATAGAAATCTTGAAAAAGATAGAAGATATCTTTGATGCATATGAAAACAACTAAAAATTAATCATTTATGCAAAATACCCATGTAAAACGACTTACATATTTTAGAGCACAACGGTATTAAAACCCTCCAATCTACTATAAAATGGAGCCTCTACTATCAAACCAACACCACAATGTAAAACCCTCCAATATGCTATAAAACAGAGCCTCTACTAGGGTATGTGTAGCATCATCATGGAAAAAATAGGCTCTTAAGTGGCAAAAAATTTAGAAAAATTAGGGTTAGAAAACTTGGCGTAAACATTTGAATAAGTTATCTATATTATTTAAAAAATATGTAAGAATAGAATCTATAGAAAATTGAATGTAGTTTCTAAACTATTAGGTTTATTTTACTTTTTAAAATCTATTTGGTGAAATTTTGAAATTTCAATGCAGTAGTACTTAAATTTCAGCAAAAAAATAAGAAGTGGGTGTCTATCTGACCTCCCTAACCACAATAAAATGATAATATTTTTTTATAATATTTTAGACATAAGTAGAGGACTCATGTTTGGATTTGATGCATATTTTTTTGTAATTTTTTTCCTAGTAAATAATTAATTATGAATTTTTTATTACAACTTTTAAAAAATATAAAAACTTCGTATGTCTGACCACCTTAACTTGGTCAAAACTTCATGAAATTCAATTTTTTTTTTTAATCCTATAGTATGCAAGGCATAGAATGTGATGCATGTTTTGGATTCCAAAAATGTGATTTCATTTGAAAGCTATAGATATTTTTCAATCAGCCTATCAATCAAGACTTTAGTCATAATTCAAATAGAAAATGAATAATAATTATTTACTTAATTCAAAGTAAAGCATAATTTATATTGGCGGAAAGATGAGAATCCCCTTTAAAAACCCTTTTCATTTCATCAATTTTGGGGAAAAAAAAGTTGTCAGCCACACCCTAAAAATACCCATCATATTGCCACTTTTTGGCCCATCATGATCTTGCACATACCCACTATCAAACCAACACCAAAATAGCTCTTTCGACATTGCAACTTAATCAATATATTTTCTCACACATTTCAGAGTATACTTTCCCACACTGCAACATTGAATATTGTATTTACTTCCTCCCGTGCCATCGTACAAGAATGCTAGGATGCATTAACCCTCACACAAGCAAACACTTACCATTCTACTTTCACGTATCGAGGCAACCAACTCCACCATCGCCAACCCACATAATTTATAAACTCCACATCATCATAAACAACCTGGGGAAACTCGTTGTTGGTCAAGAGATTCCAAGTGCTGAGAAATTCTATTCATAGCTGGGCTGACGAAAATCCTGACAAAAATTTCAAACAAATAGCCTATTAGATAAAAATACCCCAAAATGTTTTTGGGGCTTGACCCTCAGACTTTTCGTTCTTTCCTCATCAACCCCCATACATAAAACATCCCTTAGTAGGCCAAGAATTCACCTTGATAGTTGTCATAGGTAACATATTATTTTTCATGAGTGTTCAAGTACAAAATCATTACATATAGGATTACAAGGAAAATATCACACTTAATCCTAAAAACTACACCATAATAGAACTAATCTATATATAAAAAGGAAAATCCTACCATTCTATCTAAAAATTGTTGGAATATCAAATCAATTTTATTGTTATTATTATTCTAGTAGTAATGAATAGTCAACATTTATAACTAGCTAGTGCTTCAAGTATATGTCTAGCACAACCAAAGGCCTACTATTCAACCAAAATTTGAAATATTCTATCAAAGCTTGAAATGACAAGGGGTCTTAGGTGGCTATCGTAGTCCCCCTATACACCGAATCGGGTTATGCTCAAGATATTTTTTATGTACTTGAGAAATATTTGACATGTAGTTGCATGAGTCACAATTTCTATTTATGGAAAGTTTTTTTGAAAAGGAGTTTGTAATCTGGATTTCTTATACTCTTTCAAAGTCATGTTTTATAAAAATTTAGAAGGTCATTTTCATCATAAATTTCTTGAGAAATAAAAATATGAAATATCTTTAATCATTCTTTTGTCCTGGTATAATTCTACTAGGATTTCCACTTAAATACTCTATTAAATTTGTGCTTCTTTTTCTCTAGTTATTATGTACTGAAAATATTTCTTACAATTGGTATCAAAGTGAGGTTGTTTGAATAGAAGTAGTGTTTTTGAGAAGTAAACAATGATAGGAAGCACAATTATACTACATTTACATGGTGTAAAAAGTTTTATGATTTTAATTGTTCTTTATGGAAGCTAAACATTCAAGATTTATTGGTCAAGGATGGATGTTCGCTAGCTCTCAAAGGGATAGTGTCAAAACTTGCAGCCATGACTGAGATAGATTAGAATGAAAAGGTTAGTATGGATAGAGAAAAAATCTAATTATCTCTAGTAGATTTAATACCATTTAATGTTGTAGAGGATAAAACTACACATGACTTGTGCTCTAAGCTCAAAAATCTATATGAGACAAAGTAATTGGTAAATAAAATTTTATTTTGTAGGTAGATATATAATTTGAGAATGTATGACAATTCTTCTATCACAGATCATTTGAGTGATTTCAACACACTGACAAGAAAAGTTATCTTTAGTGTGGGTCAAAATTGAAGAATAGGATAAGGCAACAATACTATTGTGCTCATTGCTTGAAAATTGGGATCAACTAGTTATCTCACTTAGTAACTCACCACCTAGTGAGAAATTGGTCTTCTAAGATGTGGTGGTTGCTATAATTTCTAAATATTCAAGGTAGAAGACATCTCAAGGATCTTCTTCTAATGAAGCCCTTATTACAAGAGTTGGAACTAAAGAAAGAGGAAATAGAGAGTGTGGAAAAATTAGGTCCAAAGCCAAGGGGAGAAAAGGAGTAAAATATTGGAACTATGGAAAAAATGGACATGTCAAAAAGGATTGCAAGCCACCAAAAGAAAGAAAACAAAATTCTAGTTTGTAGGCACCTAAGGAAAACATAACCAAAGTTAAGACAACATTGGAAGACGAAGAGGTATTAAAAGCTAATCTAAGAGGCTCTTTACTTCATGTTTGGATTCTTATTTTTGGTTCCTCCTTTCACATGACTCCACATAGAGACTGGTTTTCTTCTTATTAGTCATGTGACAGAGGTATGGTTGACATGGAAAATGATAACTCGTATGAAGTTATCGATGAAGGTGACACAAGAATCAAGATGTTTTATGGAATTGTAAGGACTATTCAACATGTTAGACATGTATCAATATTAAAGAAAAAAAATTGTCACTCAGATTTTTTGATGAATATGGTTACTAATTCAATGGTGAAAATAATCATCTCAAGGTAACAAAGGGTGTTGCTTTTTCTAAAGGAAGAAAATTAGGAAATCTCTGTAGGCTAGTTGGGGAGACTAGCAATGGAGAAGTTACAGTGGTATCTGATGTAGAAACAAACTTAGTATCAAACTAGCATCAATGACTAGGCCATATGAGTGTACATGGTCTCAAGGTACTACTATATAGAAATCTACTCCTAGGTACCAAATGTAGAGATTTAAATTTTTTAGAACATTATTTGTTTGGAAAAAATAATAGCCTGTATTTTTCTAGAAGTTCTACTAGAAGTAAGGAATTTTTATAATTAATTTATTTAGATACTTGGGAAGCTCCTATAACATCTATTGGGGGTTTTTCATATTTTTTAATTTATAGATTATTATTCTCATGAGGTGTGGATTTATCTTCTTAAGAATAAGTTTGAGGTTGTACCATAGAAAAAAGTATTTCTTGCTTGACATGGGAAGATTTTATGATAAATTAAACTTAAGGAGGCCTTGATTCAGTGTTGTGAGGTGTTTTTCACATCCACACTAGGTTTTGGACCCTTTCAAATGCATTTAACGATATCTTGTAAAGGTGTTGTGCATATTGAGGCATAATTTGATGAAATAGCCAACAAAGTCACTATATAAACTTGATTTTCTTATCTCCCAACAACCTAGCTAGCAAATGGGCCCCTCTAGGACTAATTCACCATATGTGGTGAATGAGTCCCATTTGGGCCATTTTTCACTTTTGAGCAGGAAATTTTGGAATTTAAGTTTTATTTTTCATGTCGGCCTTGGGGATCCAATTTATAGGAAAATTTGGAGAATTTCCTATAAAACCCTGCCTCTAAACCCTAATTTACATATCTTAACTCATTCACAACTCATTCATCTTTTTTCTTCCACTTCAAGTCAAGTAAGTTAGGATTTTACCACTCTAAGTCATCAAGAAAGCTTCCAAAGAAATTCAAGGGAAAAATATTCCTCCATTGCTACAGAAATTCAAGATCAAACATCACGAAAAGATACTTACTCCATTATTTCATGCTTCATTACATTCTTTCATCATTTTGGTTTAATTACCTAAAAAGCCTGATTTGACCAAGGAAAACCCCCATGTCCTAACATCCAACATTTATCCTTCTCTTCTTGTGTGTTTGTAGATTTAGACATCTTGGAGGCTTGGAAATAATTGAAGATCAAGTTGCAAGGTTGTTGAATACATCTCCTTGTTGAGCAAGTCAAAATATCAACAAAAGTCACTTCCAGGTTTTGAAATCAAACTTTCGAAGGTGGACACCTGTCAGGAACCGAAGTGCAAACCAGAGACTTTAGTTTCCACCTTTGGATTTTTAGAAATTCAAAATTTGACTGATTCACCATGGATGGTGAATGAATCCCACTACTAGGCCTGAATAGGGTTTTCTACAGTTTTGGATACCCATTTGTCTAAAATGGGCTTCGGAATAGTTTCCCAGATCTAGGACTAATTCACCCAGAATGGTAAATGAGTCCCACCAGGCCTAAAAAATAGGATCAACAATATTTTAGAAGTCATTTCTAGTCTCCAAAAATATTTCAGCTACAAAAATTCAGTTTCACCCATTTCTATTATAGTTTGCATTCATTTCTAGGTGTTTTTGCATATCACAATGTGTTTTCCAACAAGCTGCATTTCAATAGTTTTCACTTAATTATCAATAGTTTTTATCAGTTATTTGCATTTATTTTATCTCATCTAGGCACATTTCATTCATATTTCCATTATACTTACATTAGTTTGAGTGAACCACCTAGGTTTTTTGATTATCTATCTCCTTTTAGGTGAAAAACCCTAAGAATGCAAGAGAAGTACATAGACCTAAAATATATGGTTTAGAGGTGTTTTCTTATTTTAAAAATTTTAAGGCTCTAATGGAGAATCAAAAGGATAAGACTACAAAATGTCATTGAATAGATACTAAAGGATAATTTTGTCCATGAGATTTTAAGTAGTTTTTTAGTGAGTATGGCATTACAATGTAATTTATAGATGGTATGACACCATACAAAAATGGTTTTGTTGAATGCATGAAAAAAAAAATTATGGAGTAAGATAGATGTATTCTTATCATTACTAGTTTAGAGAAGAAATTTTTGGTTGAGGTTGTTTCTACAACCTGTTTCTTGATTAATAGACAACCCACTACAAATCTTGATAATAATATATCTAAAGAAGTATGGACAAGTAAACCTATTGATTATTCCTTTCTTCATGTATTTGGTTTAGATGTTTATTTTCATATTGTTAAACATAATAGAATAAGTTGGGTGTGATTTCCAAAGAATATATTTTTATTGGCTATGCAGAAGGTACAAAGGGGTAGAAATTGTGGGATACTACTACCCACAAGGTTATAGCTAGTTTAGATGTTTATTTTAATGAAAATTAATACAAAGAGGTAAAGAACAACAAAATAAAAAATTTATTCTAGTTGAGGTGGAAATTTATGATGACAATCTACAAGTACCATATGAAAATCAACAAAATGAATAGCAACCAAATTATCTGCAAGGTAACACATTACCCCTTGTAAGGATATCTACTAGAGTATCTAAACCAAATGAAAGGTACTCTCCTACTTGTAATTTTTCTAATTTATTACTAACTAATGTTAGTGAACCTAGTTCATATTAGGAGGCTTGTGAAGTCAAATGTGCAAGCAATTGGAGAGTTACCATGGAAGATGAGATGGAAGCTCTTCAAAAGAACAAGACATGGGAGCTTATGCCATTACATAAGAGTTTAAAAGATATTGGGAACAAGTGTGTCTTCAAATTGAAAAGGGACATAAATGATAATTCAGAGAGGTATAAAGTGTGATTGGTGGAAAATAGGTATGCACAAAAGATTGGTATTAATTTTAATGATTTTTTTTCACCTATTACATATAATTAAGTATTACTAGAGTTGTTTTAGATCTTGTTGCTAGCCTTGACTTGGAGTTGGAATAGTTATATCTAAAAAAATCCTTCCTACATGGTGATCTCTTAGAGGAGATTTATATGAAAAAACCAGAAGGTTTTGAGGAAAGAGACAAGGATAATCATTTTTGTAGGTTAAGAAAATCATTGTATGGTTTAAAACAAGCATCGTGGTGTTGATAAAAGAGGTTTGATTCCTTCATGATGATTTTGGATTTTAGTAGATGTGAGGTTGATTGTTGTTCTTATTTTAAAAGGTATGGTGATGATAATTTTATTATTTTTCTTTTGTATGTTGATGATATGTTGGTAGTAGGTCCCAACACATATAAAATAATCCATTTGAAATCTCATATTGGTATAGAGTTTGAAATGAAAGACTCATGCAATGAAAACTAGATTCTTGGTATGAAGATACATAGAGATAGAAATAATAGGAAAATATGGTTGTCATAGAAAAATTATGCGGAGAAGGTTCTACAAGACTTCAATATGCAGAATGCACAACCCGTTTGTACTAATTTTACTCTTCATATTAAATTATCTTCAAAACAGTTCCCTAGCACAAAACTGGAGATGACACAAATGTATCGCATATCATACTCATCAATAGTTGGTATTCTTATGTTTTTCATAGTGTACAGTAGACTAAACATTTCACAAGAAGTGGGAATATTCATTCGTTACATGACAAATAAATTTTTTGAGCATTGGATGACTATGAAGTGGATTCTCAGTTATTTTAAGGGTACTTTTGATGACAATGGCTAGCAAGTAGTTAATATGGATTCATAGAATATTTGGGTGAATTACAGGTAAAGCAAGACAAAGTAGTGTTGTATTCTAACAACCAAAGTTCTTTGCACTAAGCACAAAACAAATCATATCCTACCAAAACAAAGCATAATGTTATTCAATATCACTTTGTATGTGAGGTGGTGTAAGGAGGATAGATATATTTAGCCAAGATACAAATTGATATAAAACCTCCTAGATATTTTGACAAAGCCCATTGGTAGAGAGAAGTTCATTTTGTGCATAACTTCTCTAAGATTGAATATTACTTGATGATTGGCAGCATTGGAATTGGTCTTTAAGTATGAGTGTTTATTTGTAAGAGAAATTTGACTTCAAGTGGGAGATTTTTGGAATATGAATTCAATTGCATTGTTATTGTTATTTCAATAGTGATAGATAGTTGACATTGATATATAGCTATTGCTTGAGGTATGTTCCCAACATGGTCAAAGGCCTACTATTCAACTAAAGGTTGAAATATTCTATTTAATGATGAAATAAGGGGAGGTCCTAGGGGGTTATCATAGGCCCCTGGATATAGAATGGCATTATGCTAAAATAATTTCCAATATATATATATATATATATATATATATATATATATATATCTAATTATTCTACACAATAAATTTTTCTTACAAAAATCACATATTTTAATGGTCAAACAATCAATAGTAATTTTGTACACCCGCACCAAAAATGGTAAATAATTCTTCTTTAATACATCAACTTTTACCTTTGGCCATTAAATTAGGTAATGATTGAGAATATACCACTTGAAATAGCATTTAGTTTTTAGCATTGTAATCTACCATGACTAACCAAGTAATTAAAGATATCTGGAGACCACCAAACTACTAATTTTATATCATGTAATGACAGTTAGGAACATCATAAGCCTCTACATATTTTTAAAAGGAAATTTATTACATGTAAAACCTATTTGGTAATAAAAATATCTTGTTATATAGAAGTAGAATGGAAGGGTAAAATAAGTCCCAACATATCTATTGGAATGAAACTCGGGCACTACTGCCTCCAATTAAATGAAACTAGATGTTAACCATTTTCCCCTCTATCTTGAAGAGGTAACCTTAATATTTCTAGACCATCCTACGAAAAAGTAAATTTTAAAAACTTCCACTAGCAATGGAACTCAACCACTAGAGATGAGTTTTAAAATTCTCTAAAATTCTTTCCAAACCTTGAATTAACTCTTCATCATTGAAAGTATTTGTTATCAAAAGGATTCTTGTCGCACTATGTCGCCATTAGTGTTATGATTGATTTTAACCTATGTTATCCTCTAGTGTGGATATGATGAGAACATTTTTGTGGTGTTCAGTAGGTGTTGCAGATGCAACATGGTCACTTGGGTTCCAAGTTCTTTTGAGAAAATTTACATAAAGAGTGTACAAAGTAATAGGGGTGTGGGTTGGGGCCCTAGCTCGGTTGGCTAAATCTTTCCTATTGCAAAAGGTTGGTCATGAGGTCTAGTCTCCCCCACCCTTGTGGTACCAGAGGGCATGTCACACCAGCACTTCCGGTCACGTTAACAGGTTTACCAGGTGCACTGCAGTTTATAGGCGGTCATGCTACCCCATTCCTGCAATCTAAAAAAAATAAAAAAAATAGGGTTGTGTTTTGTATTGTGGTCTACATTTCTTCGTGCTTGAAGATGTGCTTTTTTGGTTTAGATGTGATGTTCAAAAGTTTTCAAAGGTTTTATATCGAGAGTTTCAAGCTCTAGATCATGTGGCAGTAGAAGATATGTTTGACAATGTGTTGAACTATGAAGAAGATTGTCTATGAGAAATGGAACTTCTATGCATTTCTTCGTGTTGAGGTTTCTTGTCTTGCAGATTTGGGAGTACAATACTAAAGCTTGTATTTATCTTTCCTTGGAAGGTTTGTCGTTTATTTGTTCGACAAGCTTGGTTCATGTGTTGTGTCTCAGTGGTGGTTTGATTGGTTACACAAGATGATAGTATTCTTAGTTGCATGTGTTTTCTCTAGTGTTTTTGAATATTCTATTGTTGTTGAAATATTCCAAGATGTGTAATGTTTCTATGTGGTTTATGGGAGGTTTTGTGACCTAGTGAAGTGCGAATGTGGTTTCTTGTTAGCATTAAAGCTAGTTTGGATGACTTGGTGTGTTAGTGTTACTTGTGGATGTGCTATGTGGCTTGTGCAAGCATGGTGTAGCATGTTGGTGTAGATTTCACTCCTAATTAACCCTTGGTATGGTCTTCCTTCACTTGTTTCCACCACAAAAAGTTTTTCGTGTTGACCTATTTGGTGCTTGCACATTTGAGGTGCATGCATTTTGTTCAATCCAACTTAGAGAAGGTTGGTTGAGGTTACAATCGATATATATATGCAATTTCAATTGTGGAAGAAGTGTTTGTTGTGATGTGTGGTGTGAAATGATGTGTATGTGATCAAGTGTTGTTGTTTGAGTGCAAGCAAGAACACCTATGAATATCAAAAGAAGTGAGCAGAAGGTGTCCACATTTCAATGTGCCTAAAGTTGCTAAAGGTAGTGAGCCAAAGGTTGCAGATGGTGTAGAGTTTTTGTGGTGGATTCTCTTTTTGCTCTGAGGTAGTGAACCTCCTTGTAGTAGTCTCTTTCTATTATCATTCTATTCGGGTAGTAACCACTTGTCAGTGAGCATTTCATTCTCTCTTTTGGACAGTGAACCCTTTGTAATTAGTATTGATATTCATATATATGTGAGTTAATCCTCACTATAGTTTTTCCTTGATTAGGGTTTTTTATGTAAAATATGGTGTTCTATTGTGTGTGATTGTTTCTATGTTCATGTTTCATTTTTTTACATTCATGTTGATGCATAGTAAGGGTTTGAAAGTTAATGAGGGTTTTAAGGTTTTATTGTACAACTAATTCATCCCCCTCTCATTTGTCCTATGTGTTTTACAATTCTTGCTAGTAATAATAATCTCTAATGAATTTCATATGAGCATGGATCAATCTATCAATTAACCTAGAGTTTGATGCTAGTTTTAAGGTATTCCACCCCAATAACTTCTTCAATTAAATTAACTTTGGAAAAGAAAAACCTTTCACAAATTAATATATATAGTAGCCCTTTCAAAATATATTACGTTATTTTTGGTAGATAGAAAGGCCTTTAACTCCAATAATGGCATAAAAAAGGTTACCAAAAGTATAGTGCAAGATAAGAAATTAGGAAACGACCAAATCATAGATACTTAAACATTTATTAGTCCACTAAGGAATTGATCAGTTTTTTTTTTTTATATATGTTAACTGAATATCTTAAAAGCTCTCCCTATGTTGCTTGATACGCTTGAAACATTTTAATGGATAATATAGAAACCCTTATAACTACCTTTAGATTTTTTTTAGTATAGCATTGCTATAGAACGACGGTGGGTTTCAATCATTCGACTCTTCGAGAAGCGTTTTGTTTGATGGTAATGCTTTATGTCGAACCAGTTAGTCATATTACGCAATTGAGTCCCTTTGGTTCTTATTGAAAGATGTTTGTTTCGAGTTGGCTTGCGTTATTTGGGTTTCTCATTAGATAACGCCCTGTGTATTTCTTAAAATCCTATGTTTCTTCCAATTCGATATTCTTCCTTATTTCAAGGCTTAGTACTGAAGTTTCCCCTGAGTCATCAGCGCAGCTCACTCTGCTTTCTCAACCTCGTTCATTACTTCAGATTGACTGTGGGATTTAACCCCTCATCCTTAATGCATATTTGATGCCTTCCTCTCCGAACGAATCAAGAACTATCGCTGCTCTTAATGCTTGCTCTATGCGTTGGAAGCTGAGTCTATCATTTGTTGTTGTGAAGTGGGGAAGGAATCCGTGTCTTAATGTACATAATCGGATGCAAATCAAATACAAGAGGGAGTAATTAAAAAAAAAAACCTATTTCATTCCTTGTTCTCTTAAATGGCATTCTAGTTATAAACCCATTCAACTCGTCAAAATCATGGAACCCAGCGTCCTTGAACAAAGAAGGGTGCCGACGTTTAAATTAGCTCCCTGATTTCATTAGCGACCTGTCACAGCTTCAATACTTGAACAAAGTAGGGTGTATAGATTTATGTACCCTCCCTGAATTCTATTGGAACCTCTCACAGACGCAACACTTGAACACAGAAGGCCGTAGAGGTTTAAAATACCTTTCTGTCTCCTTTGGAAACTTGTCACATCTGCAGTACTTAAAAATAGAATGTTGTAGAGGTTTAAATAATCTCTCTGATTCCGTTGACGAACCTAATAGGAAGCTTAAAGATTTTAATATCCACCTTGATTCTTCTATCAACATATGCAATCTTTAGTTTTGCATGATATTTGGAATAGAGTCGTCGCCTTGTTGATCAATTTCAATAACTAGTATCTAATAGTAGTAGTGTCTTTGAATCTGACCTTCTAATCTGATCAACACCTACAACCGACGCCATAATCCTGAGCATTCTTTTGTTCCTGAGGTCTTTTAGTCTGTAGTTCTTATTGATTTTCCATGTTTTTTTTTAATAGCAATTAAGTCTGACACTGTCGCTGTGTTTAGTTATTTAATTTGGAACCCCCTTATCATCTTCAGATTAGTTTTATTTCAGAATGCTTGATCTAGCTCACCACGATGGTTTGATTATTTGGCTTAAGAGTAGTTGTTGGGTCTAGTTAAAATCTGTTTTGATAAGATTCTCTTAGGAAATTAATATTATTCTTATTCTCTAAGATAATAGTTTGGAAACCTCTTTAAGTGATTCTTAATAAGAAGTTTTATGTGAGGGAAAAATAGTTCTAGTTATTTAATTTGAGTTTAAGTGTGTAGTTAAATCAAAGTAATCTCTATATAAATTATGAATTATGGTTTGTATGGACCCTTGAAAATAACACATGGCAAGAATTATGTCTTATTATACAAGCACATATTTAGATAATCATGGAAAATTAGATTAGGTGAATGAGTTTTATAATCCCTTTTAGTTTTGTTTTCCTTGTATTCTTTTACTATTGGATTGTAAATAAAATTAATGGGTATTATAGGCATTATAGAATTATTTTGTGAATGGATTATTACTTAGATTAGTGGATAAGTAAAGAACTTTAGAAAATGTAAAAGTAATGTCATCCTTGAAAGTATAGCTCGTTGATGCTTATTAATTGTTTGTGCCTTATTAAATGGTCGTAATGCCTAGATAATTGCTTACATTGCATAAGTAATTGATTAGCAAAAGTGAGAGGACGTTGATTGGATGTTCATATTGACATATAGGGTTGTCTCTTGAATTGAGTGGTTAAACAGTTGGTTGCTATTGTTGTCATGGTCATTGATATGGCTTAGGTTATTGGTCTCAGGAGTTTCTTAGTTGTGTCAGGTGATGAAAATTAAATTGTGATTTTAAATTGAGTTGTGGATTATTATTGTTCCCGTGATTTTGGTTTAGGTTGTAAGTTTGATGAATTGCAAGACCCCTTTATGGATAGCTATATAAAACACTTGTGTTTGTTATCATGATTGATTGTTTATTGGTGTGGGTTAATTTCCGTATTGAGGTTGTGTATCAATTGATTGTTTGTTGACATGCTATTGTTTTCATGTAAGTTGTTTATTAGCTGAATTATATGTTTGAGTGAGTTTTTAGTGGTCGAGTAACTTGAGAGGAGAAAATAGAGGTCTCCCTTGGATGCCCGATTGATTTTGTATCGAAACTGATTGTGAAGATTTGATTGGGATGTTGTCACTCTCTACTTATACTTGTTGATTCGCTAATTGTTGATTAAAATAGTTATTGATATTTTGTTACTATTGTCAGTTCTTGATGGGGAATCCTTGTGTTAGCATTTTGAGAGTCTTCCAAAGGATAGAGGGGATATAATTCTTACTTGCAAGGGTTGGTATGGGGGCTGGTCACCTAGGTGGATCCACCTTGGGTAACCCATATCAAGCCTGGTGGATTTATTTGAGTTCTATGTTGTTTCATTTGGAAGTGGGTGGTTTTATGATTCTATTACTTTGATGATGGTTGAACTTTACATTTGGTTTGTATTTGTGTGGCTTCAACCTTGCACTTAAATGTGGTTTTCGTTACTCTGAAGTTCATTCTAGCATGAGATGGTGCATGTCTCACCTAATGTAGTTATTTGTTGGATTTGGTTTCTTGTGCAAGTTGGCATGCCATTTGTGATTTTGAGCTATTGTTGTTGGTTGGGGGAGTGGCTCACAATGGGGGTTTGACGCCCAAAGTGGCTAGTCTAGGGCAACACTTGTGAATTTAATCAAGTGATAACTTAATTAATTAATTAGGGGTATCTCACATTAATCCAAATAATGTAACCTCACTCATAGGCCCAAGTGCTCATTTAGGCTTGGTATGAGTGGGAAGGCCTAGAATGGCAAGACTAAATGCCTTTCCCTTGTATAGTAATTTTGCAAGGTATATTGATCCCGCATAGTGACATGGGGGCCTGGCGGTTAGTAGAGGTGGTCATGGTGATTCAGTAGCCTAGGAAGGTTATGTCAGGTTAACCCATAGCACCTATGTGATGACACTCCACCCTTTAACAACCTTGTATGTTGTTGTTCCCCCTCTACTTGTTCTTGATCCTCTAGAAGTGGATGTTGGCATGTGTATGTTGATGCTTTGTTATGTTGTCTTGTGTTGGTTATTTCTTATGTTGGTTACCTCTTGGATTGGTTAATTCTTGTGATGAATGTTATCTTGTGTTATTTTTGTTTTCATTATGAAGTCTTGTAATCCTTGTTTCGTTTGATGGTATTTGTTGAGATCCTTCTTGTCTTCTTCTAGCACTGGGGTGGGCCTTCGAGTCCATGCGATCAGGTGGAACATGCTATGCACCCCATTAGGTCCCCAACTAAATTGTACCTTTGTTGAGTTTCCTGAGTGTACCAGAGTTGGTTCCAACCTTGCAGCTTTGTATTCATACACATCATTTGTAATACTTCATGTTATTGTACTATTTCCAATTCATGATGGGAAGCAACTTTGTATTGATGTAATCCTTGAACAATGTATCTTCATGTTGTAAATGTATTGTCCATATTCATGTTATTGTCTTGTGGTTAGTGGATGATGCTTATCATTCTTTCTATGTAATGGATGTTAATTTGAAAAGTATTGCAGTCATGTAACCCCAAGGGACCTTGTTATAAGTTATGCATGTTACGTTTCTTTTCATGTGAAGTATGTTAATATTATGTTGCATGTTTTTTATTTTAAAAAAATAAAAATTGTTCCATATATGTGTGATGTATTAGTTTTCCTTGGCATTGTGTGGTAGGGAATTACATAATTGTAAAAAATATCTTAAATGAAATCAATTTCAACCCTATCACCCAACTTCAAGTCTCCAATACTACTACATCCACCTCACTTCTAGAAAGGGAGTACATCCTCATGGAAAAATTTGCAAAAATCATCTATTTCTCACACAAAAAACCATACACTTCACATATTAGTGAAGTGACCCCAAATATAACAGAAAAGTTAATAACATTATTTTCTTTTCTAAAATAGTGCAAGAAGAAAAATTATGACAAATATAAAAGAGGTCAAACAAACCTTTGAATATTTTGCAATTTCTAACTTGGAGATCCCTTCCTTTGGAAAGTATTCAAAATGGATTTTTAATCTCCTTACAAATAATTTTGGGTATACCCAAATTTTAGATCCAAGTTGACTCTAAGAAGAATTGCACATACTTCAACCAAATTTTTTGCACCTTAAATAAGCTAAATATATGTATACAAGTGAATTTTTATGTGTTGTCTTTGATGAAACAACTAGTAGTAGAGAGGCTAAGGTTTTCGTTGAAAATCCCATTAAAATTTAATTGAAGGATTCAAAAAATAGGAGGAACCATTTTTCATTGCTCCAAATACAAATTGAAGGTTGAACCCACTAAATTCTGAAATTATTAATTAAAAAAAAAAAAAATTAATATAAAAATTAAAATTCAATTTATTGACTTAAATAAATTATAAAAATCAAATAAATAAAAAATAATTTACATGTTTGTAACTCTTAACTTCAAATATTTAAACATTATTTTATAGGAAAATATATTTCAAATTTATTACTAATAACAAATTATCTAAAATGAAAATGAAAATTATTAATGGTTCGTATGAGTTTTCCACAGTCCTTTGATTAGTTAAACAAACTTCTGATTTAAACTGTATTTTTAGACTCACTAGAAATCTAAATTATTAACTTAAAGAAAAAAAACAAAAACTTTATATTTATGATTAACAAGGTTAAAATACCCAAATATGAATCACAATAAATTAGTATAACTATTTGAATAGTTTGAACAAGTTGTTGAATATTTAAATAATGACAACTTACATTATTTACAAATAAAATATATAGTTTAACATGTACTTTATATTGGATATACTTATATCCTTTAATGATACCATGAATGAGAATATTATACGCAAAATTTGAAAAAACCTTTAATGGCCACTTCCACTGTAATCCGGCCATTAAAACAGTTTAAGACACTACGAATTAAAATGCATAAAAAGACGTCTATTATTATAATTATTGGTATTTACCACACATTATAGATCCAAACAAAGGAAAGCAATGATACAGCTCACTTATTTAGCATACTTATTGGGTGCTGTCATAATAGTGGTTTACAATTCCTGAGAGGAACGAATTTTAGCTGAAATCACATATTTTTAGAAAATATAATGATTTAAGCCTTAAAAAGTTCCATTTTAAGGATTCCAATTGAAGAGGGTTTGATCAAATCACCTTAGATCAAACCCCCTTGGATAGAACCTAGCTAGTTTTAAACCATACCTATAAATGGGTCTCCTTTACACCTATCAAAATGCTGATAAAAAATCACTTTTGATTTAGCTTTTGGGGGATCAAATGAATTCATTTAAAATTTATTTCAAATGATTATGGTATTCTTCATAACAAGCTATCCAATGAATATAATTTTAATATGTTTTGGTTTTGTTATGTATTTGTTTTTTAAGTTTTATTAAACATAGGTTTTTCATCGAAAATGAATTTCTTTGTTCTTCACATGTGGAAAAATAGAATATTATAAAAAAAAAAAAATTGAAAAATATGAGTGCACAGATATTGAAGTCATGATCAGACAAAAAAAATAAAATAAAATTTTGACATATACAAAAGGATTCACAGCGTTACTCTGGTCGCGATATTATTACGAATTGTAATTAGTTTGACTTTGAAACTCAGTTAAGGAAAAATATTCAATAAAAACTAATACAACAAAGGTGGAAGCACTAGATATCAGAGTTACAAATCTAAATTTGAAAGGTGAAATTTTATCCTTCATGGAAAAAAAGTTATCAAGATTGCTCACGGTGTGCGTCACTTTAAAAATATTGTTTTCTGAAAAAAATCAATTTTTAAATTGGGAGATGGAAAAAGTGCAATTTTATTCCAAAATTTTTGAACAAAATATTTTAGAATCTACAGACAAAATTTGATGAGACTCTAGTTTACAAATATTAAATTCCCTCACCAGTTTATACGCTATAGGTGCAGAATGTGAGGTGTTAAAAATAATAATTTGAGTGTCGGTTGGCCAAAATTGTAAAACCACTATTATGGGATCACCCTATTGCTTATCTACTATAAACTGTAGGCAGTAAAATGCCTAGAATAATAAAGTATGAGGTTCATGGATTATTGGGTTTGGCTGAGGTGAGGTTTTTCTGAGTGAGAGAATAGGTGGTAAGTGCAGTGACTCCAGGCCAGCACTGAGCAAGGCAGTTGCCCTTGGAACAGTAATCTGCACCACTTCCACACCAGTTGTAGATGCTGCAGCATCGTCCATCGTTGCACCAGAAGTTTCCAGAAGGACTGCACGTTGGATCTGCCATTACTCCAACGTTTCCCATCACAAACACTAGACCAACTAACACTACTATGCTTACTTTCTTCAAAGCCATCTTCTGCATCAACAAAAAAATAACCCTAATCTCAGTTTTATACATGACTTCAAACTCAGAGGAATGTTATAAGTAATCTATAAATCTATTGTAGTGCAGAAAATTCAAATGAATGTGAAAGCCTACAAAGTTATTCATATGAAAATATACTGTAAAAAATAGTAATAACGTAGACTGATTGAAAACATACATAAAGCTCTGCTTTCTCTTGCTTGTGTGCTATGTTGTGTTGATGTCAAGAGTAACGGCGTGCTGCATATTTATACTAGAAGGTTGTTAGTGACATCTTGCAGAGATGAATATATTAATGCTACGCATGGCGTGGCAATGGAATCTTTCTTAGTAAAAAAGTATTTTATGAATTATCTACGAGTCCAATTATTGATCTTCTTTTGGACCATTTGTATGTTTTTGATATTAAAACAGGGAAGGGTCCCTGAACTCATGAGTTCAACAAAACATAAGAAGACATGCAAGCCTCAAAAAGACACAAGTTTCAACAAAGAAGCAAAAGGACAAGAGGGCACCGACCCAGCATAAGCAAAAACACAAGATAAGATGGCAAACCACAAGAGACACTTGGTATTTGTATGTAAGAATGCTTTACTATTGAATTATCCATTCTCTTCATACTCCAATGACTTACGAGTTGTATGTTAGAATGTCTAACTACTGAATTGGCCATTACATTCCGAATTTCAGAGTTTCAAAGATCCTGCATTGTTATTCGCCCAATTATTAAGAATTGTATTTGAAAACCGTCATTTTCAGCTTGAGTGGTCCCATTCTACTTGTCATGACGGTGAAGTGAGCCAGCAAACAAATCCGACACAGACTAAAAGTTAAAATGTTTGTATGTTGAATATGTATTTCACGTCCTCTCTATTGTCGTAAGCGGCATCAAGATAATCATCAATACTCGTGTGGTCTTCAATGTGAATGGAACGGTCAAGATAAGTTAAATGGTCAAACAGTATTTTTTTATTTTATTTATATAAAAGAAATATATATATATTTTATTTTTAATATTTGTTTATGAAGTATAGTACTATATTACCATTGCAATGAGTTCTTTCAATCATTTTGTTAATTAGTTTTTAATAAGTATGTTTTGAATCAATTAAAAACTAAAATTTTATGTTGTTCAAATATATTTTAATTATTTTAAAGTGAACAAGTTAAATACTTAATTTTAAAAATTGTAAAAAATATTTTTGTTGAATATAATTGACTAAGAAGTTTGGGGTGTTAGGCAAATTTGCAGGGAAAGTAAGGTAAACTACTTTTTTAACATTTTTAAAATGATTTTTCACTTTTTGTCATTTTATTAAATCTTTCTAAAATAAATAAATGTTACTTATTTTACATTTTTATTAAAGAAAATCAATTAAAATAATAAAATAAACTTAAATTAAAACATGCCCATAAATTAGCATATAAAATAATCTTTGTAGACATTTGATTTTACCTAGTTAAAATAAAAATTTAAATTAAATTTTAAACTATTTGATATTGCCACTTTTTAATTTTCCAAATTTTATTAACATCAAAACATACATAAATACAAATAAAAATTAAATTAAATTAATTAAAATTATTATAATTATTAATTGAATGATAATTATAATCCTATTATTATTAATTCTTATAATTCTAAAATGTAAAAATTATGGTTAGAACTAGTATTTAAAAATTAAAATAAATAAAAAATAAAATATTACTAATAAAAACCACTAAAATATAATTAATAGATACAATGCTCCAAAATTTTATTCATCTAATATTATTTCAAATCATATTACCAGTATTATTTCATAGAGTTTTTTTAATGTCACTACAATTATTGTTAGGATTAGGGTTAGGGTTACGACATAGTTATGGATAGTGTTATGACCATAGTTAGGGTTAGAGATAGGTTTAAGATTAGGATAATGTTTTAAAAATTATTGATAGGGTTAGAGTTAGGTTTAGGGTTAGGTCATGCAAAGAATTAATTAACAATACTAAAACACTATAATTAACAAAACTTACATTTATTTTTTTCAAAATATAAAAAACAATAATTACAATACTACAAAGGAAAGTACTAGCCACTACGTGGAACTTGTTTATTGATCAAAACAATATTGTAATTATTATCTAAATTAATTGTAGAAAAAAATTTAAAAAAAAGGTGAAAATAAGAAAAAGATGGTTTTATTTTGTAAATGTAAAGTATATAAGATTTAAAAACTGTTTGATTAATTATTCCATATTTTTATTATTTATTTGATCAAATTTTAATCATTTTTATCATGATTTTTCACTATCTAGTAATCAATTTTTTTACGAGTCAATTTTTATAAATATAGGATTCCTTTTATTCAAACTATTTGTTTATTTGTGTTAATTTAAAAAATATAAATATTTGATTTATTTTTTAAAAATTTGAATTATTTTTTTTTTTATGAATAGGTAATTCTCTATATTAATTATAAAAATAAAAATACATATTCATAAAAAAAAAGGGTGGTAAGAAGGCACACCCCGAGAGTCACATGGGTAGTGCCCAGAAAACCAAAAAAAACCAGTCACTTGAGCCAAGCCTAGAAGTCCATGATTACAAACATAAAGGAAAAATGACATTAAGTAGCCAAAGCAGTGCCAACAGAGCCAGTAGGGTCTTTGTCATCCATTTTTTCCCCATACATCAGCAGGCTCTGAAGTGATGTCAGGAGGAGCCTAATCATCATCATCTTCTATTTTTTATCTTTCATTTCCTAGCACCGAGGTGAGATTACAAGTGCCAAACATGGAAAACATTTTCCAGTGTCTAGCCTACAAGAGCCAGTACCAAGAACATTATTAGAGGGTAACTTGAAACCGCCACTACTGCTCCCTGTTGGCCCTCTAGAGGGCCACCCCAAGTCATCCCATGGAGGAGGAGAAAAAGACTGCTGAGGAGGGCAGGAGCCATGCCAAGGAGTAGGCTAAGAGTGGGGGTGAGCAGAGCCTCTCCGCCACCGGCCCCGAGAGGGTGACCGGCTGCGGTAGGAAGTGGGTGAAGCCGACACTCGAGCCATAGTACATAGGGAATTACCCCAATCATCTAGAAGAACCTAAATGTGAGACACCTCAAGTGCAACTTTATTAGCTTGAACTTGAATCTACAAAAGCACATTAGAGAAAATAATAGCTTTAAAATAAAAAGAAATATTTTTATCCATTTGGCTATGAGCAAATATGCAAAAATTTGTATCTTTCCAAATATTGAAGAGGATTTCCACCCTGAAAGTGTGCCAAAGCTAGGTGTGTATAGCAGGAATCCTAGGCAAATCCCCTAGCAAAACCATATGCTAGGAGAAGGGCTCTGGTTTGAAAGGATGAAAGAAGTCATGAATCTAATTCCAAAACTATTATGCTCTAGTACAAAACTAGAAGACATGCTTAAAAGACTTAGCTTGCCCACAAAATGGGCATCGAGTGTCCTGGACCGCCATGTGAACAAGCAAAGACCACATAGGTAAGCCTTGGAAAATAATAAACCAAACAAAGTTGGGGAGTTGAGGCCCAACACTTGTAGACCAAGTGGTAGAGAATATTTTGCACCAGACATGAGAAGAAGATTGAAGATGCCACCTCTGATTTATACTTTCAATCATTGGAAGGTGCAGCGAAAGCCACATATACCTAAACGTAGGCTTATAATTCTTGAAAGGGGTGTCTGAGTACCACTTACAATCCTTCCACCAGAGCTTGGACCCATGAATTCCTACCTTATATAGCATATTGGTTGGAATATCATTCACCAAACCATCATAAGGATCATGATCCTAGTTTTGAAGATTGTAGAGAGCACAAAAATCTTCCCACAACATAATGTGCATTGTGGCTCTATGAAACACATGCTACAAGGTCTAAATACATTTCTTGTGAAATCTTAGAGCCTTAAGCCAAGGTGATTTGGCCAACAACTGACCATTACTAACAAAGAGAGGTGACCACCAAATATTTTGTTGATTGAGTGAAAGCCCATCATGGAAACTAGAGCCAACCCAGTGGAACCAAGGCTTAATCGCTTCCTAGGCTTTCCAAATGCTCTTGACCATGAAATTTCCCATAATCTAGACTGGTTGTCATAACCAAAATGGTTTTGAAACTAATCCCCTTTTAGGCAAGTTTGTGAACAGGAAAGCTAGATTGAATGCAATGCCTAAGGAGAATTCTCTAGGTTTCATTTCTAGTAAGGGCTCTAATTATCCACTTCACAAATAGGGTAATCCCTTGTCATTGAGTGGACAGAAAACCAAGCTCTCTAGAGTCTTTGGGTAGGCAACAGAACTCTGAGGAAATGCGGTGACACCCTCTATAGGTCTCAACAAAGGCCTAAAGAAAGTCTCGTAACAGCTTTTCAAGCTTGGCATAGGTAGCTTTTGAAGGAGCCCAACAAGAGGAGTAACAAACATGCGTAGCAGCCAAGATCTTAGAGCACATTGGCCATTACTAGTGAAGAGAGGTGACCACCAAATATTCTATTGATTGAATGAAAGCCCATCATGGAAACTAGAACCGACCTAGCAGAGCCAAGCCTTAACCACTTCCCAGGCTCTCCAAATGCTCTTGGCTATGAAATTTCCCATAATCCAGACTGGTTCATTCATAACCAAAAGTGTTTGGAAACTAATCCCCTTCTAGGCAGGTCTGTGAATAGGAAATCCAGACTAAATGCAATACCTGAGGAAAATTTTCCAGGCTTCATCTCTAGTAAGGGATATCATTATCCACTTCACAAACAAGGCAATCCCTTGTCATTGAGTGGAGAGAAAACCAAGCCCTTTAGAGTCTCTCGGTAGGCAGCAAAACTCTGAGGCAACATGATGAAACCCTCTATGGGTCTCAGTAAAGGCCCAAAGAATGTCTCATAATAGTTTTTCAAGCTTGGCATAGGTAGCTTTTGAAGGAGCCCAACAAGACAAGTAACAAACATGTGTAGCAGCCAAGATCTTAGAGCACACTTGGAATTTCCCTACTAGAGAGAGAGGCTTCTAGTAGTCCAGTAGGCCAACTTTTGCTCAATCCTAGAGACAACAGCTTGCCACAACTCAGTTGGAGAAGTCTGGAAAGTGAAGGGAATGCCTAGAAACTGAAATATTTCCCTTGGCCCAATCCATTTCCAACCGTACTACTGAAACTAGTGAGGAGTGGGTAGAATAGACTACCTGTAGCGTAGCTTTCTATGCCATTGAATGGAAAAACCAGATGCAAGACAAAAAATGTTAAGACAATCAAGAGTCGCCTTAATATTATTTTCATCCTCGAGAAGGGTGAGGAATGAGTCATTAGCAAAATGGCCATTAACAAGTTGATTCTGGGAATTAGGCAAGGAAATTCCTTTAACACGCTGTTGAGAAACCGTATTGGCAAGAAGATAGCCAAATCCTTCAGTAGCAAGCACATAAAGAGAAGCAACAAGTGGATTGTATCCTTGTCGGATGGAGCGGAATAAGCCAAAGGAAAGATATTGACAACCATTAATGGTGATGCAAGCAGAGGCGTCTAATCAAAGCATTTGGACAACCTGAATGAAGTTAGGCCCAAACCCTAAGGCTTTTAACATGGCAAGACTGAAAGGCCACTCAATGCGGCCATAGGTTTTAGCAAAATCAATTTTGAGAAAAATGGCTTTCTGGTCTAAATGCCTGGCCAACTCAATACCTTCCCACACAAAATTAATGTTATCCAAGATAAATCTAGATTTAATAAAGCTAGTTTGCTTCAGGTGCACAATCTAAGGCAAAAGATGGCCGATCTTCAAAGCCAAGGCTTTTGTTATGATTTCATAAGATACATTGAGGAGCGTTATAGGCCTCTAGTTGCATATATCATCAATATCTCTAGGCTTAGGTATGAATTTAATATTTCCTTTATTAATTATGCTACCAAGGGTTTTGGAATGAAATGCCTCGAGATAGACTTTATGTAAGTCTTGTGCAACACAGTCCTAAAGGGCCTTGTAAAATTCACACAGGAAGCCATCAACACATGGGGCCTTGTCATCTTCCATGGTATGAATGGCTTCCTTCAATTCTTCAATAGTGAGAAATTTCTCACAAAAGGATTTATGGGCTAAAGATAGCCTATTTGGCACAACAACAAGACAATCCTAAAGGAATTGCTCTCTCTACAACATGTACTCCTAAGTAGTGAAAACTTGTTCATAATGCCTAACAAAGGCCTGGAGAATGTCAGGTATCTCAAAAAGTAGTTGCGTTCCTTCTTTAATTTCTTTTATTCCAAGAGATGAGTGCTTGGCATGGAGGGCCATAAAAAATAATTAGAGGCACAGTCACCAATTCTTTAACCAATGCAATCTAGCTTTTATTTGCACACCTTTGGAAACATAATTGTCTATAACTTGCATTTTGTGACTTAATTCTACCACCTTGACTTGTAATGATGGGGTGAAAGGGCTATCCTCTAGAGCCTCAATGGTTGAACGCAGGTCAACTATGGTAGCCTCATAAGACCAACTGTCACCCATAAATGTGGAGAAATCTTGTCGTGCGAGTGATAGCACCATTCTACCAATTAATCTAGCATGTGTTGTGAGGTGTCCTACACTCTGAATTACAAACCCTATGAATGTGGGCCAATGTGGGCTGATGACAAAGAAAAGACATGTTAAAAAAGAAATGAGTCTTATAGGCATGAGGTTGTCTTATCTCCCATTCAATACAAAAAGAAATGGGGAAATGATCTAACAATGTCACATCCACTAACGACTTAATTAGGAGCAAAGAGTTGTCAAAAGAGAAGAAATATTGAGTTGAGATCATGGCATGATCAAGGTACTTAAATATCCTATTAAGGCCAACTTGGTAATTACACCAAGTGTGCTAGAGGGAATGAGAATGGTAGCGGCCAATATTGGGTTAAAAAAGCCCCAATTTATTGCACATGTAAAACCATGCCTCTCATTCACTAGTTTCCCATCTGAATGGCATAGTACCATCTTTATCGTATGCCAACTCAACCATATTGAAATCCAAACACAAAATCCAGGTAGCAACTAGCAATGAATCAACAATCCAATGCCAAAGTAGAGAGCATTGGATAGCATCATTAGAAGCATACACATTAATAATCACAAAGGAATGATTATCAATGTTAAGGAGAATCAAAGGAGCTGATGTGTGGGGTCAGACCCATGGTCAACCAAACAAGCATACCACCATGGGGAGAAAAGGGTGACAGCTCCGCCACCTCCAGCTTCATGATTAGTACAAAAAAATTTACTAGCTAGCCAAACAGATTGAGTGGCCGACGCGAGAAAAAAATTGGAGATTTTAACTTCTTGGAGACAAAGCACTTCAATACCAACATTATTATACAAAGTATCCCTAACAAAATACTTCCTACAAACCTCAAACGTTCCATAAGAGAAAATTCATGAGTGAAACTCCTCCATAT
>VDFB02086081.1:217658880-217728262 GCA_007258455.2 Sequoia sempervirens
AAACAAAGATGACAAGAAGGTCTCCCCGTCCCAAGTCCGTTAACCCATCATGCATCTAGTGGTATTGTGTGTCCTTGACTTTAGTTATTTTGGTATTATGTGATAGTTGTCTATCGTGAGTTGTATTTGTGTTATTTATTTAATGTTTCCGTTGTTATGCATTTAAGTGGATTAATAGTATATTATTTAATTTAAATAATTAAATAATTAAAATAAGTGTTATTAGTTAGTTATTAGAAATATCTTTATTAAAATTTAAAAGTGTTAAACTAAAAGTTATGTAACTAATTAAAGATAAATAAATTAATTGTGTAAATAACATTATTTATAATTTTAAAACTTGGCATTTTTGATAATTTAATGTAAATAGTAAGTTGAGGATAAATAATAGAATAAAGGATTTAAATAATTAATAATGTGTCAACTATGATTGAAATTAATAAAATAGAAATTTAAAACTTAAAGATTTCATTTAGAAAAGAAAAAAATAAAGAAAAGAAGAAAAAGAACAATGCATTTCTAGTTTATTTTTGAAAATTTGAGAGAGAATGGAAAATTGTTATTTTATTCTAATTTTTGGGTTTTCAAAAAAAGAATATTGGGATTAATGGGAAAGAGAAAAAAATTGGTTTTGTTTTGTTTTTCACGAGAATGGATACATGAATTTTGTGTGAATTTTTTTGGTAAAAAATTTCAAAAAGACTCTGAGGGAAGTTCTTGGTTGTCTAGAATTATTTTGCACATCTTCTGGAAGAGGAAATCTTTGAGAAAATCTTAAGGATTGAAATACAAAAGCTCAGCTTCAATCTTCATCAATTTGAGCTTGAGGATCCAGGTTCTTTATTTTAAATGTTTGTTTAAATTGTGTTTTTAAAAGATTGTCTGCACAAAACTACAGAAGTTTGTTTTGGTTTTGTGGAATTAAAAAATTAGAGGATTTGTTTATATATTTTGAAATACTCTCTAATTTGTTGTGAAATTTTGGAAAACTTTGTAAAAGGATAGTGAAAATCTTAGATAAATGAATTTAAAATGGTAGAAAATTCAAAAAGAAAAATAATAGATAATTTTGAAAACTTGTGTAGGATTGAAAAAATAAATCCTCTAATAAATTAGGGGAAATGAAATCCTCTATAAAATAGTAAATCTTTTCTTCTAGAAAAAATTATATATAAAAAGAAAGTAGAGAGAGAGGGTCACTAAATTAATCATAACTCAAACTTTATGAACTGGGTATGGCTGATATTTTTTTATGTTTTAAAAGACTTGGTGACACACTTTTAGTTAAAAATTTAGAAAAACTCAGATCTGAAAACAAAAGTTATTAAAGTCGCAACATACAAGTTTTATGGTTAATATTGTTTGAATATAGTAAATTATTTTTAATTTATTAAATAATATATGTTTATATATGCATAATTCATGTATTATACTACATTTAATTATATATTTAAATATATTTATTTAATTGGCTATTTTGATATAATAATATATTTTAAATATATATATTTAATTTCTACGCTTTGAAAGTTGTAAAATGAAATATTAAAATTATTTAAATGTTATATATATATATATATATATATATATATATATATATATATATATTTTTACAATAGATACATGCAAATGCATGAAATAGATTATTTTTAGAATGTTATAATTTAAAAGAGGAAATTGAATTTAAGGAAATTGAATTTAAGTAGATGTTTGATAATAAAATGATTTTATTAGAAAAAATAATTTTAATTAGCTGCATGAAAATGGACAAGTAGTTATTTTAAGATGAAATGATTTTAAAAGAGAAATGAATATTATGTATTATTTGGTGCATGCAAAACATGAATAGTTAAGATGAAATGATTTTTATAGAGAAATTGATTTTATTGTTATATGTGTTATTGTGGAAATTAGAGTTAAATTATTAGTGTTAATTTTCTTATTGCTTGTAAATAAAATTAAATTAGGTTTATTAATTCCAAGTAATGCATTGATGATTTGATTTGATTTAGAGAATCTGAATGTTAGATTAATTATATGCCTGAATTGCTTATTGGTTGAGTTTTTCTTTGTTTGCATTGTTGGGCAATTGGGTTGTTTGGTTTTGTAACTCTTCTAGAGAATTACTTCTATGTGGGGTTGTTATATATGTTAGTTCAACTTTTGATTTGTGTTGGGTAGTGTATGTGGGTGTAGACAGTTTGAATGTCTAGTTATCGTGGACGGGATATGTGATATAGTATGGATACCTGGTTACTACGAATGGGTTGTGTGACCTTATGTTTTAAGGTTGAGATGTGTTATCAGTATTGTGCACCTTGTCTACCCATAGATTTGTGGATTTGAACCTAGTGTTTTCAGGAGAGTGGCTCTTTGTGATTGGTTGATTTTGCAAGTCTTTTGGAGTGGTATATTGATGTTATGTTTTGTGATCTATTGATGTTATGATTTTAGAATCTATAGGTGTTGTGTTTTCTATGTATTCTCATGTTACTCTTGTTTGGAGTTGAGTCTTGTCTTTTCTGTTGGACCTCCTTAGTCGAGGATTCTTCCTTGTCATCTCCTAGCATGGGGGATGGGTTTTTCTAAAACCCACGTGGTTGAGTGGAACATGCTATGCACCCTATTGTGTTCCCCACCAGCGTTCCTATGGTGCGGTGTCTTCCTAATGGAACATGAGCTAGAGATTTTCTTGTAGCTAAATGTTAATTATGTATTTCAGTTATACTCATTAATTGATGAAGTACTCTCACATGTGTTGGGAAGCTCATGATATAAACTTATGTATATGATCTAGGTATTGTGCTAGAATTTGATGTAAAGTATAAATGTATCATTGTAATTATGTGAGAAAAGATAGTGGTTATCGTCATATAAGCATATTGTATGTATGTGTATGGTTGGGTATGTGCAGGATCATGATGGAAAAAACATGCCCTTATGGCAAAAAATTAAAAAAAATCGTGAAAGTTAGGCAAGTTGACTTGCAATTGAATAAGTTATCTATATTATTTCAAAATATGTAAAAATAGAATATGTAGAAATTGAATGTAGCTTCTAAACTACTAGGGTTTGTTTAAAAAAATCTATTTGGTGGAAAATGAAATTTCAATGCGTAAAGAGTAATTTTAAATTTCAAAATAAGAAGTAGGTCTGGTTCTCACCACACTAACCACAATAAAGTTGATAATATTTTTTATAAGATTTTAGATAATAAGTAGAGTGACTCATGTCCCAATGTAATGGCCATTTTTGGTAATTTTTCTAAGTAAATAATTAGTTATGATTTTTTTATTAAAACTTTTAAAAAAATATAAGTAAAACTTGTATGTCCTGACTAATCTTTAATCCTATCAAAATTTCATAAAATTCAATTTTTTTTTTTTTAACCCTATAGTATGCAAAGCATAGAATGTGACACATGTTTTGGATTCAAAAAATGTAATACCATTTGAAAGCTATAGATGTTTTCCAATCAGTCTATCGATTAGGACTTTAGTCATAATTTGAATAGAAAATGAATAATAATTACTTATTAAATTCAAAGTAAAGCATAATTTATATTGGTGGAAAGCTGAGAATCTCCTTTAAAAACCATTTTCGTCTCATCAAGTTTGGGTAAAAAATAATTCATCAGCCACATACCCATCATATTGCCACTTTTTGGCCCATCATGATCTTGCACATACCCAGTTATTAAATAGAGTTGATCTTGCTCTTAATGGTCTATCTCTTGTGTATGCTTCGATGTTATATTTATGATGGATGAATTGACTTAACTAATGCATTTTATAATTTTTTCTATCTTTTTGTTTTGGGCTTGAATATGTAATGTTACCTCGTGCACCCCAAAGGACTTATGTGACGAACTTGTATTCATGTAATTGAATCTCATGCAATGGAACTTAATATGCATATATTTTATATTTTATATTTAAAGAAAAAAAATTGTCATAGTTGTTGTCCTTTGGGGTTTGTACGACAGGGCATTACAAAATATCTATACCATTTTGAAAATACTCAAATTTCATTGAATCCATTGGGATTAAGTATATTTTTAACAACATTTCCAACACATCTTATTTTAGACCAGTGTGAATCGGTAGCACTAATTTCTATAAATCGCATTTCGGGTAAACTTTTAACGTGATCAATGCATGGGCCACTTCCAGCACTACTCTGACGGGAGACTAGAACTCAAGACTAAAGTGCAGCCGCGAACCACCATTTCTCTCTAGCCAACTGAAGGCCCCCGCCTAACACATCTTATTTTGAATTTGAGGTACATTCTATAATTTTTTAAGTATACAATCTATGGATATTAAATTTAATTCTTCATAATTACTATTAACATTAGTATTTGACTAATGATAATACCTTCAAATAGCTTGACAATTTTGTTCTTGTCTTTCTTGTCTTTAAGATTAGTGAGTTAGTTAGACATGTTTTTCTTCGTATTCTACTTCTTAGTACTTTCTTATCAGCTATAAATGTTTGGGTATGCTTCTTCTCATCTCACCTATATGTTTTTTATTTTTTAATTGTAATTGTTCAACTATCAATACTGTAGAGTAGTAAAAATAGAAGAGAAAAATATTTACATTGTAAACAAAAATATGAATTTCATTATAATCATTTGGCACATTACATCCAATACATTGGATTTTTCAAGGTATTTTTTTCCCATGAATAACCACTCCAAATTACATTACGAGAATAACTTCCCAAAAACTAACTATTAATTTATTTATTACTAAAAACTAACCTAATAACTAATTTATTAAATGTAAAATGTAATTTCATAACAACCCCCCCTTAAAGTTTAAATAATAAAAAACAAAAGAAAAATGTAAAAGTGTAAACCTTAAATTCCTAACATCCCTCCCTTAAGGTTTACATTACAAAAAGAAAACCAAAATATTGTATCATCATCAACCTAAACTTATTGGTCTAGGAAAATGGTCTCATTAGCCAACCCTGCATCAACATCAACCCAAACCCCTTAATCTAGGAAAATCTCTTGATTATTCAACCATACATCAACATCAACCCAAACTCCTTTGTCTAGGAAAATGTCTTGATTATCCAACTCTACATTAGCATCAATCCAAACTCCGCATGTCTGGATAAATTTTTTGATTGTCTAATGTTTACCTGTGAATCGAAACACACTCCACTATTCACATGAAAATCACCAACTAACTATGAATCAAGACTCACTCCATTATTCACAGTAACACTCCTTCATTTATAGATTGAGACTTACTCAATTATCCACAAATACACATTTGCAAAACTATGGATCACTCCAAACTCAATTATCCATAGACAATTTGTGGATTCAAGTATACACAAATCAACAACACCTCACCAAGTTTGTGGAGTCAATTATCCATAGACCAACAAATCACTGCATGCCCCATCTTGCTTCTGAAAGGACTACATATGAAACAAATGCTTCTCGTGCAAGAATCATCCCTGAGAGAGAAGCTAGCTCGGGATGATAGATGGCCTCCTACCTCCATTTCCTCCAACCTCCACTATGACCCTTTCAGATCTTAGTCATTTATGTTTTTGAATGCATCATCATTAGTAAATGTATAAAAGTGTGCATACATAGAGATGTCAGGTTCAACCGATAATGCATTCATTACAATAAAAACTTTAATATATAAATTCTTATATCTCCCTTGTAATTTCTAAAATGCATTAAATAAGACAACTAACTGTGAAAATTCTATTGCAGTTATTGATTTTTAATCTCCTATCTATATAGATTATTTGACTGCTAATAATTAATTCATAGTAAATAGTGAAAAATAATAACTCCAACTTCACAAATAAAATCATAGGAAAATAGAAAAAAATATGCAAAATAATAAACACAATATTTTTGGACAAATTGTCCTTGGAAAAACCCCGAAGGGAAAACCAGTTTTGCAGATAAGGAATTTTATTAAACTTCAAAAGATCAAGATATGCATAAATTTCTTGCCTCTTATTGGCAGAGCTTCGACAATATTCTTCTCTGAAAATTCTTCCCTCAATTTCTCCTACTAAAATTCCATATAATCGCTAAGCTGCCTCAATGCTATCACTCCCTATACACATCGCAGAAAACTATTTTGATATCACTACAATTTTCTCAGCGTAGTGTTCTCCAAATGCCCATTGATCCTTCTATATTGTCCTCATTGAAAAATTGGCCAATGCATTTAATTTCAATTGATGGCTCAGATTAGCTAGGACTCTAACAACCCCTAACTACTCCTAGTTTCTAGAAGTCTCTAGTGGAATCAATTAATTAATTAATTATCTAGACTCTAACTAACTCCTTTCTAGAAGTCTCCAAAAAAATTAATTAATTAATTAATTATTCATGGGTTTGGAGCACCTATCCAAGCTACATACCTCAACACTCCCTCTTAGTGAGGAAGGTGTTCTGCATGACACCCAACTTATCTCTAAAGAAGATGAATTTCACCTTCCCCAATGCCTTTGTCAAAATGTCTGCTACCTGTTGATCTGTAGGTATATACTATAGCTGAACAATCCCCTATTGTACACAATCCCTGTGAAATGATATCTGATATCTATATGCTTAGACCTATCATGAAACAATGGATTCTCAAAAAATTTGATGCAACTCTAATTGTTGCAGTATATCACCGTAGTCTCAACCCTCTGAACAAACAAGGCTACCGGAAGCTTTTGAAGCCATATCGCCTCACAAGTTGCCATGCTAGTACTATGTATTCTGCTTTTGTAGAACTCAAAGCCATAGACTTTTGCTTCCTACTGTACCAAGAGACAAACCCAATCAAAGTTGAACGCAAATTCAGTGCTTTTTCCTATCGCTACACCGCCACTCAATCATGTCAAGAGGCTTATCAACGGATACCATCACCCGAGTATATCTGATCCTATACCGATTGTACTATAAATACCAAATACATACTTTGTCACTTTCCAATAAAATCTCTTTCTCGGCTTAACCATGAACTACAAGATAGTTTATCGCAGCGATATATCCGGCACCTAGTGTTGACCAAATACATGGTAGAACCAATCAATTTCATGAGAGATCCAATCAACTTCTTGTATAAGGTGGAGTCTACCTTCTTCCAATTCATGATCATAGGAGTAGACATGGCTTTGCAATCTTCCATCTCAAACCTCCTCAAGATTTTGATGCAGTATTTCCCTTGTCCAAGGAAAATCTCTCCATCTGTCTGCCACACTTACTTTACCTAGAAAGTAGTGCATAAGCCCCAAATCCATCATCTCAAACTCTACTACAAGGTCCCTCTTGCACTCCTCTATGAGCCCTAGAGAACCTGTTAAAAACAAGTCATCCACATATAGAACAAGAATGAGAACATCACCACCAACAACCAAGTAGTAGAGGTTAGCATTTGCCTCACTCTTCACAAATCCCATTCCTTACAAGTATCTATCAATGCGCTCATACCACACCCTAGGAGCTTGCTTGAGTCCATAAAAAGCTCTCTTCAATATGCACACGTGGGTTCACTATTGTGTGTTACAAATCCCTTTGGTTATTCTATGTATACCTCCTCTACCAATTCACCATTAAGAAATGTCATCTTGACATCCATTTGATGGATTTTCCATCCCATCTGTACTGCAAGTGAGATCATGGCTTGTATAGAAGTATACCTAGCCCCCAGAGTGAATGTCTACTCATAGTCTATTCCCTCTTTCTAAGAGAACCCCTTGGCCATGAACCTTGCCTTGTATTTCTCAATGCTACCATCTACACCGTGCTTAATCTTATAGATCCAACATGATCCAACCACTATCCTATCTATCGGTTTAGGCACAACCTCTGATACATTGTTATGCACTATTGAGGTATATTCCTCAACCATCACATCTCACCACACCTGCTGCTGTGCAACCTCGTGATAGTTGGAAGACTCGCTATCTACCAACTGACTAACTAATGCCATATAGTCATTATACTTGGCTAGTTATCTCTTTTGTCTACTGCCCATCCTAAGAGCTCTCACAAACTCTTGAGTATCCCTATGTTTATGTTGGTTCCTATTGCCAACTATAGACGATGAAATATCAAACTCCATGTCTTCCTGATGCATCTCTTGGATCTACTACATATGTTGCTCCATACTCTATGAACTCTTAGCATCTAAGCATGTGCTTGTAGTAGTAACTGTACTCGAGCTTCACTGCCCCTGATCTAATTGCTCGATGCTTGGAGCTTCTTCTAGCTGCTCACTCTAATCATCTGTTAGCAAACCTCTTGACCTCCTAAATGCCTTGTCCTTCATGAATTTGACATCATGCCTAACTATAATCCTCCTAGCCCCTGGAATAAATATATGATATGCCTTTGAGGTCTTGTTTTACCCCATAAGGTACCCTCTTTATGCAGTTTGATCTAACTTGGAATGTGTAGGCCCTAGAATGTTACAAAACACCGAACTCCCAAATATCCTGAAGTGGCTAACATATGGCTTCTTCCCTAAGAACACCTCCTTTGGTGTCATCTTGCTCAATGCCTTATGTGGAACCCTATTCTATATGTATACTGTCATACTGCATGCCTCTGTGCACAAGTAGCCTGGCATATCCTGGTCATATAACATAGCCCTTTCTACCTCTGATGTAGAATGATTCTTTCTCTCAGCAACCCCATTATGTTATGGGTTGTAAGGAACATTCCACTCTCTCTTGATTCCTTCCCTAGTACAGAACTCCTGAAACTCTTTCCCTCTGTACTTGCCTCCATTGTCTAATCGAAGAACCTTTATCTTCCTACCTGTCGAATTCATCACAAGAGCTTTGAACTCTTGGAAGTGAATGAAGACCTCATCCTTGGTCTTCAAGAAATATATCTAGGTCTTCCTGGAGAAATCATCAATAAAAGTAACAAAGTGCTCATATCCTTTGAGAGACTTCGTTGACATTGGTCCACATATATCTTAATGTACTAGATCAAGAACACCCTTTGATTTGGTGTCACTCCTTGGAAAAATTGCTTTCACAAACTTCCCTAATACACATCCCTTACATACATCATCATGATCTATACTCACCTTTGGAACACCTGCCACTGTCTCACGAAGAAATTTAAGTGCTCTATGATGTATATGTCCCATCCTCCTATGTCATAGCTCTCCTTGATCTCTAGGATTACTGCTTCTCATGAGTGCCATATGAGTATCAAACTGTGACCTATAAAGTTGGGTGCTCCTAACTCCAATAGCTATGGGTGATTTCCAATCTTATGCTTGATTAACACATGCACCCCTCTAAAGATTACATTGTAGCCTTTATCCTAAAGGATAGATACAGAAATCAGATTCATACCTAAGCCTGGCACATGCAACACATCATGAATGGGAATCAACTTTCCATTCTCTCTCTGAATTAGAACAATCCCTTTCCCAACTGGATTGAGTTTGGACATGTTCCCCATAGAAATCTGGATTTTGATGTCCTCATCCTTATAACTAGAGAAGTACTCTCTAACTCCTGTCATATGAAATGGCACCCCACTATTTATATACCAAACACCTAGTGAAGTTGATCTAACCATACAAGGTATGAGTGCAAAATCATCCTCCATTCTACTAGAGAGCTCATCTGCACTTGTTGAAGCTATCATCTACTTCTTTCCTTTCTTTTCATTTTTCTTCCTTTGTGGGAAATTGCTGACATAGTGGCCAAAGTCGTCACAGCCATAACACTTGATCTTAGAAAAGTCCTTCTAACTTTTAGGATTTGATCCTTTTCTAGACCCCTTCTTCACTTTCCCTTTTCCTGCTAGGGCAACATTTTCCTATTCCACCTCACTTTTTTGACTATTACTGTTGGTTCTACTGACAAGAATTAGTCTAAGCTCTCCTGAGTGAAGTCACTCCATATTCAATCCCAACTCAATAATACGTCTCATCCATGAATAACTTGAACAAATGCATCCCACTGCTTACTAAACCCATTTAGGGCTATTCATACTAGCTCCTCATCAACTGGTTTATCTCGAATAGCTTCCAACTCATCCTTGAAAAGTCTAAGCCTTGTGAGGTAACTTGTAACATCTTCTCCCTTCTTCATCTGGGTATTCCTCAACTTTTCTCTGAGAATCAACTTTTGGTTAGTGGTAGCATTCTGGTACAGATTCAAAATGGTGTCCCACATCTTCTTCGTTGTATCTAACTCTACGATATACAGAACTATATGGTCCTTAACACCATCAAGAATCAACCTCCTCGCCTTGGCATCTTCCTTCTTATATGCTAAGAGTTGTGCTCAATTTGTAGGTACAACTACAACACTGGTCATGTATTCCTTAATACCATTCTCTTCTAGCAATAAAGAAATTTTTGCTTTCTAGACACCAAATTTTGAGGCTCCATCCAATCTGTCATGATCTCTTAAACCTGCTAAGGCCATCTCAAAAGATGAGAAAGACAAAAAAAAATCTAAAGAGGTCGAACTGGGTTTTATAATCCCTCAATATTTCCTTCTTGTGCCTGCACTGAGCCTTTTCTACCCTTAGATCTGCTCTGATACCATGTGAAAATTCTATTGCAATTACTGATTATTAATCTCCTATCTATATAGATTATTTAACTACCGAAAATTAATTCACAACAAATATTGAAAAATAACACAACTACAACTTCACAAATAAAATCACAAGAATAGAGAAGAAAATACGCAAAATAATAAACATAATCTTTTTGGAAAAATTGTCTCTAGATAAACCCCAAAGGGAAAACCAGTTCTACAGATGAGGAATTTTATTAAACTTTAGCAAATCAAGAGATACATAAACTGCTTGCCTCTTACTAGCAGAGCTCCAGCAATATTCTTCTTCGGAAATTCTTCCCTTAATTTCTCTTATTAAAATTCCACTATTACTGCCTCCAACACTATCACTGTGCCCTTGCTATTACTGCAAAACTATTTGCTATCACTAAAAATTTTTCTCAAGTGTGTGTTCTCCAAATTCCCATTGATCCCCTTTTATACTCTCCTCATTGAAAAAATAAATGGCCATGATTTAATCTCAATTGATGGCTAAGATTAACTAGACTCTAACAAACCCTAACTAGCTGGTTTCTAGAAGTCTCTATAAGAATCAATTAATTAATTAATTATTTGGACTCTAACTAACCCCTTTCTAGAAGTCTCTAGAAAAATCAATTAATTAATTAATATTTCTTAGGTTTGGAGACACATGTCCAAGCTACATAGACTAACACTAACTTCCTACCTGAACCCTTATTACTCCATTACAAAATCCTTATGCCACTTCAAATATAAAGCAAGGTGATCATTTTTACCCGAATCTTCACACTATCCATCCTTCAAATAATCTTCAATGTAAAACCTAAATAAATCGCCAACCTTCAACTTTCTTCAAAATAATTATTTTATACCATGATACCTTATCTTTGAAACGTTTATTTGTTGAATTCCTTCTCCACTACCACGCTCTTGAATATTTTAAGTTCGTGACTTGACTTCAAGTTTGTTGCAATTAAACAGTATTTCACATCACTAGAAATGTAATCTGCGCTTTCAACTATGCCTTTGTCTCAAAGGTGTCTGTGATGCCTATGAAAATAAATCTATCAATTCACACATTTACTCTCTTTAATCAAACGTGTTGTTTTTTTGGTATATGCCCTTATTATTTTTGCTTAAAAATATTATTGCGGTGTACAGGCGTGTACCTATATACCATTTCATAACTCTAAAAAACAATTTTAATATATAGCCTATTCTGTCACACACCCTTTGCACAAAAAGTTTTCTCACACCTCCAAATAGCTATTATTTCATGTGCTAGATTTTATCTTCTTCAATTTCCATAAACTATATTTCTGTCCAGTTTGCAAACCATCAAGTATGGCTCTGTAGCCAGCAAATGATTAAACAACTAGAAAATCAAATGATATCGGCCAACAAAGGTAGCCAATAGACTGAATGGAGATTTTAGAAAAAAATAATTATTTTCAAAGACAGAAAAATCACACATTGCTCTTCAAAGCCATTCAAAACATTAAATTTAGCCATTTAGTTACCACACCATTTGAGTCCCACACAATTATAAGTAATGAACACTAAAGAAAATATATTAAAAACTAATTGTGCCTTTCCCAAAACTAGCCATGTCTTTATTTTGCACTCTTCTAGGCTTCTCTTTGCATTCTCTACTCTTTTTCTGCACACAATTTCACAATGCCTTCTTACTCTGCATATTTCAATGTTCAGGCACAGGATTTGTATTGCTCAATATCAATGCAGAGGAGTAAAAATAAAAGAGCAAAAGATTTACATTGTAAACAAAAAGAGGAATTTCATTATAATCATTCCGCACATTACATCCACTACATTGTCTTTTTTAAAGCCAATATTTTCTATGAATAACCACTCCAAACTCTCTTACAGAAATAACTTCGCAAAAACTAACTATTAATTTATTTATTAAATGTAAACTTTAATTTCCTAACAAATACAACCCTACATTTAACATTTTATTCTTTGTCATTATCATCTAATCATTTTTTTTCTTTTATTTTTACATATATCATTTGTTGTCGTGTCATATTTGATATTATCTTCATTGATCCTACTTTTTAAAATTTAATCTTATGAAACTATACCCAAAAAAAATCATACTCTTTGAATTGAATCGAATTTATGCTTTACACATTTCCAAATAAATAAAACATTATCAACTATAAATATAGATAAATAGAGCTAAACAACTCCTTTGAAACGCTTGATTGAGGAAGATTGAGCCTGCAATATAACATATAAATCTAGAATTCAAATATTTGTAAATATCAATAAAAAGGAGCATCGCCCATTTTGTGAGTGAGTGAATGAAGCGGAAATTGGAGTGAGTGAATGAAGCGGAAATACTGGCTTGGTATTGCAAGTTCAACGAATATTCAGAGCAAAGCTCCTACAATATAAAGCCTATCCATTACCATCGGCTGAAAATAGTTTTTTTTTTAATACAACGGGGTTTTTTTTTTTAATACAACAGGGGTGTCTCCGCAAACCAGCCCAACGGTCTAGCAGTCCATATCTTGAGTACCTAGGGTCTAGCAGTCCAAGATAGGGTGAGACTAGTCCGCTGTGGGTGAGATCCCCCCGCCTGCAAGAAGTCCCACCTCTTAAACCCAGGAGCACAGTCGAACCCGAGACTAATGCGGAGCAAACCCACTCCCCAAGCCAATTGTGCAACCCGTGCAGGCTATTGGCTGAAAATAGTTAATGATGGTAAACTATTATTGCTCTTAAAAGAATCCCATGGCCTAAAACTCTTTGTATTGAAGATTATATAGGTGAATATTATTGGAGTAAAATGGAAAAAGATTTATAGGATTTTTTCTATAATTTAATAGATTTGCATTTCTTTGAGCTTCATTCCTACACGTCACCATGATCATTCCTACACAACCATGGGGCTTAATTTATTGGATAATAGTTTCCTAATCTTTTCTAATCAACATACTTTTATTATCATTATGATGAGTATTTTATAAAACGGGGTGAGCTACACTATTGAAAACTATCATAACCATCAATATTTGAAATTTTAAAATAAGATAATTTATTATTTCTAATTCAGTTTGCTATCTACTTCTGTAATAGATAATGGCGTATTATTTAAAAACAAAAAGATAAGAAATTTCTTACAACAATTTCAAATACAATAAAAATTTTCAGCATCATATTATTTATAGAATAAAGAGCAAGTTGAGGCCACTAATTAAATAGTTGAATAAATATTAAAAATATATATTTAATAAACATTTTACTAATTGACATAAACTTGTTTTCATATTATGAACATATCATATTAGTACATTTTCTCTTACAAAATTAATACATTATTCACTAGAACTTATTATATGGAAGTCATAATGCCTCTTAAGTTTGAGATTCCATCATTGCATGTTTCTCTCTATCATAATTGATCATTATACATATTTGTAAAATCACTTACAAGAGCTTAAGATTTTTGATACAAGATGGATGCATGGTTAGATAATTTATGCATATATAATCTAAACGGCATATGGCTAATTCACCACTAGCAATTCACCGACGGAAAATTCACTGCCAACAATTCACCGTGAGTGAATTGTTGATGGTGAATTTTCCATCAGTGAATTGTTGACAATGAATTTTCCTAGAGCCAATCTAAATAATTAAAGAAACATATAACAAGAAGAACATCCATTAAGACTTCAAATTGAAGATTTGTTCCTTAATATGAATCTAAAAAATACATAGTATAAAAAACATAAGAAAAAAAAAAAACTCAAATACATTATTCTCAAATCATTTATCCAGTGCTTTGTAAATCTATACTAGTTTAAATTAATTTACACTTTGGATTTCTAATTTGTAACTCATATAAGAAATATATTAACATAATTAATGTCTCTAATTTTAAATATTATAAACTACTGATGAGAAGACATTAAATTCTCAAAGCTTATCTAATACAACTCACACAAATAATAATTATTATTTGACAGCAAGAAATTGAATGTAATGATATGAGTTGTTGACAAAAACTCTTATATTTTTATTTCAAATTTGACAAAAACAATACAATTTAATAATAAACATAATATTTTCATTGTTTTGCATAGGTACGGTAGAAACCCAGTGTATATTTTGTCCATTTATGGATAAGAAATGTTTTTCACATACGAATTTTTAAAATATGCCGGTAAAGATTCGCGAGCAACTCCGTATTGAATTGGGTTTTCACTTTGAAATCACCTCCCAAAAATGACCAAAGCAAACTAACAAACAAAATGCCTCGGACTTTCCATAAGATCAATTGTCTCTTCAATTCTATAAAGCAATCTCCAAAGTGCTCACAATTTGAATTGGCCTACCCATTAATCGTTTCGAACAGTAGAAGTGTGAGGATTGGTAGATTTCATAGCTTCGTCAATTGGCAATATCTTCATCCTTTCAGGTAGCTCACTTGTATGTTTGTTTATAATGCTTATAAATTTGCGTGTCTTAGAGTTTTTCTGTAAGTATGTGTTCATAAAGAGAGAGATGAGTTTTTCTGTAAGTATGTGTTCATAAAGAGAGAGATTTCACTATTGATTACTGTATCATGCTTATGTGATTCTTTTCACGGTTTTTAAAATTTGGGGACTGTATACAATATAAACCCAAAAAGCTGTTATTTCTTTTCTTTTGCTCTTGTGTTGATAACCTCTAGTATATTCTTTGGCTTATTTGACTTGGCCTTATCCTATTTCTTTCAATGAGCAACTTGTGTTATGTGTGTTTGAGATGTTTTCTCCTATTTATGTGCTAACTAAAGATAGTTTTATATTTATTTTATGCTTTTCTTGATGTCTTTAGTATTTAGTTGATCTGTTATTCTTGGATGTCAATCCAATGGACAAATATGTACATGATGTGTTACTGTTTATTGATATTGAAAATATAGTAGTCATTTTGTTTGAATCTTGTCCCTTTCTTCAGCTAGGAATACCTTATAACCATGTTGGAATGAATCCCAATATCATGTCTAATTTGCATTCCTTGTCATCTTCCATGCTTGGCTTTAATTTTGAATCAACCACTCACATGTTCAAGAATTGAATCGTACAACTTTCTCTTTGCAGGTTTTTTAAGCTTTTAAGATCATTTGAGAATATTTTGTTTCGACATCAGTATTGTTGACTCTCTTGCACTCTCGTGGGAATTTTTATTTTGATATTTGTAGTTTTTCATCTTAATTTTTGTGTGAGGGTATTATGTTTATAACCTTCTTTTTTATAATTATTAGATTTTCATTGTATTTTTTCAATTTTAGTGTTTTTAATACTTGTTGGGTTCTTCATTTTAATATGATATTCTCATACACACTAGTTATCATTCCAGATAGACCTAGTGAACATATTAATAGAGTTTTTATGTTGATCTTTATTCTAGACATTGCTAGACTAAGTACAGAAACATTTTAAATCTCCTCTACATTATTAACTACCCCTAAAAGTCGAAAGACTAAAATAGAGGCCTGACAACTTATGGAGATCTCTCAAGCAACCCAAACATTATTTTTAACCAAACCAACCATTTTACAAGTCTTAGAAATGTATGGGTTTTTTCTTTTAGTGTTGTTTTTCTTTGTCCATTATATTATTTCATTTGATTTTAACTAGTCTAGCTTAATTTTATCATCTTTGACTTTACGTGCTATTCCCCTTCTTTGATACTTTACCTTCACTTTTTCCTTATCATGTAGAAAAGTTTTAAAATTAGAACACTTAATAGATTTTAAGTTTTGGGATGATAATGCAAAACTAGAACAACAATATATGAGTAGGATGCAAATGCATCATTCTAGTGTCTAGAACAGAAAGCTTCTAATGTGTGTTCTAATTTCCACTTTACTTTTACACACCTATTTTCCATTTATGTTAATCAGATTACAATAATTTATATTTTCTCTAGCAAAGACTTGGTCCTCTGTAGTGGATCTTCAATTAAGTTGATGAGCGATCGATTTGATCAACTAGATTAACTTACTAAATGCTAAGCTTGGGTTAGTCCATGGACGCAGGCAGCAAAGATGTAGTTGATATTAAAGGCAATGTGGTACACAAGCCAGAGTAAACAAAACTTTGTGTTTGATATTCGGATATTTTACAGTATATGTTCATATGAGTAATTTAGTAGTCTTTTAACATTCATTTGAATTTTATTAACTAAAATAGATTTATATATTACTTATAACATTCATTTGAGTTTGACATCATGTATAATATTTGTCTGTTGATGCAGAAGATGGCTTTGAACAAAGTAATCATAGCAGTGTTTGTTGCTCTAGTGCTTTTGATGTGCAATGTTGGGGTGAAGGCAGACCCAAGATGTAATCCTGGAAAATGCGAGCCTGGACGATGCTGCAGCATCTACCACTGGTGTGGCGATACTGCAGATTACTGTGACAGTTACAACTGCCTTTCTCAGTGCTGGGGCAGTGCCAATCCACCTAGTGCCTATGCACCTTCTCCCTATCATGTCACTGAGAGAAACCTCACCTCAGGCGAACTCAACAATAATCTATGAGACCTCATACTTTATAATCTATACTGCTTGAATAATCTGCAGCACATAAACAATAAGTTTGCTAAATAAGTGCTGTATCACTACACCTTCTTCTAGTTAATGCTCTCCTTTGTTTGGTGAAGTTCTGTGTGGATCTGTAATCCAAGTTAAATACTTAAAATAATATGCAATTCGTTTTGTGCAATTGAATAGTCTAGAAAGTCTCTTTGTTGTTTGAAGGAAATGAAAGCTTTTTCTTTTGCACACCAGTATCTTCTTCCAATTTCCTGGATAATATTTCCATTCATTGTATCATACAATGGTGCGTGTATACCCAATATAAATATATATTTAACTATATATTTTGAAGAATATAAATAAGGCTAGTTGTAATTATTAAAATATTCAACAAGTCAAAGAAAACTGTTAAATGGCTAAACAAATTTATTTCTAAATTAATTAAAAATAATAATTTTTTATATATATTTGGGCATTTTAAAATAATTACAAACAGAAAAGGTTTTTTTTTGGTTTCATTCAGTTAATAATTTGGATTTGTATTTTATATTTGATTATTGTTATTTGTAATTAGTTATTTTGAAATATATTTTAATATATTATAATGTTTAATTATTTTATGTTCATAATTAAAAATGTGTAAGATTATTTTGTCTTTCTACAATCTATTTAAGTCAACAATTTAGATTGTAATTAATAACTTTAAGATATATGTTGCATATATAACATTTAGTAGATTCAATCTTCTATTTCTTTATGGATTGTAACAAAAAATATCTTCTATACATCAGGATTCTCCAATATTTCTTTATGGAGTAACAAAAACTATCTTCTGCAACTTCATGGATTCTCCAAGTTAAACTTTAATGAGTTTTCTAGAGAAATCCTTGGCCTCTTTAGTATTAGTTGCTTAATCAAAGACATCAGATAAAAATTCTTATGTGCACATCTCAAAATTTGTTCAAGGGACAAACAATGGTATCGCAACATATAGAATTCTTCTCAAAATCAAGTCGCCTATAATATTTTTCTATATAATTGTGAATGCATTCAAAAGGAAGAGGTCTCCAATTTAGAAATTAAAAAAAAAAACATTTTAGTTTGTCTCTTTCTAAATTCATTGGAATCTCTCTTATTTATGTTTCTTTCAAGAAGAAATTAAGGTTACAAACATAATTTCTTCTTTTTGGATCGCTTCACTAATCCTTAGTGTGTAGTTTAAATGGGGATAGTTGGTTGATTGTTGTGACCTTTGTCTATGAACATGTACTCCCTCTCCCTAAATGAGGTAGATCTTGAAGTAGCATTAGGAGATTGGAGTTGGTTGATAAGGTTGGAATTGATTTCATATCAAAAAAATTTACACTTACAATCTTAATTCCATACCCTTCATTCTTAAGTGATATTTTTATATAAATGTTGGCATCTCTCCTTGGCATTACTTTTTTGGAATCACCTCACACTCAAGTGTCATTGTGAAATTTGAACCCACTTCGGACCACTTGCATATGTTGCATTATGTTGCATATGTAGGAATGGCATTCTACTTCTTCATTGTGCACTAACATATGTTATAAGTAGTTATAGAGAGATAATTGTTTCATTTTCTCTTGCTAATTTTAGCTTGCTTTCTCTATGCCAACATTTTGGTTTTGATGTTCTTTCAATTTTCTAAGAAGAGGAAAAATCCATTTTAAGAACCCATTATAGATATTTGGTTAGGAGAGGTTTTTAATCTCCAATGTCAAGGGAATATAATTTCCATACAAAATCTATCAAGGTGAACTACTTGTAAGCTAGTACAAGAAACTATTTAAATAAAGGATTTCACATATGCTCCTATGAAATTTATTGGAGCTAATTCTCTCTAGGATGAGTTCTTTTAGTGGATTTTTTTTCATCAAAGAAAAGTTATTTCATCATCTACAAACCATTTCAGAGATTTCTATGGCCCATCCGCTATTGTTGTGTCTCATTACTAGTGGAAAATTTTGATATTTAGTTTCTATGGGCTCTCTTAGAAAGATCAAGCTTGTTTCTTGATGTTGTACTATCAAAAAATTCATCGTTTACATTTTCACACTTGATTTTGGAATGATTAACATTAAAATGGACCTAATGTCACCTTGATCTAGTGTTGTAATATGTTTTACACATTCACATTGGATTTAGGGCCCTTCTAAGCTAAATAGACCTAATTTTTCCTTAATTTAATGTTGTAAAGTGTATTTATTTACACATTCACATTATTTTTTGGGCCCTCTTGCATTTATGTCCTTCATATCATCATTAATAGGCCCCAAAGATCCTATATTATGCATCTCAAGGCATATTTCAACCGATATCCCGACAAGATCAATAAATACACTTAATTTTTCAACTCCCCAACATTTCCTCTACCTGAAAAAGCTTGGTGAGACCCATACATCACCTTGGGCATATGAGTCCCATTTGGCTCCTTTTTAGGGTTTTGAGCAGGAAATCATGGTTTTAAGTTCAAATTTCATGAATTTTGGCCTTTGGGATCTAATAAACGGTGAGTTGGATGGATTGCATATTAAAAAAGGTCTCAAATCATTATTTCACCTAAGCATTAATGATATCAACACAAGCAATCAAGATTTAAGCATTCCAAGACTTCACAAGAGTGTCAAGAGAGTTTACAAGACCATTTCTAAGGCATTCAAGGGTAGAATTCTTCATCATTTGTTGCAAAAATTCAAGATACATGATCATGTCAAGATCATAAGGCATCAACCATGTTGTTGAGTTAGTATTGTTATGTAGCATTGAAGATCCATTTGCAAGCATTGTTTCATATCCATATTCAAGATCAACATCTGCATTCCACTTGCTTCTTCATGTTAGATTGTTGACATCATTTAAGGAATCATTACTTCATATTTCATATTTCATGTTTCATGTTCATGTTTCATAATTTCATCACAAGGTTTAATTACCTAAATGGGGTTTGACCAAGGAAAACCCCTATTCCCTAACAATCAACAAGTTTTTCTCTCTCTACATGTGTGATTTCAGTTCTAGGTGTCTTGGAGCTTGAAGATCATTTGAAGATTAGGTTTCAAGGTTGAAGAAAGTCATCAAGTTGTCACAAGGTTGTCATCTTCATAGAAAGTCACCTATAGGTTGTAAATTAAGGTGTCAGATCTGAAAATGAAGTGTGAAAGAAAGAGCAGAGATAGGAGTGCAAATTCAGGTCTTAACCCTCCTAAAAAGTAGAGTGGGACTAATACGCCACTTTTGGCATATGAGTCCCAGTATAGGGATTTTTCCATATTTTAGGAGATTTAGACTCACCATTGTCAGATTCTTGTTGCCACCCAAAAATATCATTCTGGGACTAAAGAGCCCAGACTGGCATATGAGTCCAAATGGGCATTAAATAGTAGGTTTTTCAAGGTTTTGAAGCTTGTTCTAATCTCATCCTTCTTCTAGGTTCACCTTTGTTCATTCTTAGTTTGTTATTTTGTATTTCAATTCCATTTCCTAGGTCACTTAGTTAGGTTTTGCATAGTACTTTGCATGTTACATTCATTTCTTGTCTTTCCAAGCCCTATCTTGGTGGTGAACCCTCTTATTGTCTTTAATAGTACCCTAGGATACCTTATTTCAAGATCTCTTTCCCCCTTTCTATCTTCGGATTAAGATCTCTAAGGTTTCCTTGAGTGTAACAAGTGCGAAACAGGTACCCTACCAATTGTGCTCCATTCCTTAAAGGTGGGGCATACTATTTTTATTGTTACATTTTGGTGAACCTGATTTGAATACCCCTTTTAATTTGGAGTGCATCATATTCGTATATCTATCTTTCATTAACTTTGCATGAGGGTTTTGCATTAGTCAATTTGCATCTAAGGTTTCTAAATCTTGCATTAGTGAAAGTGCATATAGGTTGCATTTTTTTGCATCTTACATAATTGAATTTCATTTGAAATTTTCATTTGCACTTAGTATATACATCATCCTAACCAGAAAACATAACATTCACACATAATTTTTTGAAAACCAAGTAAAAACCCTAATCTAGGACTCATATGCCCCTCTGGGCGATTTAGTCTCAGTACAAGTTGTTTTCCCTACTTTTTGGGATTTATATGTTGTGTATTTTCTAGTATTTGACCCCTCCAAAAACCCTAACTGGGACTCATACACTCCTCTAGGATAATTAGTCCTAGATTAGTCCTAAAACCACCTTTTACAGCATTGAAAACCTTGTTTATGCACTTATGTTTGATGCCATTAGTTATCTATTTCAATTGGCTAATTTTTTGTTTCATGCATTTCATTAGATCTAGCTTAATTAGGTTCATTTTATGCATTTCTTAGTTCCAAATTTTCATTTACAACATTTCACTTTCATATTATTGCATAGTGTAATCAGTAAATTATCATGTTCAAAATTTGAAACTTGCATTATCCTTTTGCATGTTTGCTTTATCATTTCAAGTGTGTCGGAAAATCATTACATCATGTTTTCATTGCAAAAATCTATGGTTATCATACTCCATGTTCTATTTTCAGATCTTGTTGATTGTTGTAAGAATTTTTTTTTAAGTGCATATGAATATGAAGTCTTCTACCCTCTATTTTTGTTTGTCATTGATGCCTCTTCTAGTATCGTTTCTATGAGTGAGGTTATTTTGGTGAAAGAGAATACAAATTTGGTTCATCATAACAATCATATTCATTCTTCTCCTAATATATCTCCTAGTTGTGAAGAAGATATTTTGGTGTTAGAAGAACCAATCATTGAGAGTTTTGAGAACCCTAGTTGTTTCTCTCCTCCTACCTCTCCTATTAGGAAATACATTACTAAACAAGAGGAAATAACAATATGTAATCATGATGATCACATAACACAACAAGAGACCATTGAAACCTACCTGCATAACACTTCAATTAGTCTACATTCATATCCCAACAACTTACCATCTTGTGATAATGATGAGGATATGTTGGTGTTAGAAGATCCAATGATCGAAAGTTATAGCATTATTTCTATCCTTCCTAATGTCCCTAACATTTGGAAATATCCATTTGAAAAAAAGGATTCAATCATTTGTAAGCATAAAAATTATAATTCTCCTTCCCTTGATGCCTCCCCTATTTGTGATGAAGTTACTTTACAAGAAGTAATTATAGAATGTGATCAACCTCTTGAAAGCTCTCCTCCTAGGGTAAAAGTTAAGGCACAAGAGAATGAGGCCTTAGCAAACAAGAATTAAATCATGGACAATAATAACAATCAAATTGGAGCTTCTTCTAATATCTCTACTATTGGTAAAGAAGAAACTTTGATATCGGAAGACCAAAGCAATAAGAGCCATGAGAATCTTAGTTGCCTCTCTTCCCCTAGGGAAAACATTATTCAACAAGAGACTGCTATCATTGATAAACAAGACAATTCAACCATTGATCATTCCCCTACTTGTGATGAAGTCATTTTAGAAGAACCAACCTTTGAATTTCATGAACATCTAGCTTGTAGCTCACCTAAAAACTCTCCTCCCATGGAGGATATCATGGTGCACAAGAAAATGATAACATTAACAATAGTGACATAGTTTCCTTAGATGAAGATGATGAAGTAACATTAGAATCCCCTTCACTAAGGGAAGTTAATATTATTCAACCTCAGCTCATCCTTTACCCACCCTCACATAAACCTCAAACTCACAAAAAAAACTCGAACTTATCCTTTACCCACCTAAGAATAATGTTTCGTAGCAACCGAGTTATAACATCGTTGCTCAAACATATAACACTGGAAATAATCCACAACCAAGATAGACACTTTCAACATCTCTCCCATTACCAAACCCTATTCTACCTAACCCTATCTTACCTGGTCCTCCTCATTTTCCTTCTCAAAGTGGAAAGGAGTGTGATCTTGTTGAACTAAAGAATACTCATGCTAAGATATCATTATGGGACCTTATTAAAGCCTCCCCTCATTACCATAACATGATTCAAAATTCCTTACAATAAAATTTCCTATCCCTTCTAATGCACAACCGAATGACATAGCAACCATGATTCAAGGAATAAACACTGACATTTTTTTCCACCAAAGTGAGCTCCTTCCATTGGAAGTGCAAAAAAAAATGATGCTTTCATGATAATAGCTATCTATAATAGGTTGGGAATAAAGTGAACCCTTGTTGATAATGGATCAGCCTTTAATGTGTGTAATGTCACCCTTTTGAATAGATTGGCATGGATAAATTAAAAATTCATCCTGACTCTTTATCTATTAAGGGATTTTACAATGTGGGAAAACAACCGCTCGACGTGATCACTTTTCCTATTATAGCTGGAAAGGCCAAATTAGAAACACCGATCCATGTTATACCTCATGATCTCTCATATAATCTTCTTTTATGAAGGTCATGGTTTCATGCAATGAATGGGGTACCTTCTACCCTTCATCATAAAATGAAATACATCTACAATAACAAAGTGTACACACTCGATGCTGACCTCGAACCAAACAATTGTTTCAACATCGAGAAAGGTAAGGAAAATCCTTTGAAAACATTGACACCAACTACACAAGTAGAACACATGCAATAGAAAGACAAATAAAAACACATTGAGGAAGTCACGAAGCTATTAGAAGATGATTTGGGTTCCTTAGACTTCGAACCAACATTCATGGGAGAATACAATATCATAAGCCAAGCATTTGAAAAGGGATAAGAAAAAATGGTAATGTCAACACAAAATTTACAATACCCTTCAAAATCATCCACCTCAACTACTTTAGAAGAAAAGAAAACATACATGATAAAATTTGATGAAGTTGATTATGAATGACCATCAAATCCTAAAGAAATTAAAAAGCTTTATGGAACAGGTTATGAACTCATGAAGTAACTTGGGTATAACGGAAAAGGATGTGGTGCTAGAGAAAAAGGTATTTGTGTTCCTATAGAGCCTCACATGCAAGAAAAGACTAGTGGTCTTGGTTATTGTACCTCGAAAGAAACAAGCAAGCCTTCACTCAATATAAAAACTCTTACAAAAGATTCCTCTAATCCAAATTTAACATTAGTGCATCCTAAATTGATAGACACTAGTGGTCTTGATTATTATCCTTTCAAAGAAACAAAAGGAATAGAGAAGTCCTGACTTAATGTCAATGACATCATGCAAAACACTAATGATTCAAATTTGTTAGATTTTACACTTTCCTTTAAAGAAGAGTAAACAATCTCACAATCTAAAGAGTCTTGCATAGGTAAGAAATATTTTACTAAGCAAGAGACATCTTTGTCGCAAAATAAAGGAACATCTTCTACTATTGATCAAGAGAGTATCTTGTCAAGACTCCTCCAAGATTATTTGATATCTCTCCCTCCAAGAACATGAAAGAAATTATAATACAAGAGTTCATTTTGTGCATATCATAGAGTGGTGAAATTCAACATCTTAAGGAGTGTGGTATTCATCCTTGTGTTGGAGCACCTAGTTCCTCTAATTGATACTAGCATTCAAATATAGCATAAATCATCTTGGCTCATACTCGTCCTGCACTAAGTGAAGGCAAGGGAATTAAGTAGCCTTTTCCTTGTATGTCACTTATCGTTGTCTCTTTTGGATAGTTGACCACCTTTCATGTACATATAAAAGCAAGCTTGGGATGTGGATGGCATGCCTTAAGTTGGATAGCATGTGACGTACTGAGTTATACATTTTTGGGGCAACCCCTTTTCATGAGGTAGCTTCATTCAAAAATATATGACTTGGCATAGGGCTTTCTAAATAAGCTCTCATGTCTTCTTCTACTTTGAAGTGATTTCTCACAACAATGGTGTTAGCAACTACTTTAAAGTGGGGGAATACATCGACACTCATGTTTCACTGTGTGATTTTATTTCTTCTTGTGATGCATCTTGTAACATAGAAAAATGAATCTTTGACACTTTCATGGTCTTTTAGTTCTTTCTCTCATGATGTTTGACTTATTTTTCTTTGATTTAATGTTGCAATGTAACTTAAGCATTCACATTAGGTCCTAAAATTAAAATTATGATGTCTTGTGAAGGTTTTGTGAAGTGTTCTAACACATTTCTACACTTTTCCATACTCTTCGCATTATAATTCATCTAAATATCACCTTTTTATCCCTTATCAAGTCCTATTTTAAAGTGTTGTAAAGTATTGTAACAATATTTCATGTTTTTCTAGGCTTGTTATCACTATTTACACCTTTCTTATGCTTTATATGACCCCTTTGTGCACTCATAAGACTTAATTAAGTGTATTTTTGAATGTAAACCCGACAAATAACATTAAATGCAACTTAATCCCCAACACCCACTTACAAGCCTAGAGTGGGACCCATTCGCTATGGGTGGTGAATGAATCCCTCTTGGCTCCAAATTCAAAATAATTCAAATTTTCTTTTGGGTTTTTATTCAAAAAGACCTTCTGTCAGCCTGTGATGTATTATTGGGTAATTAGGGTATAAGTGTGTATAAATAAGTGTTTTTCCATCCATTTCAACCCCCATTCACCTAATTCATTCACTAGTCCATTCAAGCTTTCAATTGCATTCAATCCATCAAAGCATCATCCAATCAAGTAATTATCAAGCATCTTGGAGTAGCCATTGATTTATCTTCAGCTTTCTACAACAAGGATTTTGGTGAGTTTAGGACATTTTCATGTTGTTTATTCATCATTCCTTTCTCATTTCATTTCATTTCTTTATTAAGGGTTTGATTACCAAAGTGGGATTTGACCAAGGAAAATCCCTATACTCTAACACTTAACTATTTTTCCCCTTTTGCATGTGTGTTTGCAGACTTTATATGTATATTTGTCAAGAAAATAGGTGTTGAAGGGTGGTCAACAAGCCATTAAAGTTTTTCAAATCAACTAAACCCTAATTCAAGCTTGGAGACAACTTGCAGCCTGTTTTCTACAGATTTGACTACGTCAACCTAACAAGAAGACAAGTGCAGATCCGGATCTATAGAATTGACTCTTGAATTTGCAAATTTTTGGAGGAGGACTGATTTTTCATCAATGGCGAATGAGTCCCACCTGTAGGCTAGAAAATTTGATTTTGTCTGAATCCAGTTGTCGATAGTCGGAAAGTAGTTTGAGGTCTTTTTCCCAATAGGAGGACTGATTCGTCATCAGTGGTGAATGAGTCCCACTGGTGATCAATAGTGATTTTTGTCAATTTTTAGAACCTTCCAGGATCAACATTCAACTTCCAGGTGCACTTTATCAAATCTCATTCAGTTCTGTTTTCATTTGTTTATGTTTTTAGTTCATTTTCTACATATCACATTGTGTTTTCAAACACTGCATATTTCATTAGTTGTGCATTCATAATCAATCAATTTTATCACTTGGACTTGAATTTAGATCATTTCATTTAGTCATAATTCCATCATACATTCCTTTATTTGAGTGAACCACCTCAATTTTAGTGTTTTATCTCTCTCCTTTTAGGTGAAAAATCCTAAGAGTGCAAGAGAAGTCCATAAAACACCAAAAAATTCATGGTTCATTTTGGTGAACCTGCATTTTGAACACTAATACTTCTAATTTCAATTGCACCTTGCATCCTAGGTTTTCTTTGAATCAACATTCAATTAGGTCTTCTTTTGTTTTTACATCCTATGGTTTCTAAAATTGCATTAGTGAAAGAATCATATACACTTCATTTTTGCACATCAACTCATTGAAAAAAAATAAAAATTTTCATTTGCATCTTCAGTTTCAATCTGAAAAGCATTCAAATCATTTTAATTTTTTTGAAAAGTAAAAAAAATTCTCATACCTGGACTCATTCGCCACCCTGGGCGAATCAGTCTAGTTGCATTTTCTGCATTGAAATTTCTGGCATTTTCACATTATTTCCTTCATTTTTGTTTCCTGCTACTGCCTTCTTGTTTCAGTTTACAAAATTTTTGTCACTACCATTTTGTTATTCCTAGTTTGCATTTTCATTCACCTCATCTTTTGTGGTACTTGTATGAGTGTTTGGTGCCCTATTGATAATACTTTAGTGAGATGAAGTTCTAGACTCATGGCTTCCCACGATAGCACTTTTGTTGTGGACATTGGGATCTCAAGAGCTCCTACTCCTGGTATGGACAATGGTGCATTAGGCATGGATACTACTGTAGACATGGAAAATATGCCGACATACTTGATCCTGATTATTAACACCGTTTCATCCTAAATCATCCCTCAGTCTAACCATTTAATCGAATACCCTTATTTGATTAAATTCATCAATTTTCCTCTCTTAATTAAATAAATCATTTTATCTAATTAAGTCTTTCTCTCTTATTAATTAAATCAATCTATTTGATCTAATTAACCCTATGTCTATATTTAATTAAATAACTCACTTTAGTTGATTAAATCTCTAAGGTCTATCTATTAAATTAAATAAATTAAACCTTGTTTAATTTAAGCTAACCAATCATCCTCTTTTGTTAAATAAAACAAAATATTTATTTAACTAAGTCTAAAACCACATTGTTCTCAACTTTTATTTAAATCAACCTATAAATATAAGTCAAATTTGTCACATCATCTAATCTCTCATTAAATTAATTAACCATTGATTAATTTAATCCTAATGCAAGTCCCATCCTCTAGCTTTTGCCACTTGCACATGAAAATAGATTTAATTCATTTATTAAATCTCTATTTTCTCTCGACATGGCATAATGGAGGAATATTCTCTCAAATTTAAATTCAAATCCAAGTGGACTTTGTCCTTCCAACAAGACATTTACTTCACCTAATAAGTCCTTTTTCCTTGAGCCAAGTGGCATTTAAGACATTTATTTTCCCTCTTACATGTCATTTCACTAATTTCAAATATCACCTAAGTGCATTTATGGGCACATTCATCAAAATGTGCACATCCTTCATCCACCCATCTCTTAACAAGTGGCACCTTGCCATTGGTTGAAAGTTAGTCCCACATTGCTTCATTTTGGGCATTTCTCCAACTTGTCATTCTATAAATAAGAGGTCTTTTTCCTCATTTCATCATCCACAATTTGAGAAAAGTTATTATACTCAAATCCATACTCAAGCATAGCAATTATCATCCATTTTCATCAAGTCTTAGCTAGGTTATGCAGATTTTCACCTTGGAGCACACTTCAATCTTCAACAAAGTGGATCATTCTTCATCACCAATCAACATTGCATCATTAGAGTTGGGAAAGGGCCAATTTTCACATCAAATTGGCACCAATTTCCCCATGGGATCAAGAGTTTGCTTGTTTAATTAGGATTCAATCTCTTTTTATTGCTTTCTTATTGTGTTATTCATCGCATTTCCTAATTTAAGCTTTGTAAATGGATTTCATGGAGAACTTAGATTCTAACTTGCATTTCAATCTTCTAATGTGTGTGTTCTTTTTGTTTTGTAGGTACTAAGATCTTGGTTCACACATTTGGCGCTAGAAGGAGGGTAGACCAAAAGTTCTAATCACGTTTTTACATCAAATTCTATGCTTTTTTGTTGTTTTTGTGTCTCTATAGCAAACTCCACCCCTAGCAAACTAGCGTCGTTATACAGAACCGCTGGGACTCTAGCGTCGCTATATAGCACCACTACAAATTCCAAACTCTGACGCTTCGTTGTTCTCACCAAAGATTCAAATTTTCAAAGTGTACCGTTGGTTTTGTTTCCACCTGCTGGAAATTTTAAATTTCAAAGTCCGTCGCTAGCCAAAATAGCAACGCCTTCATAGTCTTTGTCCTTGCTGCAAAGAGACACTAATTGGTAAGCGGTGTTATATAGCATCGCTAGAGATTTTAAACTGCACCTCATGTGCAGGTTCAATGCTGAAGGGAAGTAAAAAGTGAAATTTAGTTTTATGACACGTGTTTTTTTTCAAATTCTAATCATTTGGATTATTATCTAATCTCCTAACCTCTATTTTTGCAGATATGACTAGATTTCTTGTAGGTTGACTTGATCAAAGGTGAAGGAGAAAAGAGTCATAATGACATCATTCCTTCATGATACCAAGTGTTTTTTAACACTTTAAGTGTTTGTTTAACACTCTTAGAGAATTCACCATTTCTCTTAAGAAAAATTGTTATCTTTCATACTTAGGACCTACTAAATTTCTTTTGGGCTCTAAAAAGAATATTTCAATTTCTTGTCACAAAGGGGCTTAAAAAGAACTTTAGGACAAACTTACTAGAGTTGGTTTTTAGATTAACAATTGAACAAGGAAATCTTCACATTTGATTTGGTGCTATAAAAATAAGTCATTATTGCTTTGTGGGTTTAAAAAGAACATGTGCTACTTTGTTTTGTAATTTCTTACTCAAAGTAATACCATTGAAAAGACGTATGCGCTTCTCTCGTGCCTCACAGTGATCTTGAGAATCAAAAGGATTTTTGGTGGTCTTAAGTTGAGTAAAGTAATTACCTCCACACTTCATTTTAGGATTAAAATTTAACACATCTTGCAAGTGTGAGTGGAACGTATTGCGTTTGTTCTCCCTTTATTTCTAAACGAAGGTTGATCGAACTAAAAATATGTTTTCTCACTTTTGTTTATCTTAGAGGGCCTTCCTTGGGGGAAAAATACTCACCCAAGGGAACAACCCAACCAATAACACAATAAATCCAAGTGTATTTCCAGCTAGGATATAAAAGTGGGTACTGGAACAAAGGCCAGTATCACGCAGTTGGTTCCAATGAGAAGGGAAACAATGGTCTCTCGCCACATGGGTCAATCTCCATGAACAAAAAGTCTGAATTAAAACCCTTGTGTAGAAAGGCCAAAATCCTTATCTATTTTTTGGTGCAAGAACGGTCGTTTCTGAAGATGCCCCATAGTTTTATGGCTTTTGGTAGAGATGGAAGGTATGCCATGGGAGATTCATGGGTACTAATACTTGGCTGCCCTGAAAGAAGTGTTGAGTCATGGATGGGAGCCAGTGGGGTCAAGCATCTAACCATCCACTGAAAGTAAGTGTAGCTGAACTTGTCCAAGTGGGGACTCAACAAATATTGTCTCAAATATCCATAGGTTTGTACTTGATAAAAACTCACTTTTGATTTAGCTTTTGGGGGATCAAATGAATTCATTTAAAATTTATTTCAAATGATTATGGTATTCCTCAGAAAAATCTATCCAATGAATATAATTTTAATATGTTTTGGTTTTGTTATGTATTTGTTTTTCAAGTTTTATTAAACATAGGTTTTTCATTGAAAATGAAATTCTTTGTTCTTCACATGTGGAAAAATAGAAGATTATCAAAAAAAAAAATTGAAAAATATGAGTGCACTAGATATTGAAGTCCTTGATCCAACAAAAAAAATTAAATTAAATTTTGACATATATAAAAAAGTTACACGTTATACGGTCGTGATGTGTCTGAATTATAAGTCGTTTGACTTTAAAACTTGATTAAGGAAAAAATATTCAATAAAAAACTATCTAACCAAGTGGAAGCACTAGATATCAGAGTTACAAATCTAAATTTGAAAGAATTATAATTTTATCCTTCATAGAAAAAAAGTTATGAGTTATACGGTGTGCGTCACTTTTTAAAAATGTTGTTTTCTGAAAAAAAATCAATTTTCATGGGAGATGGAAAAAGAAGTGCAATTTGATTCCAAAAATTTTGAAAAAAATATTTTTAGAATGTACAAACAAAATTTTATGAGACTCTAGTTTGCACCATCTTCAAATTCCTCACGTTTTAGCCGCTATAGGTGCCCGAATGTGAAGATTTAGTTAAAAATAATAATTTCAATGTCCAGTTTGGCCAAAAATTGTAAACCACTATTATGGGATCACCTGGTAAACAAAAATTCATTAAGAAAAGACTAAAAAACAATTGAATTCCACACATGTGTCCTAAATGATTTCATGCAAGATCAAGATCAAGAAACCAAAGGTAAAAGCTCTTAGTCCAAAAGATCACCAAAAGTGTCTCTTAACGCTATAGGAATTTAGATGGAGACTTCTTTTTAACTTTTATAGAAGAGCTTCAAGAAATAGTCCAAACTTGTATGATTTCTTTTGTCAACAAAATCCTAATCTTTTTCAGGAATTTGCACACATTGTCTAGAGAAAAGCATGTTCTTCAAAACCAAGGTTTAGTAAGCAAGTGTCTTTTTTAGGTACACATAGGATCAAAATCAAACCTTCATCCATCTTTGAACGTCAAACCAAAATCATCTCATCATCAACTCTTGAAAATATTGGAAAAATCCTCCATGTTAAACTTTGGGCAAATCATTTGAAACCCAATCAAAAATCATCTTGTTTGATTAGATGTGTGTAGATGCATCCTTCTCCACATATTTAGTCAAATTATCAAACCTTGTGAACAAATTTATCCCTTGATAACATCTAACATCTTGGGGTTTAGGAGTTCATAATCCAAAATCAAGAACCCAATCAAAAAATCATCTTATTTGGTTAGGTGTGTTTAGATTAATCCTTCTTCTCACACTTATTCAAATTAGTATCTTGAGGAAAAATTGACTATAGGACAACATCTAACCTCCTAGAGTTTATGAGTTCACAATCCAAATCCAAATCAAATCTAATCTAATCCAAAATCAAACATTAAACATCAAATCCAAGTCCTAAAGTTTAACATATCCTTCAAGATTTCTCAAGAGTCCTAATCATCCAGATCATCCATCTTTCACCATCATACTTTTTGATCCTTGAAACATCCTAAATTTTCCCTTTTGTACATAAAGTTAGATCAATCCAAAGAATTAGAGATTCACCTCCCACATTCTTGAAGATTAATCCCTATTTTATGGTGCAAACTAGATCTCAACACAAGAGGAACATGGAAGCCAGCAAAGAAACATCCACTTCAAGTGACCTAAGCCAAACAAATTCTAAAATAAATCCCATTGATCAAGCAACCCTCTAACTAACTTCCCTTCATCCTCACAAAATCAACAAGAGGAAGGTCAAGTGGACAATCTTACCAATAATCCCTTTGGAATGTCACGTGAAGAAATCACTGAAATGGTTCAAAACCCGGAGAATCATAAAATTATCAACATCATGATGAGACTCAATCCCTCACTATACATGCTCAAATTAGCAAAGAAAGGGGATAAACTCCCCTCCAATTTCGATGTGAGCAATATTGTGGAACCATGTTTTGGGGTCATGCCCCCAATCTCATCCACCATCCCCATTTCATCTACACCTCCATTCGAAAGCATCACTCAAAATATTCAGAAAATTACATCATCTATTGCTCCAACACAACCCATTGTTAACAAGGGAAGTGCATTTCTTAATGCATTGCAAACACATCCCTTTGTAAATAATCAAGAGTTGGATGCGAACACCATCTTGGGGAAATCCATCCCACAAAATCCATCACATATCACCCTCACATTTCACGATCCTAATAATCCATCATCGTCATTTCACCCAACACCTCTCCCCATAACCTCGCAAGGAGAAGGAGATATATTTGGACTAAGGGGCATCTTTGACACTACATCTACATCATTCCCCCAAGGGATTATGCCACTCATATTTCCACCACTTCCTCCCTTGCCACCAATATCTGCATCACCTCTCAGTTTAGGACTTCCCCCTATACCAAATATCAATCATCAAATCAACCCGCTAATTGACAATCAAAATATCTTGTCATCAACATCGCAACAACAGATGAAAACCATCCTGACAATGCAAGTCACCACAATCACATCATCAATCATCCCCCAAGTATCTCAAAGCATGGTCTCTCAAGGACCAAGAGTATCAATCACACCATCCACCACTACAATCCCAAACATCAATATGACGGTGCCTCTCATCACCACAACAAGCACCATTCTGAACACACCTCTACCACCACCACCACCAAACACAAATGTATCAAGCCAATATAGCATTACATTGCAAGCTGCTCAACAAGCTGCCTATCAAAAGGCACTTCAGAAAATCCAAAATTGACAAGCAGCACAAGCCACACAAGCAACACAAGCCACGCAAGCTGCTCAAGAAACTCAAGCCGCTCAAGCCGCTCCAGCTACACAAGTCACCCAAGCAGCGCAAGCCGCTCTAGCCGCACAACAAGCACAACAAGTGTAGAAGGATTCTCAAGCCCAAGCCCTATTACAAAAAAAGCAAGTTTCCCAAGCACAAGGACAAGCCCAAGCATAGGTGCAAGTGCAAGCTCGAGCCAAGTACCAAGCCCAACAGGCACAGGCACAAGCACAATATCTTGCACAACAACAAGAGGCTTAACAACAAGCATACTAGCAAGCACTGAAAAAATACCAAGAGCAACAAGAGGCAACCCAATTAGTAGCCCCAAAAAAAGCTTTGTTGGCACAACAACAACAAGCTCAACAACAAGTACTATTAGCGCAACAGCAATAGGATCAACAACAAGCCTTATTTATATAGTAGCAAGTGCAAGCATATTTGGCATAGAAAAATCTACAAATACCATCCATCAACACAAATCCACCCATCCCTCCAACAGGTGAACCATCACAAAATACCTTCATCCCACCCCCTGATCTGCAAAACGATGTAGCAACATAGATCAAGTTACTCTCACAACAAGTACTTTACCTTTAATCAGGGAGAACCATAAAAACACCAAGCAACTTATGTCCTTATCCATTTTATAGGAGCCTTGTGATGAAACCGTTCCCAAAGGGTTTTGAAATCCCCAAATTTGATAAATATCGTGGGACAGGTAAACCTAAAGATCACATCAGGGAGTTCCAGGTTCATTGCATGGAAGTCGCATATAACGATACTTATCTGATGTAGCTATTTCCTACAAGTTTGGTTGGCCATGCCATGGAGTGGTTCTCTCGCCTTCCTCCTAGCATCAAGAAGTTCCAGAAGATTTTGGATGAATTCATTACAAATTGCGCATTTAATATCGGTATGGATGTCAGTCTCGAAGAACTATCAGATCTTAAACAAGGAAAGAATGAATCATTTGCTTCATTCCTACAATGATGGTGATCCAAGGCCAATAGGAGCAAATGGGTCATGCCTAAGGAACAACAAGTGTGCACAATCATTTCCAACCTTGATGGAGCCTTAGCATTCCACCTCAACGTGCAAGGGATCACCACATATGATCAATTGATTCCTACGGTGCTCAACATTGAACGAGCCCTTATTTCACAAGGAGGGACACCCGCATATCCAAAATAACAAAACAATAGCCCATCCAAAAACTATAACGAGAAACCTCGCACATGGACAAGGAACAAAAATGTCACAAACAATGGCGTAGTTGATGCTAAGGTCATGATCAGTGCTCTGAGGAAAAATAATCAAACCTACCAACAACTAGAAAATAATGATCGAAACAACACCCAAACCAATGTGGTATCTCAACACCAATCAAACAACAATTAGGTTAATAACCTAAATAATCAAGGGGGACCACCCTCACAAAAAAAAAATACCACCAAGTGGAAGTACACAGCCCTTGGAGAACCACTCGAGGTCGTCATGAAGAAATTGATAAACGAAAACCTCATCAAGGCTCCCACCTATAAGAATTACTAGGAACTAGATGTGAAACCACCCTGGTACAATGAAAATCAGCTCTATGACTTCCACAAAATCAAAGGGCACATCACTAACAGCTGCATGAGGTTAAAAAACCTAATCCATGACCTCATTAATCAAAAAATAATAAATGTGGAGCAGCCATCCGAAAACTAGAATCTCAAAATATACATGAATATGATGCCAAATCACAACAATAAAGGGAAAAACAATAATGATAAGGGTAAGGGAACATTCAAAAGTGTCAACCATGTATACGACCATGTCATTGCATCCATGGATGAGTATTGTTTAGTTATCACCATCAAGAGAGCACATGTTGACTTTGGAGTCACCACAAGAGGTGAGAAAATCACCATCGCAAGGTCATCTCAGCCCCCTCGAGCATTCACTTCCAACCCAAGATCCATTCCCAGTGGTTATAATGTCATTGATCAACTGAAAAGAACTCCATCTCATATCTCCATCATGGAGTTACTGAAGATATCATCATCCTATAAAAAGAACCTTGAAGAAGCCTTACCTCATCCACAGTCTTCGTCGATCTTGACACCGAACAATTCCAAGCTATGATAAAAAATATCATTACACCAAATCCACATTCTCTAATCAAGATTTCCCTACCCAACCATCTCATAACCATGCACTTCATTTGAAAGTCCTGGTATATAAGAACAAAGTTAAGAGGTTTTTGGTGGATGGGGGTGTAGGTTTTAACATTTCTTCCCTTAAACTAATAAAAAATATGGGAATCTCTAAGGATACCATTGACAAAGGCAAGGGCATAACAATCATGGCATATGATGATCGAGAGAGAGTGTCTCAGGGTACTATCCAACTCCCCATCCAAGTGGAGCCAGCAATAATGGAAACTACCTTCCAGGTTCTTGACCTTGATTTTCCTTAAAATATTCTCTTGGGACACTCGTGGATCCATGGGATGCAAGCAGTCACATCAACCTTCCACCAGTGTGTCAAATTCACATATCAAGATCAGGTCACTATACATGGGGATTCCGAACCATTCTCTTACTACAAAATCCTAGAGGAAAAATACTACAAAATTCCTCAAGTTCCTAAAAATGACAAAGGCCCATCAACACCATAAATTGATCCATCCACTCTCACTTCCACTTCTACGATAGAGACAGCGGCCACTCCTACCATCCCCATCATCTCTAATATCAAAGTCATCATCTAGGACAATGGTTGGGGAAACTATACAATTCCCAAAAATTCTTTTGTGGTAGGAGAGTAACCACAATCTCCCAGATCACGAGGACAACCGTAATCAAATGAAGCCTCCACATCCCAAACACCCATTGAAGGATATTCCAACTTCAAAAGTTGGGGAGATCTAGGCAGGGAAATAATAGAAGAGGACCCATCTCATCTTCTGTATCAAGATAATAGACTAGCAGCTAATCTACCTATGGATGACAACAGTAAGGGTTTACAAATGATGCTCGCCATGGGTTATGATAGAAACAAAAAAATGGCCAAAATGAAAATGGGCTTTTAATACCTATTATTTTGGAGAAGCGACTAAAAAATCTTGGCCTCGGATGTACCCCTCTGAGTATAACCATACATGGTCGAAGTCCTCCAGTTAGAAAGGTCAAAAATCCTCCTCAGCAATCAGCAGCCACCCTTCACCTACCTGTATCCACTGGTCGTGTTATAGAAAACTTCACCTTCGATATAAATTATGTATGCAATAGTGACGAGGACCCCATAACCAATTTTCCAACACTTTTTGAAGACACCTCCCTACTCATGATTAGCACGCTATCCTATGAGTCTAAAAACCAAAATGATGAAATCCGTCTAGTCTACCCACAACTCATTGATTATGACCAACGAGGACCACCAATTCTAGACACATTCGAAAACGATGAGGCGCTCTTAGAATTCATGGGACTGCGGGATAATATTCCATGTGGGGATCATAAAGCAAGATTCATCATCGAGCTGGAAACACATGCATACTATGGGGAAATGATTGAATCCCTTAGTCATAAAAGAAAAAAACTGAGAATAATCTCTAGGACCTTGAGTGAAAACCACACTGTGGCACTCTCCAACCTGAAAATATTAAAAATAAAGGATGCATCCACTGGTGAAAACCTATCTGAGGCACCCGAGGATGGGGAATTCAATCTTCCTCTCAGAGCTCTCCATCAAGAAAAACCAGCGGTCTTAGTAGAAAAATGCAATCAAATTAATTTGGGAACAGAACAAACCCCGCACATCACATTCTATGCAGAGTCATTACTATCAAAGGAACAAGAGCTCTTGGAAACCTTCTTAAGAGAGTGACAAGTCAACTTTCCATGGAGTTATGCTGACATGCCAGGGCTCAATCAAAAGATTGTGGTTCATCATTTAGCAGTTTATCCAGAAGCAAAGCCAGTTAGAAAAAAACTCAAGAAAATGAATCCTCAGATAACCCTACTAGTCAAAATGGAATTGAAGAAGCTACTTGATGCAAGATTCATTCGACCAATCGACTATCCAGAATGGGTGTCAAACCTGGTTCCTATTTCAAAACCTGATGGGGGCATCAAAAGCTACACAGATTTCAGAGACTTAAACAAAGCATGTCCAAATGATGATTTCCCATTGCCCAACATTGACATGATTGTAGACATGACGACGAGACACGAAATGATTTCTTTGATGGACAGTTTCTCTGGATACAACCAAATAATGATTGCTAAAGAATACCAACACAAAACATCCTTCACTTGCCCATGGGGGACCTATTGCTGGAACATGATGTCATTCGGTCTAAAGAATGCTAGAGCCACCTACCAAAGAGCCATAATGTTAATATTTCATGACATGACCTACAAAAATGTTGAAGATTACGTCGATGACATACTAGAAAAATCCAGAAAGAGAAGGGATCACATAGCAACCTTGAGTGCCATTTTTGACACACTGGACGAATACAAGGTCTGATTAAATCCAAAGAAGTGTGTCTTCGGTGTACAATTAGGAAAGTTGTTGGGATACATAGTGTCAATGAGGGGTATTGAGATAGATCTCACCAAGATAAAATCAATCCTTGAGATCGAGGCACCCAAAACATTGAAACAACTGAGAGGCCTCAAAGGAAGGCGTCAATCCATCCAAAGATTCATAGCACAACTAACAAATAAAAAAATCCCTTATTCTCACCTACTTCACAAGGGAGTAGCATACAAGTGGGATAACAAGTGTGAGGAACAAAATCAAATAATATCTACTCACACCTCTAATTCTCATGCCACCAATCCCAAGAAAGCCACTAATCCTCTATGTGTCAGCAACAGCAATAGCCCTTGGTGCTCTTTTAGCTCAACACAATGAAAAGGGGATAGAAAGGTCCATCTATTACATTGGTCACACAATGGTCATGCATGAGTTAAAATACTCATTTATTGAAAAATCATGTCTAGCAGTAGTGTTTGCTTCAAAAAAAATTAGACATTACATGTTGGCACACAAATTCAAACTCATCGCCAAGATCGATCCCCTAAAGTACCTACTGTCAAAACCAATGCTCACAAGAAGGATGGCCAAGTGGTTGATGATTTTATCTCAATATGACATCGAGTACGTAAAACAAAAAGAAATCAAAGGCCAAGTCATCGTAGATCAGCTTGCAGAAGCACCCATGTATTCATAGAATCCACTCATATCAGAGTTTTTAGATGAATCCATCTTTAATCTCAGCATAGCTGACCACTGGAAACTCTACTTTGATGGCTCATACACACAGCATGGATCAGGAGCCAGTGTCTTCTTCATCACCCCACAAGGGGACTATATATCTAGATCTTACAAGTTGGCATTCCCCTACACTAACAACATTGTAGAATACGAGGTTTTAACCATAGGTCTTAGAATAGCAGTGCAATGGCACATCATGGCCCTTAGAGTATATGGAGACTCCCAGCTGATAATAAATCAAGTGAATGATGAGTACCAAAAAAAGGATGATAAGTTGAATTTGTACAAGAAGTTGGTAGAGAGTCTCAAGGAATCATTCATTGATATCACATTTGAGCAGATTCCCAGAGCAAACAACAGAGCAACAAACACCATGGAAACAATTGGATCCCTAATGGACATCCCTCACAATGTCCCAAAACATGAATTCTTCGAGAGTAGCTTCTCGTGCCCACATTCGAGGTACCAGAGTTGGAATTTTTGTGCAAAATCGTTGGTTCCGATGATCCTTGGTACCATGACATTTATACCTACTTACGAATAGGGGTCTTACCTGCTAACTTACCCTCAAGCCTAAAAAGAACCTTTCTCAAGAAATCATCCCGGTTTGTCATCCCAGGAAACACCCTTTACCGTAGGAGCATAGAAGGAACCTTATTACACTGCCTAAATGATGAGGAGGCATTGACTTCCTTAACTAAGGTGTATAACGGTATTTGTGGTTCACACTCAAGTGGAATGACCTTGGCTAAGAAATTGTTGAGGACGGGGTATTATTGGTCTACAATGGAAAGAGAAGCACATGACTACGTCAAAAGGTTCCTACAATGTTAGCAACATGGGGACCTTATCCATGCTGCAACTCAAGATTTTCATCCTATTGTCACACCATGGCCCTTTTCATAGTGGGGGCTCGATCTCATCAGCAAAATCACATGGCCAAAAATTCACCATAACCACCACCGAATACTTCACCAAGTGGGTAGAAGCCATACTAATGACATATATAACCAAGAAGCAGATATCAAAATTCATCCTGAACTATCTCATATGCCACTACAGTGTCCCACAAGCCATTATCTCGGATAATAGGACACCATTCAAGAATCAGGATGTCCGTGACTTATGTGAGAAATTCCAAATCCAACATCGCTTCTCCACCTCGTGTTATCCCTAAGGAAATGGCCAAGCAGAAGCTACCAATAAAACCATTATGAAAATCCTCAAAAAGATAGTCAATGACGTAGGCTGTGACTGGCATCTGTAGCTAAATCCTACCCTTTGGGCCTATTGAACCAGCATCTGCACACCAACAGGTGTCACCCCATTCTCCCTGGTCTATGGATCATAGGTAGTATTACCCATTGAGATCAAGCTCCCGTCACTAAGAATATCACTACAAAACCTCATCACAGATGAAGAATACCGGGTATCAAGACTTAATGAGTTGGAGCTACTAGATGAGCAGTTTATAGACACTTTAAATCATTTGCAAGTCTATCAAAATAGACTCAAGAGGAGCTATAACAAGAAGATCAGAAGCAGAACATTCCAAGTCAGAGAACTGGTACTAAAAGAGAATCAAAAAAATGTCCCAAATCCAAATGACAAAGGAAAATTTGAACCTAACTGGTTGGGACCATTTGCTATCACAACAAATTATAAGTTAGGGGCATATCATTTGTCAACACCTGAAGGCAAGCCTCTGTAGGAGCCCGTGAACAGCTCCCATCTCAAAAATTTGTATGCCTAATCTTTCAGGGTATAGAACCAAAATTCTTGAAAAAATGGTTACCTTTGATGAAAACCTGGTGAACAGGAATCTTGGTGACAACAAAAAAATCAAAAAATCAAAAAAATTATTAGAAAATAGTAAAGAGAAAAATCATCCTATGGTGAAAACCACTTCGGTGGCGCTTTGGGCAAGTACCTTGGTGAAAACCTGGAAAACAGGCGCCTTGTGTAAATAACCACTCTCCATTCACTAAGATCTTCACAACTCATTCTAGATCATCCACCCATCAAGCTTCCATCATCCATCGCATTCCATCCATCAGCATCCATCATTTGTTTGACATCCGCATCATAGGTTGGTCCTGTGTTCGTGTCATGATCCCTCCTAGTACTACTCGGCCCATTCTCAAGGTAAGTTGGTCCTACCTTTATCAGAGTAGTCTACTGCATCAAGCTGGGGGCATGTTCTCATCGGATCGTATTCGTGTATTTTCTTGAGATCCCTAAAAATTAGAAAATCCAAAAACATTCATAAAAAGGTGCTACTACAATAATGGGTTACACTTTTTGGGACATCCTGATTTTTTCCTGAAATCGCATATTTTTAGAAAATACAATGATTTAAGACTTTAAAGGTTCCATTTAAATGATTTTAATTAAAGAGGTATTGATCAAATCCCCTTAGATCAAACCCCCTTGGATAGAACCTTGTTAGATTTAAACCATACCTATAATCAAGTCTCCTCTACACGTATCGAAATGCTGATAAAAGACCACTTTTGATTGACCTTTTGGGTGATCAAATGAATTCATTTAAAATTTATGTTTTGTAAGCATGTAGCCTTTATTATAAACTTCCCAAAAAGTATAATTTTAAATATGTTTAATTTGATTATTATATTTTTTTTTATTTCTTGTGAATGTAGGATTTTCAATGAACATCAAGTTATTTGTTTCACACATATGAAAAAATAGAAAAATAGAGAAAAAAATTCTAAAAAATACATGTGCACTAGGTATTGATGCCCTTATTCCAACAACAAAAAAAAGTTAATTCAAATGAATACAAAAAATGTTATGTGGGATGAAGTACACCTCTGTCCAAATTATAATTACTCTGACTTGGAAAATTAATTTTAAAAAATTATGTAACAAAAATTTATGAAAAAATATCCATGCACTAGTTATTGGTGTGAAAAAAAATTATTTTAAAAATTAGAATTGTATCCTGTATATAAAAAAAGTTATTTGGTCCAAAGTAAACATCACTTTTTAAAAATGCTGATTAGTAGAAAAATAAGTTATTAAAAATTCCATAAAATGATTCACAATTTATTTTCTATTTTTTAAAAAAAAATATAATTAGAATCTGCACAAAAGATCTAACAAATAACTAGTTTGATTCATCTTCAAATTCTTAATGGTTTAGCTGCTATAGGTGTAAGAAAGTTAATATCTAGTGAAAAATCCTTATTTTAATGTCAAGTTTGGCCAAAAACTGTAACCCATTATTGTGGGATCACTCAAAACCAAGAAAATCTAAAAAAAATCCAAATCATATCAAAATCCAAAAATAGGTCAAAAAGCTGGTCAAAAAGTTGGTCAAAAAGTCAAAAACAGAGTCATCTTGTCAAACTACGGTTCTCTGAGCCTTGAACGTAGGAAAGGTTGATCTATGATCATCCCCCGAGACACTTAGGTTAGTCCTTTAGGAGTTCGTCATAATAAACTAACAATCCATTTGTTCATATCTCATCAATAATCAAGTCTGTGTCAGTTGAACTATGTGGTCTCTACGTGTATAATGTAGACAAGGCTAATTTGTTGATCAACCCCCGAGGCCCCTAGGATAGGTCCTTAGGTTAGTCTCTTGGTCAAAATCTTAGAAAACATAAAGACATTGAAAATTTTGAAAAGAAAAACATTTGAAAAATATCAAAAATACCAAAAATAGCCTCAAAACATTTCAAAAAACATCAAAAAAATCCAAATATTTGAAAAAAACCATCTATCTCATCTCACTTTCACCCACAATAAACATCACTCACAATATATCAATCATCATCCTCAACCTTTGGTGAAGCAGTCATAAACAAGTATGGCGGTTCAAAGTGAAAACTCAAAACATCAAAATCTCAAGTCTAGGTCAGTAAGTAAACAAGTTGGTCAACTCTTTGTGTCAATAGCCTATCATCCAATCAGTCCCATATCAAATCATCTAATATTGTCATGTCCTAGGGTGCATCCTTCCTACAATGGACATCAACATCAAGCATCACTGTAGTTTAGTCTTGGCTAGCGGTATTGAAGAACATTAGCTTGTTTGTTTACTTCATCTTTCTCTTCTGATTTATCTTATTATGCTCATTCCAAGGACCTCTCGATGATGTCCGAAGAAAAGGATTTAGAGAGATAGGAATGGGGCAACGATCATTATCTTTTACCTATTGTGATTGTTGGATATTCTCGTGATATAACTTGGTCATGTGTGCTTTGTTTAGGTATAGGGAGGATGTTCTAAATATCTTGTTGACCACATAGGAAGGCTTGCTTTTCTATGTTTTGGTCTGAGATGTTTGGAATATCTAAACTACATTTTGAATAAGGTTTCGTACACTAGGTGTGAACAAGGATACTCATATCTGATTTTCAATTCAAATTCCATCACACTAGGTGCAACACCATCCTAGTTCTTTATACCTTGATGCATCATACCTATGTGTGCTATCAAACATAAGGTAATTGGCCCTTTGAAAATCCTAATTCCTCGGCAATAAATCATAATTATCATCATCTCATGTCTTGTTGGAATCTCTTTCTTTCTTCTATATCTTTCTTTTCATGCTAACACGGTATCGTGACAGTTATTCAGAGCATCATTATCATTGCATCCATCTTGCATCCATAAACCGTTAGCACATTGTATATTGCATATCATATCATATAGCAACATAAACCATTAAACATATATTTCATTTCCATACATATATAGATTGGTTATTCTAAGCATTACATAAATCATACATAAGCATCCATCATATATAAACACGAAAATAACTTATCCCATAACATCATAAAACATTTGCATCATCATATCATACATTATCATAACATCATTTGCATCATCCCATAACACATATAAGCATCCATTACGCTATCACATACTCATCATCTATCAAAAGCATCCATTTGCATATCATAACCATCACATCATTTCATAAAACATCAGCATCATAGCATCACATCATTACCATAACATCATAAAATGCATATCATACATGAGGAAATTACACACATTCCATAATATAGATCTGTTAGTCTAAGCATAATGCATGTCATAACATTTTGCATACATCCTGAAAAGGGCATCAGAAAAAGATACTGAAAACAAGATGCATCCATAAACCATTTACACCATCATATAGAATCATTACATAAGCATATAGAAAATAAGTACATCCATTAATGCATCGCATATCATATAGAATCAAAATCATCATCTCATATATATCATAAAAATATGTACACTGTCACAGTACAATAAGAATCGGATCAAGTATCAAATACATAAGTACAATCAGCCCATGGGGCTATCAAAAATGAGCCCAAAGGGCGCAAAAAGAATCATGTCTCTGATCAAAATGATGGCCTAGCCTTGCTAGCTACTACCCTCACCACCTGCTCTCTCCCTGTGGCCCTCTGCAAGTCTATGGCTAGTTCTTTGTGAAAAATTGGTGACTCGTCCTACTCATGGTACGGCCTGGTGGTAGTGCATCCTGTAATAATTGGCCTCCCAAATGGCCTCCCTGTATGATTGAAGTGATACTATGCTCTAGAAGGAAGAAGCAACCATACTCTCTAACTATTGTCGATGGCCCATCTCGGCCGTTGCTTGTAACTATGTAGCCTGCCTCTGCTGGATGGCCTAGTCCCGCTCTACTCTGGCCTGGTCCCTCTCAGCCGTCAATATCTATATCTAGGCCTGTAACTATAAAATATGCCCATCCCTTAGATTTGGCTATAGAGAAGGCTACACGTGAGGCTGATCCTCACCCCCATCTCTGGGCAGTGTTGCAACTTGATCCTGGTGCCGATCATGTCCGTCGTGCTACCCATGGTCCTGATCCTATATCGGGACATCCTGGTGGGGTTGATCTTGTTGATCCATGGTTCGCTGATCTGGTGCTGGTCCTCTGCCACCCTGATCCCAATCCCTATCTCCCTGAACTCGTCCTGCCCCTTGCCTCTCGCTCTCCATCAAGCAGATAGTGTGCCTAGAACTGTCAACCTCAAGGGTGGCCTGAACCAATCTCGGTATGCTTGTGTGGTCCCAAGATCTTCCTGACCCTGGTCATATGGCCACGGCCTGGCCACCAGCTGCATAAAGCTCTGAACTGCCTCGTGGGCAGGTATGTACTATCCCCAAGAGCTCTGCGTCGTCGTCCTGGAAAAAATAGCCACATACTGATCGTCAGGCCTGTCCTGTGGCTCCCTGAATTGTCTCTAGACCCAACCCGGTAGATAAATCTCCAGCATGGTATGCTCTCGCCCCTATATGAGTCGGTCCTAACGAGACAAGTATAACTATTGCACATCATCAAACCAAGTTGGTTGTCCAAGGTAGGGTTGCCATATGAACACTCACTTATCATCAAGGACCCTCCTCTAGTGAGGAATCCCATGATGTCCTATATGAGTGAAAGAAAGACCCCCTCTGTATCACTAGACCACTAGATCATCTTGCTCGATCAGAACTAGAATAGCTCAAGGACAAAGCACAGGGATGTGCTCCCATACCCAGATATGCAGGATTGTGACCCCCACTCCAAGTGCTCTGCCATCTAGATAGGAAAACAAGTGTAGATCCCTGTAAATTGAGGCTAGAAGAACTGACCCCCATGCAAAAAGTGTCAGTCGTCGTCAGACCATTTGCTCCCAAGTGAGCCCCCATCCAGGACTGAAATATCGACCTAGCCGATTTGGGGTGATAAGACGCAATATAATGGCTACAATAACCAAGCGGTAGGGTGATATGATAGGCCTGTCGTGCTCTAACTCGATCTGGCCCTCACAGAACATAATCTAGTCAATACCCATAACATTGTAGTAGGTCTCCCTCCTAGCATCCATATCGTAGATAACCCACTTACCATGGATCAACAATTTCAAGATCGGCCACACATCCTCTAGTGTGACTATGGCCTCGCCCATCGGAAGGTGAAATGAGGAGGTCTCATTGTGCCACCTCTCAGCAAGGGTCGTCATCATGCCCAAGTGTTTCTACACGGGCGATGCATAGGAGATGTACCAAAGTTCCATTTCTCCTAGGCGCTCCTACTCTTGCTTGGACAAATCCCATAGATACCCAAAAATCTCTGGAGACTTATGCTCGTGCGAATAGATCTCTCTCACCTCCTCTTGCATCAGGAAAATCACCGTGTTAAAAAATCATCAAAAAAAATCTTGATCATAGCTTGACCCAGCATCCCAAAGTGACTCTGGCGTCACTACCTGTGAAGGCGGTGCAGTTTGTAAACTTCAAATTGCACTGCTAGAGCCTTCAAATTCCCAAACTACACTGTGGCGGTTCAGTTTGCAATGGCATTGGAGTTTAATTTGAAACCCTAACCCTAAAGAGCACCGCAGCGGTCCAATCTGCAAAGGCAGTGGAGTTTGAAATTTAACCCTAAATTTCAAACTGCATCGTGGTGTCAGACCTTGCGATGGCGACGTAGTTTAAACACCGAGCATCGCAGTTTAAAATTCTAGCAGGCCTATATAGTGTTGCTCCTAAAGACCTAGTTTTTAAGCATCATAAATGCATACGAAAATTGAAAAATCAAGTTGGGTCAAGTTGACTCACCGGTGGTCCAGTGCCAAGAAGTCTCTGGTGTGTATGAATCCTGTTAGAAATGTGCATGGGGAGTTGTCGTTGTGCCATCTCGCCAAGGTGTTAGAGCTCAAAATCACAAGGATGAATGTGAAAAAAAATTGGAAGTGGCCCCCCAAAGCCCATTTAAGCCTAACAATTAGGGTTTTCTGACCTCGTTTGGCCATCCAAGAGGGGTCTAGGTCCCCTTGTTCCATTTTCATCCATCCAAGGGCAATTTTATATCATTTTTTTCATTTTATCTCATCTTTTGACCTCCTAGAGCCTTTCGGGATCCGTTGCACACCTTGTTCTCTTTTTTTGTGAGATCACCCAACATTCAGAATTTTTGTCCGATCTCTCAAGGGGGAAATATATTGGCACGTTTTCCTTCGTCGGGGTAGTAGTGGGGGAAGTTTTCAAATTGGAAACTTTTGGCTTTTTGATCGAGACAGTTTATTCTTCGAACCAATGCAGCAAGTGCATTGCTTCAAAGAAGGGAAAAATGTAGACATGGAAAATATACTAACATACTTGATCCTGTTATTAACACCATTTCATCCTAAATCATCCCTTAGTCTAACCATTTAATTGAATAGCCTTATTTTATTAAATTCATCAAGTTTCCTCTCTTAATTAAATAAATCATTTTATCTAATTAAGTCTTTCTCTCTTGTTAATTAAATTAATCTATCTGATCTAATTAACCCTATGTTCATATTTAATTAAATAATTCACTTTATTTGATTAAATCTCTAAGGTCTATCTATTAAATTAAATAAATTAAACCTTGTTTAATTTAAGCTAACCAATCATCCTCTTTTTTTAAATAAAATAAAATATCTATTTAACTAAGTCTAAAATCACATTCTTCTCATCTTTGATTTAAATCAACCTATAAATCTAAGTCAAATTTGTCACATCATCTAATCTCTCATTAAATTAATTAACCATTGATTAATTTAATCCTAATTCAAGTCCCATCCTCTAGCTTTTGCCACATGCAAATGAAAATAGATTTAATTCATTTATTAAATCTCTATTTTCTCTCAACATGGCATAATGGAGGAATATTCTCTCAAATTTGAATTCAAATCCAAGTGGACTTTGTCCTTCCAACAAGACATTTACTTCACCAAATAAGTCCTTTTTCCTTGAGCCAAGTGGCATTTAAGACGTTTATTTTCCCTCTTACATGTCATTTCACTAATTTCAAATATCACCTAATTGCATTTATGGGCACATTCATCAAAATGTGCACATCCTTCATCCACCCATCTCTTGACAAGTAGCACCTTGCCATTGGTTGAAAGTTACTCCCACATTGCTTCATTTTGGGAATTTCTCCAACTTGTCATTCTATAAATAAGAGGTATCTTTCCTCATTTCATCATCCACAATTTGAGCAAAGTTATTATACTCAAATTCATACTCAAGCATAGCTATTATCATCCATTTTCATCAAGTCTTAGCTAGGTTATGCATATTTTCACCTTGGATCACACTTGAATCTTCAACAAAGTAGATCATTCTTCATCACCAATCAACATTGCATCATTGGAGTTGGGAAAGGGCCAATTTTCACATCAAATTGGCACCAATTCCCCCATGGGATCAAGAGTTTGCTTGTTTAATTGGGATTCAATCTCTTTTTATTGCTTTCTTATTGTGTTCTTCATCTCATTTCCTAATTTAAGCTTTGTAAATGGATTTCATGGAGAACTTAGATTCTAACTTGCATTTCAATCTTCTAATGTTTTTGTTCTTTATGTTTTGCAGGTACTAGCATCTTGGTTCACACAACTACCACTAGTATACCTTTACCTTCACATACAATGCATGTTGACACACAAACTGATCAAATTCTCCAAGATAAAGTCATTAGTATTCATGAGGATTTTGCACATTTACAAAAATATTTATCCCTTGAAAACATTTCCACCACTACTATACCTACAATAGAAAACCTTCATCGCTTGATTGAAAGTGACAACGGCTTACAAGTTATGAAAAGAATAGTTGAGATATACGACAAACATGTTCCTTCCACTTCCCAACCAAAAAACATTGTAGTTAGCCAACAAGGATTTTTCATTCCTCCTCCAACCGTAGCATCCATTCCCACCTATGGGTATGTGCAGGATCATCATGGAAAAAATAGGCCCTTAAGTGGGAAAAATTCAAAAAAATCAAAGTTGGGCAACTTCATGTGAAAATTTGAATAAGTTATCTATATTATTTCAAAAATATGTAAGAATAGAATATGTAGCAAATTGAATGTAGTTTCTAAACTACTAGGTTTTTTTTTTTTTTAAATCTATTTGGTGAAAATTTAAAATTTCAATGCAGAGTAATTAAATTTCAAGGAAAAATAAGAAGTAGGTGTCTGTCACCACCCTAACCATAATAAAATGATAATATTTTTTATAAAATTTTAAATATAAGTAGAGGACTCATGTCCCAATGTGATGCATATTTTTTTGTAATTTTTTTTTTCCAAGGAAATAATTAATTATGATTTTTTTATTACAACTTTTAACAAAATATAAAAACTCATATGTCTGACCACCTTAACTTGGTCAAAACTTCATGAAATTCATTTTTTTTTTTAATACTATAGTATGCAAAGTATAGAATGTGATGCATGTTTCGGATTCAACTAATGTGATATCGTTTAAAATATATAGATGTTTTTCAATCAGCCTATCAATCAGGACCTTGGTCGTAATTCAAATAGAAAATGAATAATATTTTTTTATTAAATTCAAAGTAAAGCATAATTTATATTGGTGGAAATCTGAGAATCTCTTTTAAAAATGCTTTTTGTTTCATCAATTTTGGTTTAAAAAAATTCATCATCCACATACCCTACACATACCCATGATATCGCCACTTTTTGGCCCATCATGATTCTACACATACACCTATACCACTCCTCAAGTTACAACAACCATGCAACAAGTTAGTCATGTGACTCCTTCTTTCATTATTCCAACTAGCATTCCTAGTTCTTTTGTGGCATCGCATGTTCCCTCTTCCACCTTCACACCTCTTAGTGTCCTCGTCACTTCTCCTAACATTACATACACTCCATCACCATTTTCCTTTCCCCCTCATACCACTTACGCTGACCCTCTCATTACACAACTCTTTAACACTGTTTCTTCCATGCAACAACAAATATCCACCATTATCCAAAGTCAAGATTCTCCACCCACATACCATGTCCATAGTAGCCCATTATCTCTAGAGATCTTCGGAACCCCGATGCCACAAGGAATTAAGATGCCTAGGATTGAGAAGTACATAAATAAAGGAGACCCTACTAATCATGTTAATGCCTATACAACATTGTGTAGTGATTTTTTCCTTGATGATAAACTATTAACAATTTTTTTCCTAGGACCTTAAAGGACACTGCATTGGAGTAGTTTTCAAACTTACCCAATCATTCAATCTGATCATTTAATGAACTTGTTGATTCCTTTATAAATCATTTCCAAGTCCATATGACTCCCAAAAAGAAAATGGCTGATTTAATGCGATGTAAAAAAAATGTAGATGAAAAATTCATTGATTTCATTTCACGTTATTAGTCATTGTATTCTCAAGTAGATGTCAAGATTCTTGATTCACATCTTCAAAAGATGTTTCTCAAAAACTTGCACACTCACCTTCAATAAAAGTTGACTATGATGAAATTTCCTTTGTTCATGCATTTATGCACGACCGTTTGTGACTATCACAACTCGGTTACTAGTTGTGATTCAAAGTCCACTTCTAACCAAGTTGAGAATTCCGAACAAAGCAACCAAAACAATGCAGAAAACTTCAGAAAACCAAACAAATTCTTCTTACAGTTCAATCCCCCTTCTCCAAAACCAACTCTACCTATTCAGAATCAAGTGGAAGCTATTAAAGCAGGGGTTTCCTTTACCTATGGGGACTCGAAGAGATAATTTACCCCCTTACCCGATACCCTCCATAACATAATGAATCAACTAATACAACAATAGATGATCACTTTACCTACTATTAAACCCCTTGATACTACCAAGCCTTTACCACCCATCTTACAACCAAATTCTTATTATCATTTTCATCACCAAACTGGACATGACACCAAACAATGTAAGCGTCTCAAACACTTAGTTCAAGATGTCATTGATTCTAGCCATTTGTCCATTGTGGGTGTCAATGATCAAGGCAATAAGTTCATTGCACCCCCCAATCATAATTTACAAATTTTTACCAACCCCATGCCTAAACACAATGTTTCATTTGTCAAAGCTAGTGAACCTTCAAACACTCATTTGATGAACATTGATACAAATATTGAACAAACTACTATTACTCCAAATGTTAGCCAAGTTAATCCTATGGATGAACTTGTGGGTATGATAGAAGTTATCCCTCATAAGGGCCCAACCATCAAAATCTCTTGATATTACTTTTTCTTCTCATGATATACTTAAAAAGCTTCTTGATGGTCCTCTTTACATAGCTGATTGCATCTATGATAAGACCACCAATGGGATATTAATAGATCCTGCATGTGGCAAGAATGTGATCACAAAATAATTTTTAGTATTACATGATCTCTATCAAGTTGATTATGATAAACCAACCGCATGGATTAAAACACATAATGGTTTTGTGTGCCCTATGATCAGATCAATCGTACTCCCATTACAGATATGGTCCCAAAACTCTAGATATAACATTTTCTATTATTCCATAATTAGATCAGTTTCATCTACGACTAGGTCATCCTTGGCTTCGTTCGATGAAAGCTATCTCTTCAATTTTTCACAAATACTTGAAGTTTTTGCATGACAATGAGATATTTACCATACACCATAGTGGTTTTAATCCATTGTCTTCTAATGGAAAATTTTCCTTAGAAGCTTTTTGGCCTGAACCTATGGAACCCATCACCCCTTGAAAAGACTTATTTTTCATTGCTTATCAAAAGTTCAAAGCCAAACGAATAGCTGAATTGTCTCTTCGCCACATGTCCCCATCCACTTCCGCTACTTCTATCCTAGATGAGACAATGCTTCAGCCTAAGTCCGAACCTAAACAAACAATGCAACCTCATTAGCAACCAACCATCGACACTTCCCCTTCATTGTATAAATGTCCAAGAGATAACAAAACCCACCCCGTCATTCCTCCTCGCATTAAATAGGTTTATAAAGCCAAAGAGAAATTGATTGAGCCATATCCTTCGGTTCCTTCCATTTCTCCTCCTCAGGACGAAATGGATTCTATGGTGGATCAACCTGCTCTTAAACCTCAACAAATTCAACACAGAATTAAATGAAACCACGGTGCTATTGAGCGTAGGCATCATCATCGTGTCCTTGCTCATCAGTTACAAATAGAAGAAAAAAAGGAAAACCAACCTTCGCCTTTGACATAAGCAATACCTAATCACCCTCCTCCTCTTGACCCGCAATAAGATAATGTGATACAACCGTCACAACAAAATGATATGATATAACAACCACAACTCCTGATACATCCTTCAATGGAAATTACCCTTCATCCTCCCGTTGTGATTAATTTAGATGATGATGATAATCAGGAGATCTCTAAAATCAATGAAGAGGTGCATAACGATCTAAACTCTTTATTTTCATCTACGATGAGCTTAAATGATAAATATTCTACACCAAGTGAAGAACCTGGTACTTCCCCTAGTTTGGCACTCACAATTCTCCCTTTGGACAATAAACTTCCCTTGCAATACATTGAACATGATTGGGAGGCAGATGACTTGTTAGATGGTTGAATTGCATTCGCCTTTCTATCATTTTACATTTATTTTCCTTTTACTTTTTTCTTTTCTTTGGTGTGATTGTATGTGTGTATCATGTTCCCCCATAATGTGTCTTTGATGTTCTCTGAACTCTTTGTGCACTTCTTCTATTTGTACCTCTATTCTTTTATATGTCGTACATTTTGCATTTTCTTTTTCACTTTTGTTTTGTGTTTTTCTTTTGGGGATGACACAAAGTATTGAGATGCCCTATGTCTCTTCCATGTTGACCCAATTGGTTCCCTTTTCCTTTTTAATTTATCTTTTCTTGTGTTTTCCTTTTGGGGATGGCGCAAGGCATTGAGACTGAAATTTCTCCTTCATGTTGACCCAAAATCTTTTCATTTTCTTTCACTTTTTTGATTTCTTTTCACCTGTGTTTTTCCTTTTTGGGACAATGCAAAGCATTGAGACCATAATGTCTCTTACATGTTGACCCAAAATGGACCTTTTTTCTTCTTTTTTTTTGCTCTCTTTGTGTCATTCTTCCAGTTCTATGTCTTTTGGGGAATGATGACAGTTTTGAGCTCTTTAATCAAAACATTGCAGCAATGAACATATTGACCCCAAATCCATAGATCCCTTATGTGTTTGGTGTGATCCTTTCTAGGGGCAACCCTCATTTTCTTTTTTTTTTCCTTTTCATTTACATAAATCAGCCTTGGAAACATATGACTTGGTATATAGGGGCTTTCTAAGTTGGCTCTCATGTCTTTTTTTCTTTTTGCATTTTTCCTTTGCTACTTTAAATCAATTGCTCATATAACAGTGTGTAGAAATTCCTTTAAAGTAGGGGGCATACATTGGCATTATTCATTTGCATTCTTGGTTCTTAGTGCAACCTTGTTACTTCATACAATGTGTTTGTCACTTTGTGGATGACATTGGGTATGTTGTCCTTCATTAGTGTGACCTATATTAGCATAGTACATTCCTCTTAGTGGCCTGATGTGATGCACTACATCCCCTAAGATGTGAATATACTATTCTTTGATTGGTCCTCTCCTGAAGACATTAGACAAAATGTTCCCTAAGTGGTAGACCTCGCATGAACTTAACAAGACTCCTTTGAACTTTCCTTTACATTTTATATTTTTGAATTCATATGGCCACCTTGCGTAACATAGCTTCCATGCCTATGGTACCATCCTACTTATTCATGATCTAAGCATATGAAGCTTTGCTTGTCTCATGAAACAAGAACCAACATTTTCCTTTGTGGCACATTGTTAAAGTTATCAGGAGGTATAACTTTGATATGGTTGAGCAGGAAGCCCATTCCGTGGCATGAATTTTCACATAGCCACCTATGTGATTATGAGTACATACCACTCGAGCATATTTTTTTCACCTTTTGTGCCTTCTCACCTGGTGGGCCATCATGAGTTTTGTCGCCCCAGAGTGAGTATGCATTTTCATTTTCAGAAAAATAGCCTAGATCTGATTCACAACTAGTTGAACAAACAATCGAAGCTTGATCTGACTTTTCCTTTTCCCCTTCTCTCTCTCATTCTCTTTCACGCTTTTATTCCTTTGTTCTTATGTTTATTTTTTCATGGGATCTTCATCCTAGGGGCTTGATCATCCCTCTTTATCATTTTTATTCCATCTTGCTAGCATAACTGCATTTGGATCTTTCTCGATGTGCATGGCTACTTTAGTGTGAGTTTAAAGCAAGTTCATCCTCTCACTAAAGTGGGGGCTAAATGTACCATAGAAAATTGGATCTTTGACATTTTCATGGTCTTTTAGGTCTTTCTCTCATGATGTTTGACTTATTTTTCTTTGATTTAATGTTGCAATCTAACTTAAGTATTCACATTAGGTCCTAAAATTGAAATTATGATGTCTTGTGAAGGTGTTGTGAAGTGTTGTAACACATTTCTACACTTTTCTAGACTCTTCTCATTATAATTCATCTAAATATCACTGTTTTATCCCTTATCAAGTCCTATTTTAAAGTGTTGTAAAGTCTTGTAACAAGATTCCATGCTTTTCCAGGCTTGTTAACACTATTTACACCTTTCTTATGCTTTATATGACCCCTTTATGCACTCATAAGACTTAATTAAGTGTATTTTTGAATGTAAACCTAAAAAATAACATTAAATGCAACTTAATTCCCAACAACCACTTACAAGCCTAGAGTGGAACCCACTTTCCATGGGTGGTGAATGAATCCCTCCTTGCTCCAAATTCAAAATAATTCAAATTTTCTTTTGGGTTTTTATTCAAAAAGACTTTATGTCAGCTTGTGATGTATTATTGGGTAATTAGGGAATAAGTGTGTATAAATAAGGTTTTTTTCATCCATTTCAACCCCCATTCACCTAATTCATTCACTAGTTCATTCAAGCTTTCAATTGCATTCAATCTATCAAAGCATCATCCAATCAAGCAATTATCAAGCATCTTGGAACAACCACTAATTTATCTTCAGACTTCTACAACAAGGATTTTGGCAAGTTTAGGACATTTTCATGTTTTTAATTCATCATTCCTTGCTCATTTCATTTCATTTCTTTATTAAGGGTTTGATTACCAAAGTGGGATTCGACTGAGGAAAATCCCTATACTCTAACCCTTAACCATTTTCCCCCTCTTGCATGTGTGTTTGCAGAATTTCTATGTAGATTTTTCAAGAAAATAGATGTTGAAAGGTGGTCAACAAGTCATTAAAGTGCTTCAATTCAACTAAACCCTAATTCAAGATTGGAGACAACCTACAACCCGTTTTCTGTAGATTTGACTCTATTAGCCTGACAAGAAGACAAGTGTAGACTGGACCTATAGAATTGAATCTTGAATTTGTAGATTTTTGTAGGAGGACTGATTCACCATCAGTGGTGAATGAGTCCCACCTATAGGCTGGAAATTTTGATTTTATCATAATCCAGTTCCCAATTGTCGAAAAGCAGTTTCAAGTTTTTTTCCCAGTAGGAGGACTGATTCGCCATCAATGGCGAATGAGTCCCACTGGTGATCAACAATGATTTCTATCAATTTTCAGAACCTTCCATGATCAAAATTCAACTTCCAGGTGCACTCTATCAAATGTCATTCAGTTCTGTTTGCATTTGTTTATGTTTTTAGTTCATTTTCTGTATATCGCAATATGTTTTCAAGCATTGCATATTTCATTAGTTTTTCATTCATAATCAATCAATTTTATCACTTAGCTACATTTAGATCATTTCATTTAGTCATAATTTCATCGTACATTCCTTTATTTGAGAAAACCACCTCAATTTTAGTGTTCTATCTCTCTCCTTTTAGGTGAAAAACCCTAAGAGTGTAAGAGAAGTCCATAGAACAACACAAAATTGATGGTTCATTTCCTTTTCTTGGTGGTGTCATTGAGTTTGATTTCCTCTAAGAGTGTGATATTTCTTTGACTTGTCCTCTCTTGGAGACATTAGGCACGATGTTCCCTAAGAAGAGGCCTTACATGAACTAAGAAAAATCCATTTGATCATTCCTTAAACTATTTCACATTTACAATATTCATTATATAGCCACCTTGCATAATACACTTTGCTTGCCCTTGGTGCCATCCTTTTTATTCATGAGTGTCAAGCATACAATATTTTTATTGCCTCATGAATCCTACCATTCATGTTTTGTGGTGCCTTGTCAAAGTTACCAGGAAGTATAGCTTTGGTATGGTTAGCCTATGATGAGAAGCCTAAACACAGGCATGACTTTCTCATTATACAGTGAGAAGCCAGTACAGAGGCATGACATTCTCACTAATCCACCATTTGGATACTCACCCAGTAGAAAACCTAGAGTTATATTTCCTCAAAGTGAGCATACAATTCTGGACAAATAGCTTAGATCTAATCCACATCACATTGGGTGAATGGTCAAGGCTTGAACCACCTCTCTTTATTTTATTTTATTTTTCTTTCTTTTAGTTAATGACATTGTATTTTTTTGTATCTTGGTGTTGCATATTGTACACCTTGTGCATGTCCTTTTATGCTTAGGTTGGTTTGATGTAGGATCTTGGATCCTTGGGGTGGTCTAGACCATCTACATTAGTACACTTGGACCTCTCTTGAATGTCTACTTTAGTGGGAGTTTGAAGCAAATTCCTCCTCTCACTAAAGTGGGGGCTAAATGTAGTGTCAAAATATGTCATTGTTTACATTTTCACACTTGATTTGGGAATGATTAACATTAAAATGGACCTAATTTTACCTTGATCTATTGTTGTAATGTGTTTTACAAATTCACATTTGATTTAAGGCCCTTCTAAACTAAATAGACCTAATTTTTCTTTAATTTAATGTTGTAAAGTGTATTTATTTACACCTTCACATTAAGTTTTGGGGCCTCTTGTATTTATGACCTTCATATCATCATTAATGGGCCCCTAAGACCCTATATTATGCATTCCTAGGAATATTTCAACCAAAATATTGACAAGATCAATAAATAAACTTAATTTTCCAACTCTCTAACATTTCCTCAACCTAAAAAGCTTTGTGGTACCCATACACCACCTTGGGTGTATGAGTCCCATATATATGGGACCTATACACCACAAGTGGTGTATGAGTCCCATCCAAATGGGACCTATACGCCGAAAGTGGTGTATGAGTCCCATTTGACCCCTTTTTAGGGTTTTGAGTGGGAAATCAGGGTTTTAAGTTCAAATTTTATAAATGTTGTCCTCTGGGATCTAATAAACGGTAAGTTGTATGGATTGCATTTATAAACAAGGTCTCAAATCATTATTTCACCTAAGCATTCATGATATCAACACAAGCAATTAAGAGTTGAGCATTCCAAGACTTCACAAGAGTGTCAAGAGAGTTTACAAGAACATTTCTAAGGCATTCAAGGGCAGAATTATTTATCATTTGTTATAACAATTAAAGGTCCATCATCATGTCAATATGATAATGCATCAAGCATGTTTTTGACTTAGTGTTGTGATGTAACATTGAAGATCCATTTGCAAGCATGGTTTCATATCCATATTCAATATCAAGATCTACAAATTTCACATTGCCACTTCATGTTAGATTGCTGACATCATTCAAGGTATCATTACTTCATGTTTCACATTACATGTTTCATTATTTCATCACAATTTTTAATTACCTAAATGGTATTTGACCAAGGAAAACCCCTATTCCCTAACAATCAACAAGTTTTTCTCTCTCTACATGTGTGATTTCAGGTATAGGTGTCTTGAAGCTTGAAGATCATTTGAAGATTAGGTTGCAAGGTTGAATAAAGTCATCATGTTTTCACAAGGTTTTCATCTTCATGGAAAGCCACCAACAGTTTGTAAATCAAGGTTTCAGATCCATAAACAAAGTGTGAAAGAAAGAACAGAGATAGGAGTACAAATTTAGGTCTTAACCCTCTGAAAAAGTAGAGTGGGACTGATACACCACTTGTGGCATATGATTCCTAGTACAAGGATTTTTCTAGATTTCAGGAGATTCAGACTCACCAAGTCAGATTATTGTTTCCACCCAGAAACCCCAATCTGGGACTAAATCGCCCAAACTAGTGTATGAGTCCTAGTAGGCATTAAACATTATGTTTTTTAGGGTTTTGAATCTTATTCTGACCTCATCCTTCTTCCAAGTGCACCTATGTTCATTCTTAGTTTTTTATTTTGTATTCCAGTTCCATTTCCTAGGTCATTTAGTTAGGTTTTGCATAATACTTTTCATGTTACATTTATTTCTCGTCTTTCCAAGCCAAAGCTTAGTGGTGAACCCTCCTATTGTCTTTAATCACACCCTAGGATACCTTATTACAAGATCTCTTTCCCCCTTTCTATCTTCGAATTAAGATCTCTAAGATTTCCTTGAGTGTAACAAGTGTGAAATAGGAACCCTACCCTTGTGCTCCATTCCTCAAATGTGGGGTGTACTATTTCTGTTGTTAGAGATGCTAGTTGGGGCTATGGAAAATAACTAGTCACTTTTAGAGGTAGTAGTGGGATATTCATTCCAATAAAAAATTTAGGCCCAATTCTTACCTTCCATTCTACTCCTCTAAAACATGAGAATATTTTATTTCAAACAAGATTTACAAGTTATAAATTCCTTCTAAATAATGATGAAATGGCATATGTTATGTCTTAATCTCAAAGGTATTATAGAATTGATATGTTAATGGTTTTTCAACATCATTTACTTTGTAGCTAATAGTCATGGATGGTGATGCTAAATAATAAATGATGGTTGGAGTGGAATATTCTTAAAAAATTCTCATTAATGGTTGAAAGGTAATTTTTTTAAAACAAAATTAAAATTATTTTTTTATTTTTTATCTAAATGGGATGTAAACTTACTATTATCTATTTGACCATTAAACCAAGTGATGATTATGTGGATTTTTTGGAGTTCCTACGTTTTGTGTACATTGATTTTGTTATTGTGTTTTTTTAGAATGCAATGTAATATTATGGATAATGATTACGTACTTGGCCAATAGTGAGGATTAAGAGGAAGTGGTTACATTAGATTTTTGAAGAGGATTCGTTGAAGATTGTGTAGATACCACAGATACATCTTTTGGTAATTCAAGTTTCGATGGTGAGATTTTATACTCCCCAATGAAGGTAGCTGTAAAATCTAATGGGCCCCAATCATCACCAAAGAGATTAATAGTGGGTGAATCATAATCATAAATGTCTCTATCATTGTTAGACACTGGTTCAACTTTTGAAGATGGAATCAAATTGTTAAAAGGCTTATGACTAGGATTCCTATGTCTTGATTAAGATTATAAAAAAAAATAGATTTTGGATCTACCTTTATTATGTAAATCTTATTATTATATGTATAATTCATTATCTAATGAAGGGTAGAAGGGACTCCTCCCATAACATGAATCCATAGTCTGTCGAGAAGAATATTATATGAAAGAGAATCTAACATGACATGGATAAGAGTAGGTGAGACCATAGGACTTACCTTAATAGGTAATGTAATTGTTCCTAATGTTTGTCGACCAACATTATCGATGCCACAAATAGAAAGATTGTCAGGCCTAATAAGATATTTATCCACACCCAATTTTTCAAAAATATCAATGCTACACACATTTAGACATGGCCCATTGTGAATAAGAGTATGTATAATCCATATATTATTAATGATCATATATCATAAAATTATCATATTTTTTAATTTCAAGGGGATGTAACTCACGTTGATGAAAGATAATGTCAATTTTTTCTGAATTCATGCATCAATCAAGGTTGCTACATCATTTGGTTCAAAAGAGGATGGCACAATAATCTTTTATAAATCCTCTTGAAGCATACCATGATAGGTGGGTGAAGTTTTAATTAAATCCCAAAGCAAAATATTAGTTGGAGTAGCATGAAGCTACTCCACAAGATCATACTTTTTACCACTGTTTTGAGGTAAAAACGTTGTAGGAGGAAGAATGGGTTGTAGGAATAAGATCAACAAAGGAATGACTAGTGTTTATTTTATTTTTTTATTATTTTAAGTTTTATACATATGAGTAATTCCATGGTAATGAGGTTGCTGCAACACATTTTTTTGGACATGGTTATGTTGAGTAAGTTGTCTTGCAATGTTTAAGATATGATGAAGAGATTTTTGTTTGTTTGGAGGTCAAATAATGAGGATAGGTTGATTATATTTTTGAGTTTTATTAGGAAGGTAAATAATTAGTTTCAATTTTATTGAATCAATTACATTTATTAATCTTTGACATATTTAAGTTTTAGGAATTTTATATGATTATTGAGATGAGATGAAGTCATTAAGGATCTCATCTAACCTATCAAAATAATTGCTACTAAAAGGCTCATCCAATGCATGAAAGTCTTGTAGAAAGAGATATGATATCATCGACTAACTTTACCTTCTCCAAGAGATCAACAATTTCATTATTAATATTAACTAAAATTGTAATGTTCAACTTTTTATGTTTTCATTTCTTATTGTCCAACATAGAAGATTAGATCTATTACAAAGAATTTTCTCAAAAATAAAGTTGAGATCTAGGCAAAGGATATAGGTACCAATCTGCCTTTGAAAATTCAACAAAAATATGTAGGTCAAGGGCATGGGCGACATTGACTAAGTATTAAAATTTTTGAAATTTTGAAAGTTTTGATAGGTTTTGATAATATATAGAGGTTTGAAATTGTGAGAGTCCAAGCTTGATACTATACAAGACTTGATTTTTTTTAATTTTCTCAGTTTTGTTTCAAAATGTGACCTAATATAATAAACTAGGGTTTTTTTTTTTTCTAAAATGCTACTATGTTCAGCTAATTCATGCATTAGTTTAGATAAATGTCAAATTTAAACATAGATATGATGTAATACTAAAATTTAAATGATGCAAAACTTCCAAATTTTTGCAAAAAGTAAAATAAATAACACTTTTTCTTCAATGTAAGCACACTTTTTTTTGCAAATGTAACAAAATTAAATTTCAATATTTTTACTAGGAATTCAAATTCAAGGATATTCAACAAAAATAAAAAAATTTCACAAGTTTAGGATATGTCGAGTTCACCAAAATATGATGTGGAAAAAGAGATCCTAGGTTTAGAAAATAGATTACCAAGGTCAATCTTTCTTCACATCAATATTAGAATCTAAGCCAACAAGGATGTCAAGATTGACTTCTAACCTAGCATGAGAGGGAATCTACCCTCAACTTGGATCTTTTGTTGCTTTCCAAATTGATTGTATTTCATGTGAATTTATTGGCCTAATTAAACTACTAAATTGAATCTGAAAACACAAATTATTTACACATAAATGGAAAATTGATGAAACAAAAATAAATCTTAGGATGGAAGATATCTATGCACCTTCTATCAAAATTTGGAGTAGAATTAGCTAGTCAAGGCCATGGGTGCCCTTGATTATGAAGTATGATCTATGATCTAAAAATTTATGAGTTGTAAGGTACATGTTTGCACTATAATTTATTGGTCTATAACTTTACAACTTTGGATTTAAACCTACAAAATCAAAACAAAGAGAGGGAAAGGGGCGGCCATATAGGATTTTGCCTCATTCAATCTGAATTTTTTTATTTCTACCCCCATGAATAGCTATTTTTTATTGCTAAAGTGTGTATGATATGAAACTTAAGTTCGTCTAAGGCTATAATGAGGTAAAATGCAATTTAAATTATAAGACTACTCAAATGTGTTAGAGAAGGATTCCTAAATGATAAAATCAAGATCAATCCAAGAGAAAAGTCAAATACTCAAGGAACAACCACAATATATGAATACCTTATTTAGGGAAATGAGTAGATTGAAGTCTAAAGATGAGAATGAATTGAAAAAATATCATTAGGAATTTGGAGGATGCCAAAGATCTATCCTTAAAGATAAATTCCACTTAATTCTTCCATTGGCATCAAACTCCAATCATTGCAATAGCTTGATTAAATCTGAAAATTCTTTTATAATTCTACAAAATAGTATGAATAATTTGACAAAGCTTTGTTGCATATTCACTCATTTTTTAAATTTTTAATGATAATTCATAGATTTATAGTGAAACCTAGTAATAAATTAAAGTGTAGGCTGACTCATTTAAATTTAATTTTCAAGATTAACTTACTACCAACTCTCAAATTTGAATTCAAGTTACAAAAATTACGGACTAACATAAATAAAAAGATTAAAAAAATCAGGAAAAACACCTAGACTAGATTTCCCACTCAAACCCTATCCAACTATTTTGTACACATTTAACTTTGATTCCCGAGCATAGGGTCTACTTAATCGAGACTTGTGAAAAAAATGAGCATTGGTAAGGGTTCAAATAGTTAAATTTGAGCGATAAGACACTTTAATGATTCTTGGGTTGAAGGGAAATGTCAAGGCTAGGAGATTGATTATAAAATTCTTTAATGAAGCAGATACCAAATCAAGGCCCAAATAAAAGGTGAATTTTTTCTTTCATCTTTAGGGATCACGATTTGCAACAGTACGTTAAAACATTTTGCTAATGGAAAAAAGCTACTTGTTCTCATAGTATGAGCATATCATATTAGTATATTTGCTCTTACTAGATCCATACATTATTCACTAGTTTACAATATGGAGACCATAATGCCTGAGCATATCATATTTAGTATATTTGCTCTTACTAGATCCATACATTATTCACTAGTTTACAATATGGAGACCATAATGCCTAAGCATATCATATTTAGTATATTTGCTCTTACTAGATCCATACATTATTCACTAGTTTACAATATGGAGACCATAATGCCTCTAAAGTTTGAGATTCCATCGTTATCTGTTTCCCTCTATCATCATTGATTACTAGACATATTGGAAACACCACTTACAAGAGATTAAGATCTTTGATTAGAGATGAACACGTGTTAGATAAGTTATCCATGTACCATCTAAACAATTAATGAAACATATAATGAAAACATCCATTAATACTATCGAATTGATGATTTTTTCCTAAATTTGAATGTCAATAATATAAATTATAAAAATGAATTAAGAGAAAAATTTAAATATCTCAAGAATATTAATAAAAAAATGTGAGATTCTGGATTCAACTGTGTATGTTTTTTGTTTGATATTTTGGATCACACCTAGTGATCCATCATTCTCCTCTTCCTAATGATGGATAATTAGGTGTGATACAAAATGTTGAACCAAAAATATATAGTGTTGAATCCAAAATCTCACACATTTCTAATTGATGGACTATGGAAAATTCATACCAACTTAATATATTAATCTCAAACTGATGTAGTAGCATGAATAAGCAATCTTGTGTCAACCAAAAGAATATTTTATTTGAGTTTTTTTTAACTTTTGGCATGTACTCTAACTTGATCTCAGTGATTAGTGATGGCAATTAATTGACATTTTGACATTGATTCTCAAAAATGTGATACACTAATTTTAACACTACATTTCAATATTTGATCAATCTAATTATTGGCCATAGATTTATTTTTTTCGGACAATTTCTCCATGGATTTAATGTCAAACTAGTCTATAATTTCTAAAAATAAATTGAAGGTGGATATGAAGAGTAGGAAAGAGAGAGAACGAGATTTTTTCACAAGATAGGAAGATTGAACAAGCTGCAAATAGATACAGAAGCAAAAAAATAATAATAATAATAACAATGAAAGTGAATTAAGATATGATTTATTTAAATGTTTTATGGAAGTTTGCATAGAAAAAGAAAGTGAACACAGGCGTAGGCAGTGAAAGGGGCAGCGTGACAAAGAGAGGGCCATATATATTAGAAAATTCAAATTAAAATAAAAAGCAACGTAGAAGCGAGGTAGAGGGAGTAGAAGGACTGCGCCTGGAATACTTGCCTTTTAAAATTGCAAACAGCAAAAATGAATGATGGAAGGGGCTGCGTGAGGGTTAAGGTTGTGTAGAAAAGATATCAGCTGCTAATTTTTTGCAAATAGAGGTTGAAAGGAGGCTGCGTTGAACTAGATAGGGGCGCCATGAATAGTGAAGGGGGGCATAATGCCAGCAAGGTGGATTGAGAGAAATGACAGGAAGGCGTATTGTTGCCAAAGGAAATGGTATAAAAGGTGAATGCAGTAGTGATAGGAAAAACACGTTGGACTAGTGGAGAAGGACAACGTAGGAATTTGTCAATGTAAAGCCAGACAGAGTGTAAGGGGACAGCGAATAGGGAATTTTCAAGGAAGATAAAATGAAGGTTTTTGAATTGATTGCACATCTGAATGTTGGAAAAAGAAAGTGTCTCAATCTTTGATTTTTCTATAAGAATTGATTTTTTCATAATATTAAATGTTGCTAATTTTCTCACTTTGTTTTGCGAGCTACAACTTATAGTTTCTATTTGGACGAGGAGTTAAGCTGGAAAGTTGATTTTACAAGTGGAGCTGTACATAATTGTTTTTTCCTATTTCCATGTTGAGTTTACATGGAATGTTATTTTTCGAGGTGCAATTATTTTGGCAAGTGCAAATTTTGTAGATTGGCATGGGCTGACAATTGGAAACTTACCGTTGTGCGTCTGCAGTGTTTTTGGCACTTTTCATGTTGCATGTTTAGCCTTTGGCAGTTGTTTTCGAAATGTCTAATTTATGTATTGTAAGCTCTTATATATTGAACACTTGTATTTTGGAGTTGTATGTTATTGTTTTGTTAAAGTACCGTTATGCTACCGGAATTACTCCAGAATTGTGAAGAAGTGTGAAGACTCCTACAAGAGCATAGCTCTAGAATTATATTGTAACTTGTTAACTATTGTTGAATAATATAATTGAGCTATGTTTTGGAGTGTGGGGTTTTTTCTCTTGAAAGGGTTTTCCCCACATAAAATTTCACGTTATGATTTTATTGTTTATTTGTTTATGATATGTATGTGTGTCTAAATCTGTAACAATTAAAGGTGTTTAAGAAATTTTTGCAACTCTCTCTTGCTTAGATTAGTGTAGGAAGCGGCTTCCGCTCACCCAACTTCCTTTCAGTTGGTATGAGAGCTTGACCAGCATTGATTTTGTTGTTGGGTTTGAAGGGTTTCTTGAGTTGATCTTTGTTTCAGTTGGAGTTTCGTAGAAGAATATTTCATGACCTTGTTGTAGGAAAACAATGGCAAGCACATCCAATAGAACTGAAATGAAAAAGTTTAACGATGCAAAATTTGAGTGTTAGAACTATGGCAAATCTAGTCATTTCATAAAAGAGTGCAAGGAAGAGAAGAAGAAAGACAAAAATATTTTCTTAAATTTCACCTCTGATAAATCCTCTCAAAATGATGCAGATGCATTTTTTGTAGTTTTGGCAACACATGCATTGGAATATGTGTAGTTGATAGACTCGGGTGCTTCTTTCCACATGACCTCTCACAAAGGTTGGTTTTCAAAGTATGAAGAATATGATGGTGGGAAGGTGTATTTGGGTGATGACTCTCACTTGAAGATCATTGGTCATGGAAGAGTAAAAATTAGATTCCCTAATGGAAGAGTGAAAGAGATTGATGGTGTATTTCATATCTCAGGTTTGGCACGAAACCTGCTTTTTCTGAGTAAATTGAATGATGTAGGAGTGCAAGTTATTTTCTCTAGTGGAGAATGCAATATGATGAGAGGAGCTATGGTTTTGGCTAAGGGTGTTCGAATCAACACCTTGTTCAAGCTTGATGCATGCATTGTTTAGTGCAATAGTTCTTCTGACAAACCAAAGAAGAAATCTCTGGATTCTTCATCCTCATTCTCAGATCTAGCAAAGAAATCTGTAGCAGCTACATTTGATGGTCATTCATTTTGGGTACCTAAGGGTGCTCATTCCTTGGAAATGAAGCTTCTTGTAGAGAAGATAATGCTATAGTATCAATGACTTAGTCACATTGGTGACAAGGTTCTTAGAGCTCTCTGAAATCTAAGAGCCTTGTTGAAGGCCTTGATGATTGTAATCTCGAGTTTGACCTTTATGAACATTGTGTTCATGGAAAAAAACACCATGTTACTTTTCACTCTAGTTCTCACAAGTCTTCTAGGGTTCTGGACTATGTTCATGCAGATGAGTTTGGTCCTGTGAATGTTCCTTCATTGTCAAAATCTATATATTTTGTTTCATTCATAGGTGATTATAGTAGAAGGACATTTGTTTATTTTCTTAGAAGAAAAGCTGAAATATTTAGTCGATTTAAGGAGTTTAAAGTCTTGGTAGAGAATCAGACTAGTAGAAAGATTAAATGTTCGAGGACGGACAATGGCAGTGAGCTTTGTTCAACAAAATTTGACAAGTTCTGTAAAGAGCATGGGATTGAGAGACATAAGACATCTCCATACACCCCACAACAAAATGGAGTTGTAGAGAGGATGAACAGGATGTTGATGGAGAGGGCTAGGAGTATGTTGAGTGGTGCTAGCCTTGAGTAGAATTTATGGGCCAAAGCTCTAGCCACTGCATGTTATTTAATCATTAGATCTCTTACATCATCTCTTGTTGATAAGACATACATGGAGGTGTAGTCTGGTAAAAATCCTTCGATGAGAGATCTCATAGTATTTGGTTTCAAAACTTACACTCATGTTTTGATTGAGAAGAGGTCTAAGTTTGAGAACAAAGTAGTTAAATGTATCTGCATCGACTATGGTGTCAATGTGAAGGGGTACAAGCTTTGGGATCCAATGGCCCAAAAGGTTCTCTATAGCAGAAGTGTGATTTTTCAAGAGATGAAACCTTCTATAGTTGAGTTGCCACTAGAGAATGAGGAGAAATAAAAAGAGGTAGTTCAAGTTTAACTTACTCCGATGAAAGAAGAACTATGTACTCCTATTGAACTTGCTGACGAGGAGAGTTTGAGAAGCTCTAAAAGTTTTGAAGAAGAAGAAGAACCTCAACCTCAACAATTTAAGAGGTCTACTAGCGATAGGCAACAAACTAATAGGTTTGGATATTCACCTGAAAGAATTGGTTATTCTTTGTTGGATTCTTGTTGCATTTTTTCTTTGATTGCTAACACTGATGAGCCTAGGACTGTTAAAGAGGCTATGGGTATGAGTGATGCAGATTCTTGGATGAAATCCATGGATGAAGAAATGGTTGCATTGAAGAAAAATGACACATGGGATCTAGTACCTTTTCCTGAAGGACAAAAACCAATTGGATGTAAATGGGTGTTCAAGAGAAAATCTAGTCTAGATGGTAGTGTTGAGAAGCATAAGGTATGGTTGGTCGCTAAGGGGTATTCTCAGGTAGAGGGAATTGACTATGGTGATATTTTCCCTCCTATTACAAAGATGGCATCTATCTGGTTCTTATTATCACTTGCAACAATGTATGATCTAGAAGTGGAGCAGATGGATGTGAAGAATGTGTTCCTTCATGGTGACTTGGAGGAAGAGATTTATATGTCACAACCAGAGAATTTCATGGTTAAAGGTAAAGAAAATGATGTTTACAAGTTGAAAAATTATTTGTATGGTCTTAAACAATCTCTTAGAATGTGGTACCAGAAGTCTGATACCTATGTGTTATCATTGGGATTTTTGAGATCTAAATCTGACCATTGTGTGTATTAAAAATATGATAATGGTCACATTATCATAATTACATTGTACGTAGATGATATGGTGTTTTTTCGGAATGGTAAAAGTTTGATTTCAGATTTGAAGTCTTAGTTGTCAGCACAATTTGAGATGAAGGATCTAGGTGCAGCGAGGTATATTTTTGGGATGGAGATCAAAAGAGACAGAGCTAACAAAAAGCTTTGGTTAAGCCATAGAAAGTATGTGAATACAGTGTTGGAAAGGTTTATCATGACAACTTGCAAACAGTTAGTTGTTCCTGTAATGTAGGGGTGTTCAGATATTTGAGGGGTACTTCTAAGTATTCCTTATGTTTTCATGGTTATCCTACTAGACCTCGACACTCAGTGATTATTTTTGGATATGTGCAGAAGTAGAATTTGGCAAGTAAATGACTACATGACTAAAACTTTTAGTCAGGACAACTAAAACTGACTAAATTCTACTCATTTTTTGTAACAAGGCTATAAATGACTAATTTTTTGCATAAAACTTTATTTTTTTGAGATAAAATAATCCTATCCACCAATTTAGTTTTTATCTAACACTTACATATATATATAGATAACAAAAATCAAATGACATAATTAAGACCACCATTTTCCCATGGTTTTTAACTACTGCTTAGTTAGAGTTCTTGAAATAGTCTAGGAAAACAAACAGAGGTTGAAGGGTTTTGAATATGGAGATATTGAGCAGTAATTGAAGGGTTTTCCCAGTGGAGGAATCTCCTACCAATAGTACTCCAAAGTACAAGTCTAGAATGTGGCCAAATCTATCCTTCTATTAGAGAGCTCCCCACCTGGAAGTATGTCGTGAGGATTTTGAGCTTTTTGTTGTGGATTGTCTTAGAGGTAAGCAAACCAATCTTAGTATTTTTTAAAGTTGGATGTATATGTTATGCTTATTGGGTATTTGAAAAATATGATGTTGGTTGTTTTCATGAAGTACTGTTTGGCTATTTGAATTTTATGATGGTTGTTTTGTTACTAGATATATGGATATGTTTAAAAACTGATGCTCGGTATTTTTTTATTGGTTGTTTGGGTATTTTGATGTTGGGTTTTCACTTGAAATGGGTATTTAAAAAAATTGGTATTTTGATGTTGGGTTTTCACTATTGAGATAATTTTTTTTTCTTAGAAACAAATGAGGTCTCAACCTTTTTTGCTATTACTCACATTTTTTCAAATTTTGATTTTGTTATCATTTTTCTTGGGCATCAAAAAAAATTAATGTTTGGTGAACCCTTTGTTATTGACTATCTTCGTATTTAAAAAAGGACGTTGGGTTTTTTCTTTATATGGGTATTTAAAAAAACTGGTATTGGGTATTATTTTCATTATCGAGTTAAAATTATTCTGACAAATGGACAATGTCTCAATCTTTCTCGTATTGCAACCTCACTAATCAGCTAGAGTTATGGCTTATGTTTCTACAAAGGCCTAGGGTTTTTAACCTAGTCATGCTCTTACCAATGCTTTTGTTGTTATTAGAAAACAACCTTAAATCTTGAGTTAGAAAATTAGATGTCTTGACATGGTGTGGTATGATCTTGGATTGTATCCTAGAGTGTGTGGGAATATTTTGTTTGATCATTAAGTTATGTAAACTTGATTAGGTAAATGTATCCTATGTAGCATGGGTCTTGCTTTAATACTTCCTATAATGGTTATTAGCATATCACATTATTATCATTTATGGTAACTTAAGATTACATTCAAGCGTGTAATAAACTTGGTCTATAGTTTAAGTTGTACACTTTTAAGTAACATTCATAAGGTTTAGAAAATATTGATCACTCTCTAGAATATCCCATTAAACATGGGTTATGCTTGAATGCACCACATAATTGATATAACACAATCACTCTGCATATCAACCCGAGTTATAGGATCTTTATTGCAGCAATAGATAATTGATCTTGGATCATGCTATCATTACATCATAGCTTATTAAACTTGAGTTAACCTGAATGCACCCAATGATGTTTGACACCTAATTGTGATGACAGTGATTTTTACATGAATTGTGCTCATATGAGTGCCTCCATTTTTATCACAACATAGCCACATTAAACTTTGGTCACACATGAATGCATCTGTATTTATTATAGTGCAACTGTGCCACATGACCAATAGAGCTCTGGATCACATAATTATAGTCACAAGAATTTTTTCCTAAGTTGTGCTCTTATGGTGATTCCATTACCATTACAACATAACCCTTTGGAATTATATTGCTCAAATCCTTACATTGCTTATTTTCTCTTTGGATGGATGGAAATTCAATGGTAGGGATTTGTATGCAGGTCATGCTCATATAAGTTCCTATTGGAATCAAGGAACACTGCTCGATGGGGGGTGAATCAGTGTTCTGCAATTTTTAGCTTTATAAATCTGATCTTTAAAACACTTATAACATTCAACCAAAAGAAAGATGCATGAACATAAAGTGTATGTGCAGGATCATAGGGGTCCAAACTAGGCCTCTAAGTGG
>VDFB02086081.1:217728362-217755274 GCA_007258455.2 Sequoia sempervirens
CTCAAAGATCCACAACAGGCTACATTCACTTAGTCAGCCTTTTCCACTGATAAACAAAAAATTAATCAACCGGATCTTCCAACTTGGACAACAATCGATACGAGGCTCTATGATTCAAGAAAAAAATAGATCATACATCTAACAACTTTACCTGAGATCCAAAACTCAAAATGATAATAGAAAATTGCATATGAATCAATGAACACAATTATGTCAAATGCTCTATTCTAGCTTGACAGTTAATCGCTTATCTTCAATCTGACTTCCGGTATGAGAAAATTCTGACATGCAATTCAAATAATTGACTAGGTTTTCCATCAATGATAACACTAGATGACATGTGCAGTGTCTCTTGCCAACAATCTCCCCCTTTGGCATTGATGGCAACAATTAGTGAAAAATGACTAAGTGTCGGATCACTACCAACATGAATTACACTACAAACATTCAAAACTTCAAAACACAACTCCCCCTGAGATGATTGAAGCATTTTGCACTGTCCCACTCTCCCCCTTTGACATCAATGGAAAAGGCAGGAATCCACATACCAAAAATCAAAGAAAAACTACTATGAACAAACTGCATATCTACAAAGTTGGTTCTAGAACTCACATAATTTGAATATATCTGCAAAATTACTCTTCAACAAGCTCAAACTACTATCCCAACTCTTTTTGAGACTCTTCAAAATAGTCATGTGACCACAAAACAAGTAATATTGCATCTCTCTTGATTCAAGATTCATCGGATCACTAACCGCCATAGCATCTTGTGCTTCCTTCAATGCACAAAGCATTGTCTCCATCTTAGGACCAATCAATCCTTTGAGCTCACAAACTCTTTCAATAACTTTTCCTTCTTCATGCTTTAGAATTTTAATCTTGTTAGGAAGGGATATGACTTGACCTTCTTGCTTTCCAACAAAAATCATGGTTAGAGGATCAAATGCTTCAGAGATATCTACTATCTGTTTCTCACATTCCTTCAGTTTCTTTTCAGTTTCTTCAGTGAACTTAGACAATGATAAACATGACTTATAAATGTTTCCACCTTCACACAAAGCACCTTCAATTTTCTTCACATAGGTAGCTAATAAAGATTTATCATTAGCAATCATTCCCTTCAACCTACCAAACGTGTTAGCATCAAACTCCTTCTGAACCTTATACATAGCTGACTTCTCAAGTGACTCAAAGTGAGTACATATAGAATTGACAAGTTTCTTGAACTGACCAGAGGGAGAATAAGATGAGTCCTTGACATATGAAGGCATAATCTTCTCCAGAATACCAGATACAAGATTTAACAACTCACTATCTTCAATATGAGATTTCAAAATCTCTTCCCTTGCCTTGGCTTGAGCAAATGATGCAACTTTTAGTTTCTCAAAGGGAGATAAAGTAGCCAAATTGATAGGACCTTTAATCAATTCAAGATCAAACTATTCTTGTTTCTCTTCCAAAAACTCCTTCACCACCTTTGCATTGTCTCTTGCTTCCACATGAACTTCTTTTGCCTCAACCTTCTTTTCTTCAATCACTAATTCTTCCTGGGCTTTAGGAATCTCAACTTCTTCAACCAACACCACTTTAGGAGCTTCAGTCTCCATATGAATTTCAACATCATGTATATTTAGAGGATTCAGAGTATCCTCAAATGTATCTTCTTCATTTACTGGACCAGATGGAGCATCTTTAACATGCACTTCTTTAGAATTAACATTGTATCTGTTCTTCAATAGAATTTTATTAAGGATTTTCTCAGTGTCCTTTGCAACTTCTTCATTCATCCCAATCATCAACTTGTTCACCCTTGTTTTTCTCTTAAAATCCCTTTTAGATTCATTGAGAATATTCTTCATCTCTTCTATAGACATCACTGGACACACATTAGCAAGTATCTGTTCTCTCATTTTCTCTTCTTCGGTTCTTGCCTTCACTGTCCACATTTCTAAGACTTCATATAGACCTTTGGGTAACTTAGACATTATTTCAACGAGAGTCATATTGAAATTATTCAAATACTTTATTGTGCCTTCCTCAAGAATTCTTTGACTAGCACTATCAAAGGTGTCATACCATTCACAAAGTGGTCTAAGATTACCATCCTTGATCAAGGCTTTTTCCACTTCTTCTACAGACATACCTGATTTGTCAATTTTCATCTTTTTCTTTGCTTTCTCTTCATTGGAGGGCTTGTCCTTAGTGACTTTTTTTCCTTTGAGCCCTTATGCTTAATTTCTCTTACCTCTGAATCAGATTCAGTTTCTTCATCTTTAGAAACAACAACATAGACTCTTGTTCTCTAGTCCTTCTTCCTCTTTCCTTCTCTATCAGATTTTTTGACTTGAGCTTTCACAAGACTTGACTTCTTTACAGGACCGAATGAGAGAGTAGAGCTCCTTGTGGATCTAGATATTGAAGAGGATGTTGCTAGACTAGCATACTTAGTTCTAGCTTGCTCTCCTTCAGCTTGTTCTATTTTCCTTCTAGCTTCTCTGGCAGCTTCAACTGATCTACCCATGCTTTCTACAAAAGCTTCCACTTATTTTCTTACTCTCCAAATTATCATAGGTTTCTTCAATTGATCATGCACTTACATATCCTTTTCATCAAAGGTACCAAACCTCTCTTCTGTTAGATCTCGAGGTTTACTCAACAGGTGTTGAGCATATAGCTCCAAAATGTATTCCTCAACCTCATAACCCATAGGAATTATCCACCAGAAGAAAAACACCATACATAACATAACTTCATTCATGAAATAAAAGAATAAACACAACAACAAATTACCATACTTGAATGAATTCTTCTTATCCTTCTTGATTTTTCCAAGATTCTCCATTAACTGGCTCTGGAGTAACTCACACAAGTCATAATCTACATTTTCCTTGACCATCTGATATGTTGCATAGATTGTTGTACCAGATACAAAATTGTTGTAGATCAAGTGATAAATGTTGTACCCAATGACTATAGAATCAAATATAACATCCACCTCAATAATATCATCAATTTTCATAGCTCTCTTGTCGAACACTGAACTGGTTGCATCTGTGAATGTTTGATTCTTCACAACTTCCACTGTAGGCAACTCACCAGATGAATTTAAACCAGTAAATGTCCTTATGGCTTCCTTTGTAATCTTAAAAGGCTGACTTGACCACATGAACTTGGCATGCACTCAACCAAATATATACCAAACCCATTCAGTTTCTTTGAACATGAGAAATTTCACAATCTTTGTGAATTTCTTCTCCTCTAATGTCTTAAATATGTTTTACGTAGAAATCTTCTCCCACAATGTGATTGGTATACAAATTCAACAATTGGGAGCTTCCTAATTCTTCATCATTTGCGTGAATGTATTCCCTGATATCTTTGATATGCAAAATGCCATACAAAATAGAAGAAAATGCACCTAAAGATTTTGTTTCGATGGATTTGAATGGGTTCCATTTAAATTTAGGACGGGGCCAATCCTTAATGTAGACAACCAATGGAGAAGCCATTTCTAGAATTTTCAAATTCACAAGTTTTTGGATAAATACCTCTCATCGAATTAGGGTTTGATCATCGAATCACTTCCAGACTTGAATCTTCGCCAAAGTTTACCAAAGTTTTCTTCAGAGCTCTCCAAACTTATTCTTCTCAAAATGCAAAGTGACAAATGAGAAATAAAAATGACCTTTTATCATTCGTGCACCTAAATTTTTCATCGCAATAAATGCTTTTGTCCTAGTTCTTTCGGATACCCTATTTTCATAGACTGTAATTTTCTGGACCTTCAAGTTTGGACAAATTCTCTCCACAAGGCATTCCAAAACATCTGCATATCACTAATGCAATCATTGAAATCTACCACATTCTGGTACCAACTACCGATAAGGGAGTTAAATATTTTTCTTGAGAACTCCCCCTAGGTTATATGCCTTAAACTAATTCCTGGAGGAATGAACAGAACCTGGTTCTAGTGTGGAATCATTTCCTACATCAAAAGGACTCTTCTTCACCCATATCTTCTTCATTTGCTTCCTGATCTCATTTGTAGTAACTTTTCATTTTCCCTTTTTATTCCTTCTGCATGTTTTTCCCTTGATTTATTAGACCTTTTTAGCTTTTGCAAAATCTAGCAATATGACCCGATTTTTTACAGTTATAGCACACAACATTTCTTTTTCCAAACTAGTGGTTCCATTTATTTTCTCTTGATCTTCACTGGTTAGAAATATGGCCAAATCTATTGTAGGTATAACATCTAACATCTCTATTGAAAAAGTTGTTTGACATACTTTTGCATTCATTTGACTTATGACCATACTTATTGCAATTAAAGCACTGAGCTAATAATGATGGACCACTTGGATTCATTTTCCTTCTACATTGAGCCGCCATATGACCAAATCTATTGCAAAAAAAATAGTAACCATTGAATATTTGAGCATTAGGTTGTCTTACCAGATACCTTCCAACTTTGTTCATTTGATTTCCTTTTCTAAATCTCCTTTATCCAAATCCAGAGCTTTCTCCTTTCTCATAACCAAGTCCATGCTTTTCACCTTTAGCCCTATGACTTTTAATCAGTTCATCAAGCTTGGCTGAGCTAATCTTGAACTTCTCATTGAATTCATTTGCAGCAGCAAGTTCATCTCTAAGATCAACAATCTGATTCTCAAGCTCTTCTTCATTATTTCTAGATTGTTCCAATTCAAGCTCCAACTGATTTAATCCATTAGTAATTTGGCTACATTCTTCATATTTTTCTTTCAAGGAATGAGTAAGCTTCTATTCATTCTTCTTTTTGTCTTCAATCTCCTTGGTCATCCTCATCACAATAGCTTCCATCTCATGCTTCAAGACAACATTATCTTTGGTAATATTTTCACATTCCTCTGTCTTTTCCTTCAATGCTTGACTCAGGTATTCACCTTCCATGCTCTTACTTTCTTTTTGTTTAAGCTAGTCACAGAGTTCCTTTCTCTTTTCCCTTGACTCATTGATTTTATCTTTCAATGATTGAATGAATTTCTCGGCATTCATGAGGCTTGCTTGCAATTCCTGGACTTCAGATTTGGACTGATCAAGATCACCTAGGGCCACCAAAAGTTGTTGTTGAAGACTGCTTGAATCCATTGAATCAATTTATGAGATCTTCCCCAAGCTTTTAAACTTCTTTCGAGGAACTAGGCTCTGATACTAATTGTTGGAATCAAGGAACACTGAGAGGGGGAGTGAATCAGTCTTCTACAATTTTTAGCTTTATTCATCTAATATTTAAAGCACTTATAACATTCAACCAAAAGAAAGATGCATGAACATAAAACAAGCAACCATAACAAAAAAAAATTTACGTGGAAACCCTATTAGGGGAAAACCATAGTGGAGGTCAATCCACAATATGATTTGAGTATACTCAAAAAGTGTTTACAAAAGGGTAATGCACATGCATTGAAGAATTTTAACACATAGAACTGCTGGATACGAGAATACTCACTATCTTACAAAAGATTTGTATTACATCCGGAGGATTTGAGCTGAAAAGCCAGCATCTGCTGAACTCAGCAGCTATAGTTTCGATTAAGCATTAATTTCTTTTGCATGTACATTTAGAAACTTTCTGCTTCTCTTGTCTACTTTAATTACATCACAAATCCTTTATTTTAGGTATTTGTGCGCAAAATAAACTCTACAATCTCTCGACTTTTGCAACATAACACACTTCGCGACACACCGTAATTAGTATTTCACCTTGCCTCTGCAACTAAGTTTGGTGACCATGTCAGCTTCAATAAAACATAAAATATTTACAAACCATTGGCTCAATCCACAAATAATTTTCAATGCACACCAACTAAATTCAGTCACAACATAGTGAGGACCCAAATCATCATGCTCAAACACAATCACTGAAACAATTCTTCTCAAAGATCACAACATACTACATTCACTTAGTAAGCTTTTATACTAGCAGCAAAAAATTAATCAATGGATCACTAGCTTGCACAACTGTCGATACAAATACCTGATTCAAGGCACTAGATCCTTACATCATAACAACCTTCCACGGATGGCCGGGTATAACATAAAATTTCATAGCGATTGATAGACACAATTTTGTTGGATACTTTCATTAACAGCGTTATCAACGACACAAATCAACACCGATATGAAAATGTTGACATATGGATCAAATCATTGACTGAGGTTTCCATCTAATATGTACGGATATTTTATGATGTCTCTTACCAATAATACCCTTCATCACCCATTACACAATAGTACATTTGGAATTTCCTTTCTTGAACCTTTACTTCATTTTTCATTGTTAGAGTTTCTTAGTGATTATTCCATTTCCACATGGCATATTGATAAAAGAAACCAAGCAAAAAAATTATTGTTTTTTTAGTTAACTCCTACTAACATACTTTGAAATAAATGTTTGAGTTCATTATTTCGAGTGTGAAGAATTTCATTTTTTGCTTATAATACATTCATTGAGAGTTGTAGTAGAAAGCTTCTTATTGCAGAAACCCATCCTATAAACTTGCTTTAATCTACATTTAGGAGGATTCATGGATTTTTTGTGATTTATATAGATTTTTGTTTATAGTAAATGACATTGAATTCTTTCTAAAACTAAAAGGATTTATTAATTATGGTTTTATGATGATTAAATGTTTTATTTAGAGGGGGTTAATATGTGGCATTTTTATGTACAGGAATAATATATTGTGATGTAATGTTCAAGTATGGACTGTTCAAGCATACTTGTATTGCTATGAGTGACATAACTAGGTTGGAGAGTGACTTGAGCCAGTGTGAAACACTTTTGGGTGTTTTCACTTGGAAGAAAAACCTACGTATAGGAATACAAACGTCGGTGGATTGAAACATTAGTTTCCACCTAATTACATCTTATGAGTCAGTCAATTACTTTGGATTCCCAATTGATCGCTCTGAACATCTGATAGAGGAATTTCCTATTTTCTAAAGATAAAATCATAAATCTGTTGATCCAATTTTAGATCCGATTTGAGGTCATGAATTTTTGACAAAGAAAGTTCCTACATTCTAAAGATAAAATCATAAATTTGTTGGTCCAAATTGAAATCCAATTTGAGGTCATGAATATCCAACAGAGAAAGTTCCTACATTCTAAAGATAAAATCGTAAATCTTCTTGGTCCAATTGTAAGGATTTATCTTTTTAATTATACTTTTTGACATTTGGCTTGATACAAATTATTACTTTAGAATTATGGTATTTCTTTTCTTCTAATGTTTTCAACCCTCATTTTAGGGAAGAGCTCCAAAGATGGTTCCTTCAGATGGAGACTACACTTTTCCACTATAGGTTTCATCTAGAAACACTAGAAGCTCAGGTACTGTCATACTCAGAGAAAAAGTAAGAGTCATGCAATGATGAGATACTCATTTTTGGAGATTTGGTTAAGAAATTTGAATTTTTAGCTATGTGCATAGAGAATTTTCATGGAGGAGTGCAAACTTCCCTACAAAGCAATTACCACAACAAAGTTTGAGGTGAATTGCACCTACTATTTAATGTCAATATGGATATTTCTAACTTGTATTTAATTGTTGTAGCATAATAGATAGGCTAAATAATTGTTCATATACCATTGTTTCTATTTCAAAAAATTTATACCTTATTCTAGGAGAAAATCACAAGGGGAGTCTATACATAAGACACCATTGTTTTAAATTCAAAATTGCTTGTTCTTTCACAATTGTTTGCTTCATTTATTTGATCTAAGATAGCCTATTGTATAGAAGATGCTCTCAAAATCACAGTAAAATCCTTTATTCTAGGAAGACTATTCAAAATCTTCCCATCACAATAATGAAAAAAAAATCAGTCGTTCACCTAAACATTGCAATAGTTTCATCAAATACTACTTTTCCATTCTCTTTTCCATTCTAAATTTTTTTCCCAATTGCATCCATGTAGAACTTCCTTAGCCTGTAGCTCTTGTTGTTAGCCATAACTTTACTAGGTGTTAAGGATAGCTTTGAGTTTTCACACAAACAACAATTGACAAAATTCATCCTTACCAAATACAATGTGTTGAAAAGCTCTTTGAAGTTATTCTAGAAAATATTTCCTGAGAGTATAATGCGTAGTTTTGAATTAACCTTTTTCAATGAATTCCATATCTTTGATCAACTATTTCAAGCTTGATGACCTTCATCAAGAATGAGAAAACCTAGGCTCTCTAAAAGAAGTTTTCCAATATGCTTAGCCTCTTCAAGAAGGCTCACATTTGTCTCCAAGTTAAACTATTGTGCAGTAACAAGCATAGCGCTTCTTTCTCTGTTTTTGAGACAAACGAGGCGGCTCATGAGCTAGCATATTGAAAACAGCTTTTAGAGAGCGCAAGTTTGCTCATTCTTGATGAAGGTCATCAAGCTCGAAATAGTTGATCAAAGATATGGAATTCATGCAAAAAGGTTAATACAAAATTGCACATTATACTATCAGGAACTCTTTTCTAGAATAAATTCAAAGAGATTTTCAACACATTGTATTTGGTAAGGCCAAATTTTGTCAATTGTTGCTTGGGTAAAAACTCAATGCTATCCTCAACACCTGGTAAGGTTATGGCTAATAGCAAGATCTACAGGATGAGGAATTTTTTCATGGATGAAATTGGGAATAAAATTTAGAATGGAAAAGAGAGTGGAAAAGTAGAATTTGATGAAACTCTTGCAAAGTTCAGGTTAATGACTAATGCTTTTGTTCATTGTTATGATGGGAATATTCTAAATAGTCTTTTGGGAATAAGGATTTTGTTGTGATTTTGAAAGCATCTTCTATATAGCAGGTTTTCTTAGATCAAATAAATGAAGCAAACAATTTTGAAAGAGCCAGCAATTTTGAATTTGAAACAATGGTGTATTATGTATAGACTCCCCCTGTGATTTGCTCCTAGAATAAGGTATAGCAATTTTGAATTTGAAACAATGGTATATGAACAACTATTTTGCCTATCTATTATGCTACAACAATTAACTATAGGTTAGAACATATCCAGATCAGCATAAAATAGTAGGTGCAATTCACCTCAAACTTTGTTGTGGTAATTGCTTTGTAAGGAAGTTTGCACTCCATGAACATTCTTTGTGCATATCAGTATGTTGGTTATTATCTTGATCTCCTTTGTGATCAAAAGAACACTGAAGTTAATTTCATAACTCATGACCATTTTTTAGTGCTATGATCTAGTTCTCTTTTACTTCTTACTCACTTTGTTCTCAACCACCCTGTGCAAATAACTTAGATGACATATCTTTATCATCATTTGATAGTAACTTTCATTTTTTTTGTACTATTTGTTATGATTCAATCATTGTTTAATAGTGTTCTTCCTTTCTAAATCCTATAGGATAGAGGTCAATTCACAGTTTGCAACTCTCTAACAATGATATTCCTTTCAGTGATCTCGGTCACCTAATTCAATGTGTTATCTTCTTCATTTCCCAGTGCTAACAATTCCTACACATTGTTTTCTCAGTCATAGTTATAGTGCTTCTTCATTTGAAGATATTGTGTTTCTTAGACAATAATGTTTCAATGAACTCATATTTTATCATGCAAACATTTTGTTGCACTTGTAGGGTTTTGTTGTGCATAATATGTAGTCAAGATGCCTTCAAATGGAGCTCTTTTGCAGAGGCAGTAGGATAGCGGTGTCAATAAAATAACAGTGTTAGTGAGAAGTATGATAGTAGAAACACTAATAATGGAAGGTATAATGTTTTGACAGTAAAAGAATCATTTATCTTCTCAGATCTTGACACAAGTTTCCCCAGTACATAAGATGATGTATAATGTACTTTATTCCACGGTATCCACCTAATTCCATACTACCTAGAGAAGCAATGACTAAGAGTATATGTGCCCTATATTTTGCATCCCAAATGTGTCTTTCTAATGGTTTTCCATAATTAGGAAGAAGGTATGTCATGGAATGTATTTTCCCACCCAAAACTAAGCCTTACAAAGAATGTCTACACCTATGAAAAATACCATAAGCTACTTCAAAATACACATTGGCATCTTTATGATTATATACACATCTTTTTTTCTATAGTTTCAAAATACACATTTATGATAATATTCACATAACAAGAACCTGGAAAGGTCGGGAACCTTTCTCTCATTCTTCCTAGGTCACTCCTCAAGATCTTGTATTAGTATTTGTGGGCTCTTTACAATAGCTTATCCACTTATGAGAAGGCTCCCCTCATTTTCTCATGGAATAAATTGTCATCTACTTTGCTTGAATGTGTAATGTGATATAGCATGTTCAATATCACAAGGCACGGTTTGAGAGAAAATTTTTGAAACTTGATATTGATAGAATCCAACATCCCAACCAAAGAAACTTAGCTTTATTATGCACCATAACCAATATTTTTCCACATGAATGGTGGAATTGAACTAACTTTTGGGGGTTCCTTGAATAGAAAACATACACAAACACAAATTGTTGTGGTAGCTAGCAAGGAGAAAAAAAATGAATGATACATGGCTCCATGATAGTCTATCATCCTTGATACTCTCTTGGAGGAAAATATTGCACACTCACCACATTTTTTAGGAAGCTTAAGCACTGTTTGTTGAGACAAGTTTGTGTCTAAACCAGCTTCCTAAGTTGCACTCGCATTCAAGGAAGGCACTTTCAAAATTGTTATTGCTAATTGAGCACTCATGCTATCTCCCAGTTTTCTTCCAACTAACCGGTTATATGAGTGATTATTTCTCATTAAGGCATAAGCATATTTTAGAAGTGAATTTTTATCAAATATTGTAGTTGCAAGTTCCACTTCAGATCACCAAAGCCTTCACAAAACCTTCTACACAACTGTGTGGTGTTGCGGTGGTTGTGCAAATGGTTTTGTGAAGGCTTTAGTGATCTAAAGTGGAACTTACAACTACAATATCTGATTAAAAAAAACTTCCAAATGTACTTTTGATGGATGTTCATATGCTCATCCAAAGCTCCAATTCACACACAGGTAGGAAGGATGCTTTTAAAGGTTGAGTTGGGCTTTACACCCATTAGTTGTATTTTCCCAAAATTTTCTAATAATTTTTAGAGAAACCCATTTTGAACATATCCTTCAATCACGACATTCCATGATATCACATTTCTTTGAGTCATTTTTTTAAATAGTTCACTTTCCTTGTCTATGCTTCCACATTTTCATGTATGTCTAGCAGGGCACTTGTAACTAAAACATATGACAAAAAACTACCTATTGTTATGCTTTGATGGATGTACCTTCATTATTACCGGATATCTGATGTACTACACATTATTATAGTTTGAGCCTATTTTTTAGATTGTTTCATTTAGCATCACCAATATTCTCTACAAGAACATTGTCTCTGTTTAAAATGATGGAAATGGTTCGTATCTCTTAGAACAATTTCTCTTGCAAAAATCTTGGAGATGAATTTAGATGCAGTGTGAAAATTGGAACATACTCAAAGGTTTTTAACAACTCTACCAGTTGTACCAGGGTCCATGTTTAAAAAAAAAATGCAACTACTAACTTTTCACTATGGTGGCAGAGAAATGATTCCTTTTTCTTCTATTCCACAACATTAAGTAAAAGTATTGAATCTAGAAATACCCTATTTCCTTCATTTTCCAAGCCAATTTCTCCAATTTTGCATAGCTCTCCCATGTTTGTGGATGTGATCTATCTCCTACAATTTTTTAATTGATCATTTATCTTTCTATTGCATTTGGACTTACTTTTGTAAACTTTAATTCTTTCTGAATTGAGACTAATAGTAATTTTGCTGGTTGTATTGAGGCACAACTTCATTCATAGAAGAAAAGGAAACACCCTATTTCTCATATCAGATGGCACGTTGCATAAAGAGGAAAGATTTTAGGGGTGATTTTTACTGTATTGAAGGAGAGAGCTTCATATATAGGACACGATCAAATCTCTCCTTCTTGGATTCTACACGTCATAGCTTGCTCTAGGAAGATTTCCCATGTTGTAGAAGTTTTAAGAGATGAAAGGGGCATGCGCTCGCATTGAAGGGTTCCAAGCATGTGTTTCCATCATTGCAGAAGTTTTTTGGAGAAGTTTCTTGTCATTTATGTGCATTGTAACTCAAATTTTGAGTCTTGTGACTAAAAATAAAAATTGTAATACTCTATTTCTAAGAATTTTTCAAGCAAGATAGATATTTCAAACTGGTGCAAGTTGTAAGAACACCTTTCTTTTAATAAAGTGCAGCGATTTTTCCTTCTCAATGGTTGTCTTATTGTGTGTAATTGATTATTGATGTGTATTTTTGTGTTTTATGTTTAAATCCCCAAATATCAGTCAATTAAAATGACTGAATATACTACGAACTGACATTAATTAATAATTAAATTGACTAAATATACTACCAATTGACAAAAATCAGTTAACAGTGAATAAATATAACTAAATATATGACCAGTGAAATAAAAATGACTAAATATACTATCAAATCGGTCAAAATGATGATTAAAATTAATGAGTAAATACACTACCAATGGACAAAAATTTGTGAATAAAAATGACTAACTAAATTACCAAATTACAGCAATCAATGACTAAATCAACGACCAAATATATCAGTGAATAAAAAATGACTAAGTGATCATATTATATTAATCAATGACTAAATATACTACCAAATCAATCAATCAAAACAATCAATAAATGACTAAAAATGGTTTAGTCATCAATATGGTTGCATTATAAATGACTGGCAATAAACTACTAATTGTCACGTGAACATGTTCGGTCATTTATATGAAGTTTTTAGTAGTTTTTTCAGTCATATATTGTTCTTTCTATACTAGTGGTAGATTTAGATTGGGCAAGTGATATTGACAGTAGAAGATCCACTAGTGGTTATGTGTTCATGCTGTATGGTGGTGCTATCAGTTGGATAAGTAAGTGGTAGGATGTAGTTGCTTTGTCCACAATAGAAGTAGAGTACATGGCAGCTACTCATGCTTGCAAGGAAGCCATTTGGATTAATCTTTTTTGTTTTGATATTGGTTTTGATGCAGGGCAGATTACTATCTATTGTGACATTTAGAGTGCCATTTTCTTGGCAAAAAATTTACTTTCCATGCCAAAACAAAGCACATTGATGTTCAATTTCATTTTGTTTGTGATATGGTGGAAGATGTAAAGGTGAAGTTGGAGAAGGTTGACGCATTGACAAATGTTCCAGATGCTTTGACAAAGCCAATGAGTCTATGGGCCTCATGGCCTCTATCAGTTAAATCCTGTTACATTCATTGGCTCTTCAAAGGTGTTCCACAAGTTGGAGAATGTTGGAAAAAGGTGTCTTAACCTTTGATTTTTCCATAAGAATTTATTTTTTCATAATATTAAATGTTGCTAATTTTCTCACTTTTTTTTGCGAGTTACAACTTGCAATTTCTATTTGGATGAGGAGTTAAGTTGGAAAGTTGATTTTACAGGTGGAGTTGTGCATAAATGTTTTGTCTATTTCTATGTTGAGTTTACATGGAATGTTATTTTTTGAGGTGCAGTTATTTTGGCAAGTGCAGATCTTGTCGATTGGTGTGGTGATAATTAGAAACTTATCATTGTGCGTCTGTAGTGTTTTTGGCACATTTCATGTTACATGTTCAGCATTTTCTAGTTGTTTTAGAATTGTCTAATTTATGCATTGTAAGCTCTTATATATTGAGCACTTGTATTTTGGAGTTGTATGTTGTTGTTTTGTTGAAGTATTGTTAGGCTGCCAAAATTACTCCAGAATTGTGAAGAAGTATGAAGACTCTTGCAAGAGCACAGCTATGGAATTATATTGTAACTTGTTAATTGTTGTTGAATAATATAATTGAGTTGTGTTTTGGAGTGTGGGTTTTTTCTCCTGAAAGGGTTTTCCCCACATAAAATTTTGTGTTATGAGTTCATTGTTTATTTGTTTATGATATGTATGTGCATCTAAATCTGTAACAATTAAAGGTGTTTAAGAAATTTTTGCAACTCTCTCCTGCTTAGATTAGTGTAGGAAGTTGTTTCCGCTTACTTGACTTCCTTTCACTGAAGGGGTCGATCTTGATAAAGATTGGCATGTTCAAAGGAAAGGAAAGATGTAGAATGAAATGAGCATGAAGTTGAAAAGGTGAAAACAAGTAGAGAATTTTTGAATTTGTGAACCATATAATGTAATCAATAACTTGTAGTTAAATGGTGGAGCTATTCTGAATTTGCATATAGATAGAAGTGTATGCTTGTAAAATTTAGTATTAAGAAAAATTTAAATTGATTTAATTTGACAAATGTAATTATCAAAATTGTGTTGGTTATGAAATCATGGAATCGTGTAATTTGAAAAAAATAAATTTTATGGCAATTTGGTCATTGATTTGGAGTACCCTCTCCATCACAAACCATCTATCTAGTATTGTGCAAATATCTATGCTAGTCTAAATTAATTTATACTTTGTGGTTCTAATTTATAGATGATATAAGAAATATATTAACAGAATTAATGTATCAAACTTTTAAATATTATAAACCACTAATGACTAAAAAAAATTTGAGAAGACGTTAAATTCCAAAAGTATCAACATTTATCCAACATAATGCATACAAACAATAATTATTTTTAATGTCTAGAGGCGTTATACAGTGACAACAACAAGATGAGTGTAAAGTAAATTGAGAATACCTTAATAAAAAAAAATTGAGAAGACATTAACTTCCAAGAGTATCAACATTTATCCAACACAATGCACATAAACAATAATTATGCTGAGAAGCCTTATCAAGTGAAAGCAACGAAGGAATATTCTATGTTAAGAAAAACCTTTTGCATTTAAATTGACATCCTTGCTGGCTGTTGTTAGTGTTGGAAATATTAAATTTATTAAATTTATATTGTAACCATTTTTTTGCATGGACAAGATAGGTACGAAAGTGGATGAACAGAGAAGTCCATTGAAATTTTTCATGTAAAGCCTTCTTCTAGACGTCTGAAGAAGAAAATCAGTGGTTGTATCAATAAAAACCATCTACTATGAGACTCAATGGCCAAATTGTGGTAGCTTCAAGCCCCAAATTATATAGAAATGGTGTCGGATGTAGCACATACTATCAGGCATGTCATTTATTCCTTTCAATTATTTAGTTCTTTTGGTTTGTTATCTCATTTTGATGATCTTCATAATACTTTCTGTGAGTTATGATGTTATGGAAAGGATTTGCAGATAAGGTGTTTGGATCCCAGACTGTGTAGCAAGTCATGACAAAAGATAGTGGTTATAGACCTAACAACAAAAAATCAGACGGATTTTGTGGTTCCAATCCATATATGGCAAAAGATAGTGGTTACATGTTAGAGATATCTAGTCTCAACTATTTAATTATGAAAATTCCCTTCAGCTAAGGATACGTACCTTCTTTTAAGGCAATTTAATAGGAATGCTTTTTGGAGAATATTTGAGAAATTTGGATTAATGCGCATTAACTACATATTTACTCTCACACACTTTGTGGGTAGTAAAATATTAATATTTTTATTTCTCCTTAGCTATCCACTGTAGTCTTTGGTTTTAATTCCTTTTTGTGGTCATTTTGCTTAATGCAAGAAATAGAAAAGAGAGCAACGTAGCTCTATATCTGAGAATATGGTGTAAAGAAGAATAGGGCATCGTAGCTGTTGTATATTTCAGATTGATGAATATATATAAATCTAATTGCTATCTATTTTCTACTGTGTCAATTCTATGTTTTATGAGCAGCTTTTAATTCTAGTTGAATGTTTTTATTTTACTGTTGTATGCTTTTTGTTTGCTACTCTATTTTATCTACTCCTTTGCCCCTTTTCCCACATTTGGTATCAGAGCCATTGGTTCAAACCCCTAGTCTCTCTTTTCTAGGTCTACACTTATTTCTTGTTTAACAGCCATCAATGGCTTCTACAGCCTCAATGTCTGGTGCTTCCTTGTCTAGCCTACAAACCCCTCTTTTCATAGGAAAAAATTATGAATATTGGTCACTGACTATGAAATCCCTGTTTCAGTCTCAGGATGTTTGGGAAATTGTTGAGAATGGTTATGCAGAACCAGTAGACCAAGCAGCTTATAATGCTCTGACATAGGCAAAGAAAGATCTCTTGAAAGATTAGAGAAAGAAGGATGGAAAAGCCCTTTTCTACATTCATCAAGCAATGAATGAAAGCATACTACCAAGAGTTTCAACAACAACACAAGCAAAGGAGGCATGGGACACACTGCAAAAAGCCTAGATCAAGGTAAGGACAAAGCTAAAGCTGCAAAACTCCAAATACTTAGAAGAGAATTTGAAAATATAAGTATGATAGATTCATAATCTATGGAGTTATTTTTTACTTATGTTGTTGGGCTAGTAAATCAGATAAAATCTCATGGGGAAATAGTAGAAGAGACAAGGATAGTTGAGAAAATGCTAATGGTTTTTCCTACTAAGTTTGATCCTTTAGTTATTGCAATAGAGGAAACTAAGGATTTAACCTAGCTGACAATGGATAAATTACATGCATCTTTGATAAATCATGAATATAGGCTGAATAGATCACACACCTCTATTGAGAATGCTTTCCCATCTCAGGCTTCAATAAGCCGTGGAAAAGGTAGAGGTAGGTTCACACCTAGGGGTAGAGGAAGAAATTCATTTAGAGGATGAAGCAACAGTCTTGCAAACCAAGGTGGAAGAGGACACAACAATGAACACTCTCGAAGTCATCCAAGTGGTCAAATACAAGATAAGTCACATGTTCAATGTCATTACTACAAAAAGTATGGTCACTAATCCTCTGAGTGCAGGAAGAAACAACATGACCAAGGAAGAAAAAATCAAAATCCCCCAGAAAATTCTACAAAAACTATGTTTATTGCATGTGCAAAGATTGCTGAAGCAATTTCTACAAAATCACTAGTTTAATGCAATATGGTTCAAGACAATCCAAATGATATTTGGTATTTAGATTCTGGCTATAGAAATCACATGTCTAGAAATCTAGAGTTATTTTCAAGCTTGGATAAATCAGTCACTTTAAATGTTACTCTTGGGAACAATAATCAAGTGAATTTTATGGGAAAAGGCACTGTTGATATTCTAACCAAAAAGGGGGAGCAAAAAGTCATTCATGATGTTTTTTATGTTGCTGGTCTGAAACATAATCTGATGAGTATTGGTCAATTAGTCCAAAAAGGATACAAAATTTACATGAAAAATAATGCATGTGTTATTCTTGATAAATATCCAAGTACGTAACTGATAGCAGAGGTACAAATGACAAAAAATTGAATGTTCTCATTGAGGTTGAATCCTGACATCAAAAGAAACACAGCTGAAGCTTATCATATGATAGAAAATACACAAGTTGGAACAACATTAATGGCTAAAAATTCTCAAGACGCCTCCAAAAAGTTGGTCCGGAAAGTTGCTCCGAAAAATAACAAAGTTGCAAAGTTGCTCCGGAAGGTTGCTCCAGAATAGAGCAAGGTTGCTCTGAAAAGGTAGAAATTGAAACCAAAGATGAAAAAAATGGTAATTTAACTGTTCAAATAGCTTTTCAGTCAGTGGTAAAGGATGAATCTTAGTTATGGCATCTAATATTTGGCCATTTAAACTTTGGAGGTCTGAATTTGTTGCATAGAAAGAATATGGTTAAGGGGTTGCCATTAATTCAAAAATCGGAAAGGGTATGTGAAGCGTGCATTTTGGGTAAACAACATAGAGAGACATTTCCTGTTGGAAAATCAGAATGAGAATGTAAATCACTTGAGATTGTTCACTCTGATATATGTGGACCAATGCAAACTCCTTCCATTCGAGGTTGCACATATTTTCTGACTTTTATTGATGATTACACAAGAAAGACATGGGTCTATTTTTAGAGGCATAAATCTAATGCATTTGGAGTCTTTCAACAATTCAAGGCTCTTGTAGAGAATCAAAGTGGTTACTACATAAAAATATTAAGGACTGATAGAGGCGGTGAGTATAGTTCTAATGATTTTCTGAATTATTGCAGCCAACATGGTATTCACAAACAATTTACAGCCTGTTACACACCTCAAAAAAATGGTGTGGCTGAAAGAAGAAATCAAACTATCATGGATATGGCAAGGAGTATGCTGAAATAAAAGCATTTACCAAACGAATATTGGGCTGAATCAGTAGCAGCTGTTGTTTATATTTTGAATAGATGTCCAACTATAAGTGTAAGAAATGTGATTCCTCAGGGCTTGGGTATTAAAAGCTTTATTATTGCTCACTTAGATTTTTGCCTGGTTATTGCATGTCATATGTATCGAAGAGAAGAAAATTGGATGAGAGGTGAAATACATTTTGGGTGTTCAAAAGAATAAACATAAGTTGTTTAATCAATTACAAGTTATGATGTGCAGGGTTGTACAGTTTATTGGAAACTGAAGCATGGGATGGAAGTGTAGAAAAAATAATAAGTGTAGGAGCAGCTGATCCACATGATGATATGACTGATGAAGTGATAGAACAACAAGGTATTCCTCAAGAAGTACCTCCTTCCACTCCCAGACATGCAACACAAGTTGTAGCACAAGCTACACCTCATTCTACAACAAGACTTTCAAGAAATTAGAATTTTACACCTACACAGCAAACTCCACAAAGAACACCAGCCATAGCACCATCTAGAAGTCCATCAAACTCAGTTGATAGAAGCAGCTCATCGGATCCTACATTGGCAAGCTTATTGCAGCGAAAAATAAAGAGTTTAAGAGATATATATATGAAGCTGATTTTAGTGTTGACACATCAAATTCATTTTCTGTTTTTGCTTTATTTTCAGCAATTGTTGATCCAATGTTCTTTGATGAAGTAATTAAGGATGAAGCATGGGTTTAAGCTATGGATGAAGAGATTGAAGCTATTGAAAAGAACAGTAGTTGGGAGTTGGTGGATCGCCCACAAGGAAAGGATGTAATAAGTGTAAAGTGGATTTATAAAACAAAGTATGGCATGGATGGAAATGTGTTGAAGCATAAGGCAAGGTTGGTTGCTAGATGTTTTACTCAACAGCCTAGTATTGACTACACTGAAACATTTGCATCGGTAGCTCGCTTGGATACGGTAAGAAGTGTTTTGGTCATTGTAGCTCAAAAGAAGTGGCATGTTTTTCAAATGGATGTAAAATATGCATTTTTAAATGGTTTCAATGAAGAGGAATTTTATGTTGAGCAGTCGGAAGGATATGAAATTGCAATTCATGAAGGAAAAGTATACAAGCTGAAAAAGGCGCTCTATGGACTCAAGCAAGCTCCTAGAGCATAGTACAGTCAAATTGATTCTTATTTAATTAAGAATGGTTTTAGTAGATGCAGCAGTGAGCCTACTTTATATATCAAGATGGATGAAGAAGGTAAAATGCTAATAGTTTTTCTTTATGTAGATGATTTGATCTTTATGGGAGACCTTTCTATAAATCTCTTTAAGGCAGCAATGATGAAAGAGTTTGAGATGACTAATCTGGTTCTTATGAAATATTTTTTGGGAATAGAAGTTAAGCAATCAGTAGATGGTATTTTTATTTCTCGGTCAAAATATGCAAGTGATGTGTTGAAAAGATTTAATATGCTGAATTGCAAATCAACTCCTACTCCAGTTGTGATAGGATTGAAGTTAAGCAAAGAAGATGATGGTTCATTAGTTGATCCTAGATTGTTTAAAAGGATGGTTGGTAGTCTCATGTACTTGACTACCACAAGACCTGACATCATGTATGGTGTAAATCTTATCTCAAGGTTCATAGAGTCTCCAAAAGACTCGCATTGGCAAGCTAGAGAAAGGATATTGAGGTATGTATGTGGAACAAAGAACTATGGAATTTTATATTCAGCTGTAGATGATTTCAAACTCATTGGATACATGGACAACGATTGTGCTGGTAGCATAGATGATAGAAAAAGTACTTTTGGTTATGCCTTTAATTTTGGATCAGGGGTTGTATCATGGGCTTCAAAGAAACAGTCCATTGTCACACTTTCTTCAGCAAAAGCTGAGTATGTTGCAGCCACAGCAACATCATGTCAAGTCGTATGGATGAGAAGAATGTTAGTTGAGTTGATGCATAAACAAGATGAAGCAACAAAGATTTACTGTGATAATAACTCAGCCATTGCATTGTCTAAAAATCATATTTTTCATAAAAGAAGCAAGCACATATACACTAGATACCATTTTATTAGAGAGTTAGTGAATAACAAAGAAATATGTTTGGAGTTTTGTAGATCAAAAGATCAATTTGCTGATATTTTCACTAAATCATTAGCAAGAGATGCATTTGAATACTTTAGAAGTTTTTTGGGTGTTTGTGCTGAAGATGAATGCTCCAAAAATTTATGTGCTAGTGCAGATGCTCCGGAACTTTTTGTACATAATTCAGGAAGAGAAGGAAGATGCTCCGGAACTTGAAGTTAGATGCTCTGGAACTTGAAGGAAGATTGTACGGAAGTTTTTTGAGTAGAATGTCAATCTCAACTAAATATTTATGAAAATTCCTCTAGCTAAGGCTAATGATTAGCATTTAAGACAACTTTAATAGGAAATCTTTTGGAGAAGATTTTGTGAGGATTTATTTTGATTGTGCATTAACTCCATTTATTTACTCTCACATACTTTGCGGGTAGTAAAATATTTTATTATTTTATTACTTCTTAGCTGTCCACTGTATCTTTTAAATTTAATTCCTTTTTGTGGTCATTTTTCTGTATGGAAGAAGCAGGAAAGAGAGCAACGCAACTCTACATCTAAGAATATGGTGTAAAGAAGAACAGGGCATCATAGCTATTGTATATTTCAGATTGATGAATATATATAAATCTAATGCTATTGCCCATTTCTATTGTGTCAATTATGTGTTTTCTCAAAGCATAACTTTCAATTCTAGTTGAATTGATTTCCTTTACCTGTGTATGACTTGTTTGTTGCTCTCATGAATTTCTTTACCTTCCCCGCTCTTTACCTAGTACAATGAAATAGTGGGGCATACGGTTATCATAGCTAAGACATGCACTTTTTAGAAGAATGCCTGTCTTTGCAAACATATCTATTTTATTCTATGTTGGACACTGCACGTCTCATATTCCACGAAGCTTTTATGGCCAGTTCTAAATCTTTAAATCAAGACCAACCCGAGAAATGAAATGAGGTACCTTCATTAGCTCATCTATTTTATTAAATAAATAATCTATATAAATTAAGTCTGAGATTATCCTTTTACAACTAAGATAGATAAACTAGTATATATATAAATAAACAATCTGTATTTCTGCAAAAATTGTTCTGATGATATTTTCTATAAGATGAATGGTACACAGTATAAGATAGAATGTTTTTGGAAAAAAAAAAAAAAAAACTATATTACCCATGCAAATGTAAGAAGCTACGGCCTGGTAGGTGGTTGTAGTGTCAACATGATGAACAACATTGAATGAATTGCCAAATCTGAAGTTTTTCATTGGGTGGTAAAAGCTATATTGAAGAGATTTAAACCCAAGATAGAAAAAGAGCTGAGGAGGGATATCAAACTTTTAAATTTGAACAGTTTGGTAGTAGAGAAGTTGAAAAGAAAATGTATCATTTTGATAAACTTAAACAGTTTGGAAGGAAAACATATGTTGCCAAGACAAACCAAAGAGAACTTTTAATCCATGTCCCAAAATTTCAATGAAAGAAGACTAATAGTACATTTTAGAATCCCTAAATCCAAATATGTTCAGTAAGCTACTTTGAATAAAAGATTCAATATTTCTTCGTATCAAGAAACTTGGAAATGTTTCTCGAAAACTGCACTATAATATAATTGTTGAAGCGCTACAAACAATGTCATAGGAAATCTCCTTCATAGGCTCTACATGGGCTTTCCTCATAAGCTCTGTACTCAGGCACACTTCCTGCAAGGACCTGGTAAGAAGAACCCATGATTCCTTGGTTTCAATAAGCATTATACAAGGTGAAAGGCCTCCATATGAGATCTCTAAAAAGCTTAATAACCATCCCCCCAAATAACGCAACCACATTAGCAACTAAAGCCTCTATACCACTTAAACCAATTCCAGCATTGATCAATGAAATTCTCATACAACAGCACTCCTATTATCCTGTGTAATATTTCCCGGAACTTGTGGTTCAGCTATGTCTATCTAAATTTATAGTTGCGCTTGAGCTTTCAAGCAGCATTCTTCTAGGGAACTCTTCACTTCCGTGAGAAACAAGTTAATAAGAAAAAACAATAGGATTGTACATTCATACTGTAAAATGAAATACCCACGTTATACGTGTTTCATGTGACAGTAAAAACATAACATCGAAGTAGGTTTTCAGAGGTATTCAATCGGGCACGGTAATGTTTATCTCTCTAAATCTTTAGATCTGAAAACCAACCTCAAATATGTAGCAAATATAGCTGAGAAATGAAATTGAGGTACCTTCTATAACAGGAAAATCGCGATAGGTTTCCATTACTCCAAACAAGTTGCCAAACGGTGGTATCACAGGCTTTTAGTGAGAAGATATGTAACCTAAACATTTTAAGCGATGCAAGATTTTATCAATGAGTGAATTGAAGAAACCAGAATTCATAATCTCAGGACTATTACTAAGATAATTATATTAGAAAAGAACACCAACAATAATATTGAAGCATGTTTTTGATAAAGGAAAAATGGGTTTTGTTAGGAATTCAGTGTCCACCAATTTTACATGAAAAGAAAGAGAAGGACAAAAAAGTCCAGCGGAATAAACAGGCTGCAATAAAAGAAAAAGCTAGATAAATCAGCAGCCAGCCAAAAAAGGCCAGGAAGGTCAATTAAAAAACCAGCTGAAACGCAAGCCGAAAAACCAGTAGCGACTATCCCAGAGTCTTCAGAACATACTCAGTCTCTGCCTCCAGGTCCTGCATATCCTGGAGACCCTTCTTAAAAGTTTGAATCATCTGCGGCGTGGGGGGTGCCCTCCTTTTCAGATTAGCCTTGGTTCTCTTTGAAATCCCAATGTCCTCTTCCTGGTTTTTATCTTTCGTCTCTTCCAAGTCAACAACCAAGGACCCCTGTTGAGCTTTATCCAAATTTTCAGTCATAGCGTTGATAATGATGGCATTATGTCTTGCCATCCTATTATTCTGTTCAACAATTATCTTCACAGTATTTTTCATTTTTTCCAAGTCTATTTCAATACTTCTGTCCTTACCCGCATTGTCCAGAATCTCTTTACTGGCAATGTAATCTTTACGCTCTACATCCTTCTTTCATAACGCTGAAACTTTAGCTCCTATTTCTTTCCAATTTACTCTAGAGGGCCCAATTTTTTATTTTCAAGTCATCATTAATTTCATGGTTAATCTATCGACATTCTCGAAATGGTCCATAGCATTATTCCACATGCCGTAAAATCGCCAGAGGGTTCTATCAAGATTGAAGCAATCCCTTTAGTTGTGGTCGTGAGGTCTGTGGACCCGCCTAACATCTTCCATCAACGGACAATAGAGGAAGAATTATTATTAGCCAAAACCTCATAATTAGAGAATCTCGGTCACTAAACAAGGCTTCTTGGACAGCAGATTCTTTTCCAAAGACCTTTGTTTTAGAGGAGCTTTCAGCTTAGAAGGCGTGCTTTACTGCATCGGGATTATGGATTTAAAGCATTCTTGCCAATCTAGATAGAGGGCTAAGCCGGACCATCCTCACCGGACTCAAATTGGGATGAACCCAATAAGAAGGCTCGTATCATCCTCCTCGATTCCAGAGGCATCCAATTTAGCAGGGGCTGACATATTTTGAAAATGTTTTAAAATTAACCTAATCAGACAAGTATGTAATATAAGATATTTTTTTGGGTTTTTCTTATGGTCTTCCAGACACTTTCTTAAGGAATAGAGAAGATAGTAGGGAAGAGAAACCCTGGCCTTATAGCGAAAATGATTGAGCAAGGAAAAATGATAGTCGTAGACCCTAGTGAAACGACCATCCAAGGTGATATACTCCATGATGACATAAATAACTTTTCTCCAGAGAGCCTTAATGGTGTCAGCCTCAAAGTAACTATTGGAAACTTTCACCAATTTCAATTTTTCCTTGTCTTTCTTCAGAAATATGACCACCGCTTCATCAGAGAAAATCATGTCCTAGAAAAATTTGTGTCCTTCAGTGGACATACCAGTCGCTTCAGCTATGATATTTTCATCGAGCTTAACTTTCCTTCCAAAAAGGGTTATTTCCCCATTGTCCCAATTCCTCTCAAAATGCTCTGTAGCTTCCTAATTAGACCCATGGAGTTTTTCCAGAAAAAGGAGTAAACCCCCACTTTTAATTTTGTTCCACGCTTTAGTGTTTCTTGTGTGCATCTCAAAGTTGTCTGGCTCAACTCTTTTTCTATCTCCTCCCATTTTAGCAAGCATAGTAATATAGAAAGAGATGAATCTTGACTCAAAATGGTCCCGCCAAACCTATGAGCCCACAAAGCATGCCAAGCAAGCTTACAGGATAAGCTAATTAGCTCGACCCCATGCAATCTAATGATAGTGATGTACTTACCCTGTTCTATCATCATTAATGAGATGACATGTGAATCTTGCCCATGTAACGCATCATAGTTCAATAAGGCTCAGACATTAACACCTAAATCACTAATGTTCATCCAAGTGCATTGTCCTTTGCTTTAACCCCTTCATTCACAAAAAAGTCCACCACAACATTGACTTCTCTATAGGAATGGGAAACCTTTATATTATCAAACTTAGCTAAGGTCGGAATAGCATCATCAATCCAAGAATTTATGGTCCATGAGAGGGGGGACCTACCTAAGAGACATTCAATAATATTTTTGGAGTCCCCTTAAACTAAAGGTTTTTAAAATTCAGACTATGAGCCAAATTTATAACATGAAAAGCTCCAGCAGCCTCAGCTAAGTGATTGGTTTGAGAACCAAGGGGTGTGGCAATCGCACCAAGAAAATTGTCAGAAGAATACCTTATAACTCCGTCGTATTCCACTGCCCCATCAAAGTTGGCTTTGATCTAACTGTTAGGCAGAAAAGTCCAGCAGACACCCTCCTTATCCTTCTTAGCATGTTTAGGAGCACAGGAAATATCAAAACTAATATTCCATTCCTTAGCAATCGTAAGATCATAGGAAGAACAAGCCACTTTCTCATTGTTACAAACCTTCCGGGGATAGCATTGAAATTTTCTTTCATTAATCTGATTACTTTATCAAACACAATGACCACCGAAGATTCTTTATCTCTGTAAATTCCATTGTTTCGTTCTTTCCATAGTCCCCAAGCAACATGAGGGAAGTTAAAATCCCATAGTTTCTGAAGTGTTGGATTGTGTGTAGGGGCTTTCCATTAGATGAAGAAGTCTTCAATTGACAAGGGGAACACCCAAGATAATTGCCAATAACAGAGAAATTTTTCCCAAATCGAGGCAGCAAAAGGACAATGAAGAAAAAAATGACAGACTGACTATGCTTCCATCTTGCAGAGATAACATTTATTGGGTATTTGAAAGCCTCGCTTGCAAAGATTATCAACCGTGAGCACTTTTTTTTGAAGTAGGATCCAGAAGAAGATGTTGACTTTAGGTACTAGGTACTAGGTGTTTGAACCAAGCATTCGACCAGAAGGGAGGAGGAACTTGGGTAGAAGATAGCCTGGCAAAAGCCGATGAAACATAATAGTTGCCCGAGGGTTCATCTTTCCAAACAAGATGATCTTTTGTCTGATCATGGCAAAGTCTGACAACCAACAAGGATGAATGAACAGGAGCAAGAGCTTGACTAACAAGACACAGATCCACCCATTTTCCATTCATCCAATAATCTTTAACATACAAACCAAATAGAGCTTTACAAATCTCAGCCCACCCGCGAAAAGGTTCAATTTTGATAAAGGAGCTCATTAAACAACCATCTATCCTCCCAGAATCTTGTTTGGTTTCCACTCCTGATTTTCCAACCCACTCATGTTTCAACAACTTTTCTACTAGTAATAAGGTTTTTCTAGCAGGTTGAGCCTCTGGGTAGAAGATGGGAATCCATCATGATTATAAGAGATCTGTTATTCTCCAAATATTTGCTTGTCAAGATATTAGTCCATTCCCCTAAGGACGAAAATAGCCTCCAAATTTTTTTAGTAAGAAGAATCTTGTTAACCATTCTGATTTTTCTAAGACCTAAACCACCGGCCTTCTTAGGTCTACACACCAGATCCCACCCTATTAAAGGAAACCTTTTTCTTTCTTCAACACCCGACCAAAGAAATCTTTTTTGAATCTTTTCAATGGCATCCACAAGCATGTTAATCCTCAAGGATTAATACATTTGTAATGGCAGTTCTTCTGCCTATAAAATTCAGGATGTAATTTCCTGGTATACAATGAAAAAATAATATTTTCATATTCTGCTCTCCTGGATCTAACAAAAGTATTGAATTTCTAAAAACGATACCTTTCTTTCAGTACTTCTAGTACTTCTGCAACTCAAAATCAGAATACTTAGAGTAGAGGTAACCGTATCGAGCTCTCTTGGATCTGCGCACATGCGGGATTGCTACTTGATCCTTATCATGCATGCTTTCATCTAAAGCTTGATGCTCTGAATTGGGGGAAACCAGCTTTTTTGACCGTGCATGGGAATGAATCTCAGAAGAAACACATTCGAGAGCGCCCTTGGTTCTTTTTATTACTAGCTTATGTGAAAAGGGTGTTTCTATGGCCTCTTCTAAATCTTTAGATCTCAAAACCAACCTAAAATATGTAGCAAATGTAACTGAGAAATAAATTTTTATATGTGAAATTAGGACTGAGATACCTTCTATAACAGGA
>VDFB02086081.1:217755374-217851870 GCA_007258455.2 Sequoia sempervirens
CACAAACACAAATTGTTGTGGTAGCTAGCAAGGAGAAAAAAAATGAATGATACATGGCTCCATGATAGTCTATCATCCTTGATACTCTCTTGGAGGAAAATATTGCACACTCACCACATTTTTTAGGAAGCTTAAGCACTGTTTGTTGAGACAAGTTTGTGTCTAAACCAGCTTCCTAAGTTGCACTCGCATTCAAGGAAGGCACTTTCAAAATTGTTATTGCTAATTGAGCACTCATGCTATCTCCCAGTTTTCTTCCAACTAACCGGTTATATGAGTGATTATTTCTCATTAAGGCATAAGCATATTTTAGAAGTGAATTTTTATCAAATATTGTAGTTGCAAGTTCCACTTCAGATCACCAAAGCCTTCACAAAACCTTCTACACAACTGTGTGGTGTTGCGGTGGTTGTGCAAATGGTTTTGTGAAGGCTTTAGTGATCTAAAGTGGAACTTACAACTACAATATCTGATTAAAAAAAACTTCCAAATGTACTTTTGATGGATGTTCATATGCTCATCCAAAGCTCCAATTCACACACAGGTAGGAAGGATGCTTTTAAAGGTTGAGTTGGGCTTTACACCCATTAGTTGTATTTTCCCAAAATTTTCTAATAATTTTTAGAGAAACCCATTTTGAACATATCCTTCAATCACGACATTCCATGATATCACATTTCTTTGAGTCATTTTTTTAAATAGTTCACTTTCCTTGTCTATGCTTCCACATTTTCATGTATGTCTAGCAGGGCACTTGTAACTAAAACATATGACAAAAAACTACCTATTGTTATGCTTTGATGGATGTACCTTCATTATTACCGGATATCTGATGTACTACACATTATTATAGTTTGAGCCTATTTTTTAGATTGTTTCATTTAGCATCACCAATATTCTCTACAAGAACATTGTCTCTGTTTAAAATGATGGAAATGGTTCGTATCTCTTAGAACAATTTCTCTTGCAAAAATCTTGGAGATGAATTTAGATGCAGTGTGAAAATTGGAACATACTCAAAGGTTTTTAACAACTCTACCAGTTGTACCAGGGTCCATGTTTAAAAAAAAAATGCAACTACTAACTTTTCACTATGGTGGCAGAGAAATGATTCCTTTTTCTTCTATTCCACAACATTAAGTAAAAGTATTGAATCTAGAAATACCCTATTTCCTTCATTTTCCAAGCCAATTTCTCCAATTTTGCATAGCTCTCCCATGTTTGTGGATGTGATCTATCTCCTACAATTTTTTAATTGATCATTTATCTTTCTATTGCATTTGGACTTACTTTTGTAAACTTTAATTCTTTCTGAATTGAGACTAATAGTAATTTTGCTGGTTGTATTGAGGCACAACTTCATTCATAGAAGAAAAGGAAACACCCTATTTCTCATATCAGATGGCACGTTGCATAAAGAGGAAAGATTTTAGGGGTGATTTTTACTGTATTGAAGGAGAGAGCTTCATATATAGGACACGATCAAATCTCTCCTTCTTGGATTCTACACGTCATAGCTTGCTCTAGGAAGATTTCCCATGTTGTAGAAGTTTTAAGAGATGAAAGGGGCATGCGCTCGCATTGAAGGGTTCCAAGCATGTGTTTCCATCATTGCAGAAGTTTTTTGGAGAAGTTTCTTGTCATTTATGTGCATTGTAACTCAAATTTTGAGTCTTGTGACTAAAAATAAAAATTGTAATACTCTATTTCTAAGAATTTTTCAAGCAAGATAGATATTTCAAACTGGTGCAAGTTGTAAGAACACCTTTCTTTTAATAAAGTGCAGCGATTTTTCCTTCTCAATGGTTGTCTTATTGTGTGTAATTGATTATTGATGTGTATTTTTGTGTTTTATGTTTAAATCCCCAAATATCAGTCAATTAAAATGACTGAATATACTACGAACTGACATTAATTAATAATTAAATTGACTAAATATACTACCAATTGACAAAAATCAGTTAACAGTGAATAAATATAACTAAATATATGACCAGTGAAATAAAAATGACTAAATATACTATCAAATCGGTCAAAATGATGATTAAAATTAATGAGTAAATACACTACCAATGGACAAAAATTTGTGAATAAAAATGACTAACTAAATTACCAAATTACAGCAATCAATGACTAAATCAACGACCAAATATATCAGTGAATAAAAAATGACTAAGTGATCATATTATATTAATCAATGACTAAATATACTACCAAATCAATCAATCAAAACAATCAATAAATGACTAAAAATGGTTTAGTCATCAATATGGTTGCATTATAAATGACTGGCAATAAACTACTAATTGTCACGTGAACATGTTCGGTCATTTATATGAAGTTTTTAGTAGTTTTTTCAGTCATATATTGTTCTTTCTATACTAGTGGTAGATTTAGATTGGGCAAGTGATATTGACAGTAGAAGATCCACTAGTGGTTATGTGTTCATGCTGTATGGTGGTGCTATCAGTTGGATAAGTAAGTGGTAGGATGTAGTTGCTTTGTCCACAATAGAAGTAGAGTACATGGCAGCTACTCATGCTTGCAAGGAAGCCATTTGGATTAATCTTTTTTGTTTTGATATTGGTTTTGATGCAGGGCAGATTACTATCTATTGTGACATTTAGAGTGCCATTTTCTTGGCAAAAAATTTACTTTCCATGCCAAAACAAAGCACATTGATGTTCAATTTCATTTTGTTTGTGATATGGTGGAAGATGTAAAGGTGAAGTTGGAGAAGGTTGACGCATTGACAAATGTTCCAGATGCTTTGACAAAGCCAATGAGTCTATGGGCCTCATGGCCTCTATCAGTTAAATCCTGTTACATTCATTGGCTCTTCAAAGGTGTTCCACAAGTTGGAGAATGTTGGAAAAAGGTGTCTTAACCTTTGATTTTTCCATAAGAATTTATTTTTTCATAATATTAAATGTTGCTAATTTTCTCACTTTTTTTTGCGAGTTACAACTTGCAATTTCTATTTGGATGAGGAGTTAAGTTGGAAAGTTGATTTTACAGGTGGAGTTGTGCATAAATGTTTTGTCTATTTCTATGTTGAGTTTACATGGAATGTTATTTTTTGAGGTGCAGTTATTTTGGCAAGTGCAGATCTTGTCGATTGGTGTGGTGATAATTAGAAACTTATCATTGTGCGTCTGTAGTGTTTTTGGCACATTTCATGTTACATGTTCAGCATTTTCTAGTTGTTTTAGAATTGTCTAATTTATGCATTGTAAGCTCTTATATATTGAGCACTTGTATTTTGGAGTTGTATGTTGTTGTTTTGTTGAAGTATTGTTAGGCTGCCAAAATTACTCCAGAATTGTGAAGAAGTATGAAGACTCTTGCAAGAGCACAGCTATGGAATTATATTGTAACTTGTTAATTGTTGTTGAATAATATAATTGAGTTGTGTTTTGGAGTGTGGGTTTTTTCTCCTGAAAGGGTTTTCCCCACATAAAATTTTGTGTTATGAGTTCATTGTTTATTTGTTTATGATATGTATGTGCATCTAAATCTGTAACAATTAAAGGTGTTTAAGAAATTTTTGCAACTCTCTCCTGCTTAGATTAGTGTAGGAAGTTGTTTCCGCTTACTTGACTTCCTTTCACTGAAGGGGTCGATCTTGATAAAGATTGGCATGTTCAAAGGAAAGGAAAGATGTAGAATGAAATGAGCATGAAGTTGAAAAGGTGAAAACAAGTAGAGAATTTTTGAATTTGTGAACCATATAATGTAATCAATAACTTGTAGTTAAATGGTGGAGCTATTCTGAATTTGCATATAGATAGAAGTGTATGCTTGTAAAATTTAGTATTAAGAAAAATTTAAATTGATTTAATTTGACAAATGTAATTATCAAAATTGTGTTGGTTATGAAATCATGGAATCGTGTAATTTGAAAAAAATAAATTTTATGGCAATTTGGTCATTGATTTGGAGTACCCTCTCCATCACAAACCATCTATCTAGTATTGTGCAAATATCTATGCTAGTCTAAATTAATTTATACTTTGTGGTTCTAATTTATAGATGATATAAGAAATATATTAACAGAATTAATGTATCAAACTTTTAAATATTATAAACCACTAATGACTAAAAAAAATTTGAGAAGACGTTAAATTCCAAAAGTATCAACATTTATCCAACATAATGCATACAAACAATAATTATTTTTAATGTCTAGAGGCGTTATACAGTGACAACAACAAGATGAGTGTAAAGTAAATTGAGAATACCTTAATAAAAAAAAATTGAGAAGACATTAACTTCCAAGAGTATCAACATTTATCCAACACAATGCACATAAACAATAATTATGCTGAGAAGCCTTATCAAGTGAAAGCAACGAAGGAATATTCTATGTTAAGAAAAACCTTTTGCATTTAAATTGACATCCTTGCTGGCTGTTGTTAGTGTTGGAAATATTAAATTTATTAAATTTATATTGTAACCATTTTTTTGCATGGACAAGATAGGTACGAAAGTGGATGAACAGAGAAGTCCATTGAAATTTTTCATGTAAAGCCTTCTTCTAGACGTCTGAAGAAGAAAATCAGTGGTTGTATCAATAAAAACCATCTACTATGAGACTCAATGGCCAAATTGTGGTAGCTTCAAGCCCCAAATTATATAGAAATGGTGTCGGATGTAGCACATACTATCAGGCATGTCATTTATTCCTTTCAATTATTTAGTTCTTTTGGTTTGTTATCTCATTTTGATGATCTTCATAATACTTTCTGTGAGTTATGATGTTATGGAAAGGATTTGCAGATAAGGTGTTTGGATCCCAGACTGTGTAGCAAGTCATGACAAAAGATAGTGGTTATAGACCTAACAACAAAAAATCAGACGGATTTTGTGGTTCCAATCCATATATGGCAAAAGATAGTGGTTACATGTTAGAGATATCTAGTCTCAACTATTTAATTATGAAAATTCCCTTCAGCTAAGGATACGTACCTTCTTTTAAGGCAATTTAATAGGAATGCTTTTTGGAGAATATTTGAGAAATTTGGATTAATGCGCATTAACTACATATTTACTCTCACACACTTTGTGGGTAGTAAAATATTAATATTTTTATTTCTCCTTAGCTATCCACTGTAGTCTTTGGTTTTAATTCCTTTTTGTGGTCATTTTGCTTAATGCAAGAAATAGAAAAGAGAGCAACGTAGCTCTATATCTGAGAATATGGTGTAAAGAAGAATAGGGCATCGTAGCTGTTGTATATTTCAGATTGATGAATATATATAAATCTAATTGCTATCTATTTTCTACTGTGTCAATTCTATGTTTTATGAGCAGCTTTTAATTCTAGTTGAATGTTTTTATTTTACTGTTGTATGCTTTTTGTTTGCTACTCTATTTTATCTACTCCTTTGCCCCTTTTCCCACATTTGGTATCAGAGCCATTGGTTCAAACCCCTAGTCTCTCTTTTCTAGGTCTACACTTATTTCTTGTTTAACAGCCATCAATGGCTTCTACAGCCTCAATGTCTGGTGCTTCCTTGTCTAGCCTACAAACCCCTCTTTTCATAGGAAAAAATTATGAATATTGGTCACTGACTATGAAATCCCTGTTTCAGTCTCAGGATGTTTGGGAAATTGTTGAGAATGGTTATGCAGAACCAGTAGACCAAGCAGCTTATAATGCTCTGACATAGGCAAAGAAAGATCTCTTGAAAGATTAGAGAAAGAAGGATGGAAAAGCCCTTTTCTACATTCATCAAGCAATGAATGAAAGCATACTACCAAGAGTTTCAACAACAACACAAGCAAAGGAGGCATGGGACACACTGCAAAAAGCCTAGATCAAGGTAAGGACAAAGCTAAAGCTGCAAAACTCCAAATACTTAGAAGAGAATTTGAAAATATAAGTATGATAGATTCATAATCTATGGAGTTATTTTTTACTTATGTTGTTGGGCTAGTAAATCAGATAAAATCTCATGGGGAAATAGTAGAAGAGACAAGGATAGTTGAGAAAATGCTAATGGTTTTTCCTACTAAGTTTGATCCTTTAGTTATTGCAATAGAGGAAACTAAGGATTTAACCTAGCTGACAATGGATAAATTACATGCATCTTTGATAAATCATGAATATAGGCTGAATAGATCACACACCTCTATTGAGAATGCTTTCCCATCTCAGGCTTCAATAAGCCGTGGAAAAGGTAGAGGTAGGTTCACACCTAGGGGTAGAGGAAGAAATTCATTTAGAGGATGAAGCAACAGTCTTGCAAACCAAGGTGGAAGAGGACACAACAATGAACACTCTCGAAGTCATCCAAGTGGTCAAATACAAGATAAGTCACATGTTCAATGTCATTACTACAAAAAGTATGGTCACTAATCCTCTGAGTGCAGGAAGAAACAACATGACCAAGGAAGAAAAAATCAAAATCCCCCAGAAAATTCTACAAAAACTATGTTTATTGCATGTGCAAAGATTGCTGAAGCAATTTCTACAAAATCACTAGTTTAATGCAATATGGTTCAAGACAATCCAAATGATATTTGGTATTTAGATTCTGGCTATAGAAATCACATGTCTAGAAATCTAGAGTTATTTTCAAGCTTGGATAAATCAGTCACTTTAAATGTTACTCTTGGGAACAATAATCAAGTGAATTTTATGGGAAAAGGCACTGTTGATATTCTAACCAAAAAGGGGGAGCAAAAAGTCATTCATGATGTTTTTTATGTTGCTGGTCTGAAACATAATCTGATGAGTATTGGTCAATTAGTCCAAAAAGGATACAAAATTTACATGAAAAATAATGCATGTGTTATTCTTGATAAATATCCAAGTACGTAACTGATAGCAGAGGTACAAATGACAAAAAATTGAATGTTCTCATTGAGGTTGAATCCTGACATCAAAAGAAACACAGCTGAAGCTTATCATATGATAGAAAATACACAAGTTGGAACAACATTAATGGCTAAAAATTCTCAAGACGCCTCCAAAAAGTTGGTCCGGAAAGTTGCTCCGAAAAATAACAAAGTTGCAAAGTTGCTCCGGAAGGTTGCTCCAGAATAGAGCAAGGTTGCTCTGAAAAGGTAGAAATTGAAACCAAAGATGAAAAAAATGGTAATTTAACTGTTCAAATAGCTTTTCAGTCAGTGGTAAAGGATGAATCTTAGTTATGGCATCTAATATTTGGCCATTTAAACTTTGGAGGTCTGAATTTGTTGCATAGAAAGAATATGGTTAAGGGGTTGCCATTAATTCAAAAATCGGAAAGGGTATGTGAAGCGTGCATTTTGGGTAAACAACATAGAGAGACATTTCCTGTTGGAAAATCAGAATGAGAATGTAAATCACTTGAGATTGTTCACTCTGATATATGTGGACCAATGCAAACTCCTTCCATTCGAGGTTGCACATATTTTCTGACTTTTATTGATGATTACACAAGAAAGACATGGGTCTATTTTTAGAGGCATAAATCTAATGCATTTGGAGTCTTTCAACAATTCAAGGCTCTTGTAGAGAATCAAAGTGGTTACTACATAAAAATATTAAGGACTGATAGAGGCGGTGAGTATAGTTCTAATGATTTTCTGAATTATTGCAGCCAACATGGTATTCACAAACAATTTACAGCCTGTTACACACCTCAAAAAAATGGTGTGGCTGAAAGAAGAAATCAAACTATCATGGATATGGCAAGGAGTATGCTGAAATAAAAGCATTTACCAAACGAATATTGGGCTGAATCAGTAGCAGCTGTTGTTTATATTTTGAATAGATGTCCAACTATAAGTGTAAGAAATGTGATTCCTCAAGAGGCTTGGAGTGGTAGAAAGCACAATGTTGCTCACTTAAAATTTTTTGGATGCATTGCATATGCTCATGTGTGTCTGAAGAGCTGAGAAGAAAATTGGATAACAGAGGTGAGAAATGCATTTTTGTTGGGTATTCAAAAGATACAAAAGCTTATAAGTTGTTTAATCCAATTACAAGTTATAATTAGTAGGGATGTGCAATTTGTGGAGAACGAAGCATGGGATGGAAGTGTAGAAAAAATAATAAGTGTAGGAGCAGCTGATCCACATGATGATATGACTGATGAAGTGATAGAACAACAAGGTATTCCTCAAGAAGTACCTCCTTCCACTCCCAGACATGCAACACAAGTTGTAGCACAAGCTACACCTCATTCTACAACAAGACTTTCAAGAAATTAGAATTTTACACCTACACAGCAAACTCCACAAAGAACACCAGCCATAGCACCATCTAGAAGTCCATCAAACTCAGTTGATAGAAGCAGCTCATCGGATCCTACATTGGCAAGCTTATTGCAGCGAAAAATAAAGAGTTTAAGAGATATATATATGAAGCTGATTTTAGTGTTGACACATCAAATTCATTTTCTGTTTTTGCTTTATTTTCAGCAATTGTTGATCCAATGTTCTTTGATGAAGTAATTAAGGATGAAGCATGGGTTTAAGCTATGGATGAAGAGATTGAAGCTATTGAAAAGAACAGTAGTTGGGAGTTGGTGGATCGCCCACAAGGAAAGGATGTAATAAGTGTAAAGTGGATTTATAAAACAAAGTATGGCATGGATGGAAATGTGTTGAAGCATAAGGCAAGGTTGGTTGCTAGATGTTTTACTCAACAGCCTAGTATTGACTACACTGAAACATTTGCATCGGTAGCTCGCTTGGATACGGTAAGAAGTGTTTTGGTCATTGTAGCTCAAAAGAAGTGGCATGTTTTTCAAATGGATGTAAAATATGCATTTTTAAATGGTTTCAATGAAGAGGAATTTTATGTTGAGCAGTCGGAAGGATATGAAATTGCAATTCATGAAGGAAAAGTATACAAGCTGAAAAAGGCGCTCTATGGACTCAAGCAAGCTCCTAGAGCATAGTACAGTCAAATTGATTCTTATTTAATTAAGAATGGTTTTAGTAGATGCAGCAGTGAGCCTACTTTATATATCAAGATGGATGAAGAAGGTAAAATGCTAATAGTTTTTCTTTATGTAGATGATTTGATCTTTATGGGAGACCTTTCTATAAATCTCTTTAAGGCAGCAATGATGAAAGAGTTTGAGATGACTAATCTGGTTCTTATGAAATATTTTTTGGGAATAGAAGTTAAGCAATCAGTAGATGGTATTTTTATTTCTCGGTCAAAATATGCAAGTGATGTGTTGAAAAGATTTAATATGCTGAATTGCAAATCAACTCCTACTCCAGTTGTGATAGGATTGAAGTTAAGCAAAGAAGATGATGGTTCATTAGTTGATCCTAGATTGTTTAAAAGGATGGTTGGTAGTCTCATGTACTTGACTACCACAAGACCTGACATCATGTATGGTGTAAATCTTATCTCAAGGTTCATAGAGTCTCCAAAAGACTCGCATTGGCAAGCTAGAGAAAGGATATTGAGGTATGTATGTGGAACAAAGAACTATGGAATTTTATATTCAGCTGTAGATGATTTCAAACTCATTGGATACATGGACAACGATTGTGCTGGTAGCATAGATGATAGAAAAAGTACTTTTGGTTATGCCTTTAATTTTGGATCAGGGGTTGTATCATGGGCTTCAAAGAAACAGTCCATTGTCACACTTTCTTCAGCAAAAGCTGAGTATGTTGCAGCCACAGCAACATCATGTCAAGTCGTATGGATGAGAAGAATGTTAGTTGAGTTGATGCATAAACAAGATGAAGCAACAAAGATTTACTGTGATAATAACTCAGCCATTGCATTGTCTAAAAATCATATTTTTCATAAAAGAAGCAAGCACATATACACTAGATACCATTTTATTAGAGAGTTAGTGAATAACAAAGAAATATGTTTGGAGTTTTGTAGATCAAAAGATCAATTTGCTGATATTTTCACTAAATCATTAGCAAGAGATGCATTTGAATACTTTAGAAGTTTTTTGGGTGTTTGTGCTGAAGATGAATGCTCCAAAAATTTATGTGCTAGTGCAGATGCTCCGGAACTTTTTGTACATAATTCAGGAAGAGAAGGAAGATGCTCCGGAACTTGAAGTTAGATGCTCTGGAACTTGAAGGAAGATTGTACGGAAGTTTTTTGAGTAGAATGTCAGCTAGTTGAGATTAAGGGGGAGTGTTAGAGATATCTAATCTCAACTATTTAATTATGAAAATTCCCTCCAGCTAAGGATACGTACCTGCTTTTAAGGAAATTTAATAGGAATATTTTTTGGAGAATATTTGAGAGATTTGGATTAATAAATATTAATATTTTTATTTCTCCTTAGTTGTCTACCGTAGTTTTTGGTTTTAATTCCTTTTTGTGGTCATTTTGCTTAATGCAAGAAACAGAAAATAGAGCAACGCAGCTCTGCATCTGAGAATATGGTGTAAAGAAGAACAGGGCATTGTAGCTGCTGTATATTTCAGATTGATGAATATATATAAATCTAATTGCTGTATATTTTCTACTGTGTCAATTCTGTGTTTTTTGAGCAGCTTTTAATTCGAGTTGAATGTGTTTATTTTACTACCGTATGCTTTTTGTTTGCTGCTCTGTTTTATCTACTCCTCTGCCCCTTTTCCCACATTACAGACCTAACAACAAACAATCAGACGAATTTTTTGGTTCCAATCCATACATTTGCAGCATTAACACTCCCAAATAAAGGCGCTGCTCTTCAAAAAAAAGGGAATGTCGACATTGAATATGAAAGGTATTTTTAATGCTTACAGATTTTATATCAGAGAGGATTTTATTTCACAAGATCGTTTTGTTATTGAATATGGAAGCATGGATCTTAGACTAAACCTCTTCAAATCGCAGCAGTAAATTTATTTATTTCGAGGAGCTTCAAGTTTGTTATTTAAGGCATTTTAAAATTTAAACATTGTTTCTCATAGGATTTTGATTGACATTGCTCCTTACATTTTCTGGTTTGTAGTTTTAAGGTATCAAAATGCTGAAGTATCTAAGCAAAAAGTTTTATTTATAGTATTATTTTTTGTTTTAAATATTGGTGGTCTTGATATGAAGACAGTTGTGGGTTGTTTCTTTGGGTCTATTCAAAAAGATATATGTATTGGGTACTCACTATTTTTGTATGTATTTTTGATAACTGGAACCTTTTATACTGTTTTCAATCTTGAGCATGAACTGCAGCAATAGGGTATTCTATTGAAGTTTATTTCTAGGTTTAGAGTATAAATTTTTAGCTTAATATGTTTTCCTGAGACAAATTTTCCAGAGCAGAAGTTGATTTGCATCCGAATCCAAATCACATCTCAGTAAGTTGTGTTCTGTAGTATCCACCCACGAACTCCCAAGCCAAATGTTTTATCATCGTCTCAGAATTTTCATATAAGCAAAAAAATTGTATCACTCAAAATTCTAGAATACAAAAGTTGTGTCATGGAATTAATTGCTCAAAAATAAGAATTGCTCAAAAGGCATTCAGTGCTAAAGTAATTTCCCTGGAGTCATTTCAATGAAATAAAATAAAAAAATTTGACAATCCTTTCTTCTCTTTTTCTCGCTTACAGGTTTTTTTTCTCCTAATTTTACATGTCAGAATTTCCTTTCAGTTAAAACGTTGAATAAGTGAAACTTTCAGAATTTACTGAGAGAAAAATATGCAACTTTTACAATTAATGTAAAACATTGTGTTGTCTAAAGAGGACTAGGAGCAAAACCAGGAAAGGTCGTTTGTTTGGGTTTTATTGGTATCACAAGAATAGCCGCAATTCCTGCAACTAACGATAAACAAGAATACATGTGTCAACTACATCCAATAAGAGTGGTGGAGTTCTTTCCAATATTCATGTGTATTTTAAAATTATAAAAAGATGGAAATTGTGTTCTCCTTATTTTTGTAATTAACATGGAATATAGATAATTTTCATTGAGTCATTCTTACTTTCATTCTCTATATCATATTGTTTATAGTCACTTCTTAAATTGATTTACATTGAAATGAAATATTGATTTACTTTGTTAATATTTTTTTTTAATTTGTTTACATTTATATTATAATTAGAAAATTTAATATTTTAAAAATAAAAATAAAACAATTTTATGAGTAAAATATTAATTCAAAGTATTTTATTCTAAAATATAATTCAATCTGATGTAAGAGTTTATAATTTATTAATGAATGCCATATATTTATTTTTATTAGCTTCCATATCATAATTATAAAATTTAAAAAGTTTAAAAATAAAAATAAAACATTTATGACTAAAATATTAGTTCAAGTATTTTATTATGATTTTTTTTAATATATAATTCATTTTGATTTGAGAATTTATAATTTATTGTGTGTAATAATTTTTAATAGTTATAAATTTTATTAGAGATTAGTAGATTAACATTTATAATATTAAAATATAATTCTTAATAAAAGAAAAATAAAATAAATATACAATTTTTTTTATAATTTCACTTTTAACTTTAAATGTATCACTTTTTTTTTTTTACAATCACACTTTTTACTTTAGATGTTTGTTTATAAAATATAAAGATGTATTAAAAATATATTAGAAATATTCTTCTTTATATTATAGCATTCATAACATTAAATATTGATTTAGTTATTAAGAAAAAATCAATGGTAAATTTACTTATAAATTTACTTACCAATTTATTTTAACCAATCAAGAAAAATTTAATCATTAGTAATTGCAACATTATTGGCACATTTTTAAACTACCAAATAAACATTGAAAACAAATTATTTTTTATATTATAACATTCATAACTGAAACCTTTTTATACACAATGTGAAGTTAATTATAAAAACAAATAAAATTATTTCTAAGCAACTTAATTTTTATAACAATTTAATAAAATAGAAATTAAATTTAACTATAAATGGTATAGAGTTTAGATTTGTTATATCTCTCATATATCAACATAGGTAAATTTGAAAATATTTTAAATTATATAATTTCAAAACAAAATAAATAAATTTGTAGAAGATTATTTTTATTAAAGTGATAGAATCTAACCCAATAGTAACATTAATTATAATTCTAATCATAATCCCAACCCTAAAACTAACATTAATTAACTTCAAACCTAACTCTAATTTTATATCCAACCCTAAACATAATTATAATTCTAAAATTAACATTAATAAAATTATAATTGAACCATAACCCTAACCCTAATACCAACCCTTGCCTCAATTGAACCATAACACTAACCCAACCCCAACCATAATCCTAATTCAACCCTATACCTAATTTTAATTAAATTCTAACCCTAATTGAACCTTTTAAAATAACAAATAAACATTGAAATATATATATATATATTATAACATTCATAACTTAAACCTTTTATACACAATGTCAAGTTATTTATAAGCAACTTAAATTTTTAACAATTTAATAAAATATAATTTAAATTTAACTATAAATGGTATAGAGTTTAGATTTGTTATATCTCTCATATATCAACATACATAATTTGAAAATATTTTAAATTATATAATTTCAAAATTATAGAAGATTATTTTTATTAAAGTGATATAATCTAATCCCAATACTAACATTAATTATAAGTCTAACCATAACCCCAACCCTAAAACTAACACTAATTAACTTCAAATCTAACTCTAATTTTATATCCAACCCTAAACATAACTATGATTCTAAAACTAACATTAATGAAACCCTAATTGAACCATAACCCTAACCCTAATACTAACCCCTGCCCAATTGAACCCTAACACTAACCCCAAACTTTATAATAGAACCTTAATCTTTATTCCAACCCCAACCCTAATCCTAATTCAACCCTATACCTAATTTTACTAAAGTCCAACCCTATTTGAACCTTAAACTTAATTGAACTCATGTTAGGGTTAGGGTTCAATTAAGGTTAGGGTTGAATTATTGTTATGATTAGAGTCAAAATTCAAATAAGATTGGGGTTAGGGTTAGGGTTCAATTAGGATTAGGTTTAGAGTTTAATATTTATAAATTTTTATTAGAGATTAGTAAATTAACATTTATAATATTAAAAGATAATTTTTAATAAAAGAAAAATAAAAAATTATATTTATCAAAAGAAAAATAAAATAAATATACATGAAAAATTTAATCATTAGCAATTGCAACATTATTCGCACATCTTTTATATTAACAAATAAACATTGAAAACAATTAAGATAAGGAGTATTATTTGTTTAGTGTTAGGGTTCAATTATAGTTATCTAGGGTTATGATACAATTAGGGTTAGGTTTCAATTAAGGTTATGAATTAATTAGGATTACGGTTCAATTAGCATTTAATTAGGGTTAGGGTTCAATTACAACTACGATTAGGATTAGTGTTTAATTAGTGTTGAGTTATGGCTAGAATAAGAGTTCAATTAGGTTGCAATAGATGCCTTGATAATGATAACTCTCGGCTTATTTTTTATATATATATATAATACGCATACTTTACATATAGTTGTAAAATATAAGTATGCTAGTTATTATTTTTGTCAAATGTGCAATATAATGGTGTGAGTGTGTTAACAAAGACTTATATTTTACCTCAAATTTGAAATAAAAAAATTTAAGACATTAAATTCTAAGAGTATCAACATTTATCCAGCACAAAAGACACAATGATAACAAAAGAATGAATATAATGACGTGAAAATGTTAATAAAAAAACTCTTACATTTTAACCTGCTGCATCATTTCTCTCCAATTGCTTTGTATATTATGTTCACAACACATCGATGGATTTAAGAAATGTTGTTGGCATACGAATTTTTAAAAGCTGCCCGCGAAGATTCGGGAGAGCGACTCCGTATTGAATTGGGTTTTGAATTTGATTTCACCTCAAACAAATGGTCCATCCAAGCATAAAATACAAAGGAAACGAACGAAACAAAGTGCCTCGTAATCTTCGACGAGATCAATTGTCTCTTCAATTCGATAAAGCAGTCTTTAAAATGCTCACAATTTGAATTGGCATACCCATTAATTTTTCTGAACCATAGAACTGTGAGGATTAGTAGATTTCGTAGCTTCGTCAATGGCAACATTTTCATCCTTTCAGGTACGTCACTTGTAAGTTTGTTTATAATGCTTGTAAATTTGCGCGTCTTAAGAGTTTTTCTATAAGTATGTGTTCATAAAGAGAGAGATTTCAATATCGACTACTGTATCATGCTTCTGTGATTCTTCTCACAGTTTTCAAAAGTTCGGGGCTGCATACAATACAAACCTAAAAGACTGGTTTTATGATATTCTACCATAATACACGAAGTTATTGTTTTTTCGGCTCTTGGTGCCTTATTTACTATTCGTAGTCGGTCATTTGCTCAGGATTGTTATTACAGTTCGTACAGTAACATTATTCACCACTGTATCTATTTGGGATTTTTTTAATAATAATAATAAAAGGGGGATTGGTAAAACTCTTTTGAAAATCTTGGAGGATATCAAGAAGTTTTTTTAAGAACATTATGTTCATCTTTGATTTATCACTTCATGTTAAGTATGGGATTCTCCGAACAGTTGAGTTAACACTAACAATGGACGCTAGTGGGTATTGAAGACAGTGTAGTACAGAAGCAAGCGTAAACAGAACTTTATGTTTGATATTCGGATATTTTACAGTATATGTTCATTTGAGTAATTTAGTAGTCTTTAACATTCATTTGAATTTTGTTGATTAAAATAGATTTATATGTTACTTATAGCATTCATTTGAGTTTGACATCATGATAATATTTGTTTGTTGATGCAGAAGATGGCTTTGAACAAAGTAAGCATAACAGTGTTAGTTTCTCTAGCGTTGTTAATGAGCAATGTTGGGGTGAAGGCAGACCCAAGATGCGAGCCTGGAAAATGCGAGCCTGGACGATGCTGCAGCGTCAACCACTGGTGTGGCGATACTGCAGCTTACTGTGACTATTACAACTGCCTTTCTCAGTGCTGGGGGAGTGCCGATCCACCTAGTGCATATCCTCCTACCTATTCTTTCACTGAGAGAAACCTCACCTCTGCCCAACTCAATAATAATATATGAGACCTCATACTTTAGAATCTATACGCTACCACTGCTCATATTCTACAGCACATAAACAATAAGTATGCTAAATAAGTGCTGTATCACTGCACCATCTTCTAGTTACTGCTTTTCTTTGTTTGGTGAAGTTCTGTGTGGATCTATAATCCAAGTTAAATATTTGATAATAATGTGCGATTCGTATTATGCACTTGAATAGACTATATAGTCTCTTTGTTGTTTGAAGGGCATGAAAGATTTTTATTTTGCACACTGGTATCTTCTTCCAATTTCGTGGATAATATTCTCATTCATTATATCATACAGTGATGCATGTATACCCAATGTGTATATATGTTTTAACTATATATTTTTTTAAATATAAGTAAGGCTATTTGTAATTATTTAAATATTCAGCAACTGGCAGCAAACTGTTAAATAGTTGAACACATTTATCTATAAATTAATTAAAAATAATAATTTGTCATTCATATTTGGGCACTTTGAGTTACAATTAGAAATATAAAGGGTGTTTTTTTTCATTCAGTTAATAATTTGGGTTTTTATTTTATTGTTTGTAATTAATAATTTTGAGGTGTATACCAACATATAATAATGTTGAAATAATTTAAGTTGATGATTAAAAAAATGTTAGTTTTTGTTGTCTTTTTATATTTTATTTAAGTCAATAATTTGGATAGTAATTTTTTATTAGGCAATTGTCATCATTTATAATTAATAATTTTAAGGTATATATTTCATCTATAATGTTTAGTTGGATGAATATTTTCTAGAGATAACCTTGGCCTCTTTGGTATTGGTTGTAGAATCAGAGAACACATAAAACATCTTAGATGTGCATCTCTAAAAAGTTTCAAGGGAAAAACAATGATGTCGAAGCACATAAATTCTTCTCATATTCAAGCTATCTATAATATTTGGCTATATTAAACATTGCTTAGATTTTGCTTCAGTGATCCTTTTGAATGCATTCAAAAGGATGAGGTCTCCAAGTTAGAAATTGAAAAACATTAAGTTATTAGTTTGACCCTTTAGTAGATTTGATAGAATTTTTCTTATTTATATTGCTTTCAAGAAGAAAATTAGGTTACAAACACTCCTCTTATTTTATGATTGTTTCACTAATCCCCTTGTGTCTAGTTTATGTGTGGATAGTCAAATGAATGTTGTGTCATCTATCTACAAGGATGTACTCCACCTCCCTAAATAAGGCAGATCTAAAGGTGGTTTTAGTGGATTGGAGTTAGTTGATGGGTTGGAATTGATTTCATGTCAATATTTCTTACACTAACAATCTCAATTTCATATCCTTCATTCTTATGTGGCAAGTTTTATATACATGATGGCATCTCTCCTTGGTACTAACTTTTTGAAATTACCTTGAACTAAGGTGTCATTATGGATTTTTGAACCTACTTCCCCCTTGTATATGTTGCATGTAGAAATGGAATTCTACTTCTTCATTGTGAGCTGATATGAAATGTTTATAAGTATTTATAGAGAAAAAATTCAATCACTTAATATCGCACTACATATTTAGCTTGCTTTCTTTATAAAACATTTTTTATTTGATGTTCTTTCAATTTTCTAAGAAGAAAAAAGTTCCCTTTTAAGGGACAATTATAGATATTTGGTGAGGAAAGGTTTTTATTATCCAAAGTCAAGAGAATATATTCTCCATACAAAATTTATCAAGGTGGACTACTTGATAGCTAGTGTAGGAAATTAGTTTAAATTAGATATTACATTCATGCTCCTATGAAATTTATTAGAGCTGATTCTCACTAGCATGGGTGCTTTTTCTAGAAATTTGTTTCATCAAAAAAGAGTTATTTCATCACTAGGAACTATTTTACATATTTCTCAGGCTTTAACCTTGTGATTGTGTCCCATTACTAGTGTCAAATTTTATTTTTAGTTTATATGGGATCCTGTAGAAACCTCAAGGTTATTTCTTGATATTAGTGGGTGATGTGGTTAATAATTAGTAATATTTAGAGGCAGTGTTGGGAGATTCATTCCAATAAAAAAATTAGGCCAAATTCTTTCCTTACATTCTATTTCTCTAACACAAGAGATTCTTTATGTCAAATATGATGTAAAAGTTATAATTTCCTTTTAAATAATGATGAAATGATATATTGTGTGCTTAGTTATCATTAGGTATTATAGAATTGTGAGGTTTATGGTCTATCTACATCCTTAACTCCTTAGCTAATAGTGGTCAATGGTGATACTAAATACTAAATCATAATTGTAGTAGAATATTTTTAATCATTATTCATTTAATGTTAAAGGTTATTTTTGTGAAACAAAATTAAAATAATTATTTACCATTTTTTGTGTAAATGAGGTGTAAAATTAATATTAACTATTTGACCATTAAACCAAGTGATGGTTAGGTAGAGTGGTTGGAGTGTTTACTTTTTGAGTAGATCAATTCTATTATGGTGTGTTTTTAGGGTGTTGTAGCTGTCAAATTTTACATTTGCTCAAAACAAACATTAGCATTGTCATTTAAAACAAAGAAAAATAAAAACATCCCTATGAAATAATGAAATATGTTAATCATGCAATGAAAGGAATCAAGGAAACTAAATAAAACACATAATAACATGAGTCAAACCCTATCCCATAATGGATTGGTCCTTCTGTGGAAAGAAGCCCTTTCCAAATCCTTGCTAAGCTCCATGATATGTTGATGATCAAGATGATGAGTTGTGGAGAAAGATCTAAAGATTATGGAGGAGTAAATCAATGGAGATGATCTCTATTTATTGAATAGAATGATAGAAGAATGCCAAACATAGAGGATGTGGGACTAAAGATCCTCCAATAGGAAGGAGCCACTTGTCAACTTGTGATAGGTTGAGGAATGAGCACATTTTGGTCAATGTGCCAAAGAGGGGGAGATTCAAATTTGAATTTGAGAGTTAAATGCTAAGTTTGACCTTATGCAAGAGACATGTAAGAGACATGTAAGGCCTATTAAATGCTTTGTTGGATGTACATGTCAACTTGTTTTTGAATTCAAACTTGAGGGAATATTCCATTTTTATGCCAAGTTGAAAGAAAATGATGAATTAATAAATCAATAAATTGATTTATTTGTGCAAGTGGGAAAAGCTAGAGGATGTGATGGGTGGTTAGATTAGATTAATCAGGATTAGCTTAGTTAAGATGATGTTAGATGCTTTGACCCATTTGACTTAGATTTAGGGATTTAAATTAAATCAAAGGGAGATGAAAGGTGATTTCAGACTTAATTAAATAAAGGTTTAATTTATTTAATCGAGGAGGGTGATGTTAGGATCAAGTTGATTTATTTAATTTAAATTGATGACTTTAGGAGATTCACCAAATAAACTTGATTTATTTGATGAATGGATGAATATGACCTAATCAAATGCATTATTCCAATTTTGCATGTCTACATTTTTCCCCTCTTTGAAGCAATGTACTTGCTACGTTGGTTCAAAGAATAAACTGTTACGATCAAAATTCAAAAAAAAATTGATTTTTTTTTCAGATGCCCCAGTAGAAAGAAGTGCACTAGTACATTGCCCCCTCAAGAGATCAAGCGAAATGATTCAATTTGAGGGTCGATCTCATGATAAAGAGGTTCAAATAGATGGTTATGATGATGATTCAAATGAGATGGTTTTAAGATGCTTAGAATAACCAATGTATATTATCCTAAACAACTTAAATGACGATAATGCAATACATGTGAGATGGATGAGATGGATGATGTGAGATGGATGAGATGGATGATGTGATATGCTATGATTATGCAATGGATGTTCTATGAAAATTCTTAGACTAACAGATCTATATTATGATGATGAAAATGCATGTGAGATGGTGTGCAGAATGCTAATGGTTTGTGGATGCAAGATGGATGCATTGGCGATGATGATTAACTATTCATGACGTGATGTTAGTACGGAGAAGAAGAAATGAGAAATGAGATGATGACAAGAGGATCCAACAAGTTCATGACTAGTCAAGACTTTATTAGAGATGATGATGATGATAGATGATGATTCGCTTATCAAGAATTGGGACTTTAAAAAGGGCTACTTACCTTATGTTTGATAACACACATATATATGATGCATCAAGGTATAAAGAACCAAGATGGCATTGTACCTAGTGTGATGGACTTTGACTCAACAAATAGATAGGAGTTTTCTTGTTCACACTTGACATACGGAAACCTTGCTAGGACGTACCTAACAAAGCAAGTATTCACCAAGTTATTTTACAAGAAAATCCAACAAGTACAGCAGACAAAAGATAATGATCGTTGCCCCATTCCTTTCTCTCTAAATCATTTGTTCGGATATCATCAAGAGGTCCTTGGAATGAGCGCAATAAGATAAATCAAAAGAAAAAATCAAGTACGCAAACAAGCCAATGTTCTTCATACCTATAGCCAAGGGGATGTGTTTTGATAGGATAAGAATCCATGTGATATCCAAAATGATGCCCATTGTCGGAACGATATATCCTAGGACATGCATTGTCTAGGATGATGATGGGTTGATAAGTTGATTGATAGGTTGTTGATATAAGGTTGATTGACATGTTTGAAAATGATCAAGAGTTTGATTTTGCATTTTACGGTTTGTTTCTTTGATTTTGATTTTGTGTTTGAAGTTTGCTCTTGCTAATTGCTGTGATTGTTTCTGTTTATTTTGCCAAAGGATGAAGGTGATGATCAGTTTATTATGGATGATTGATTATTTCGAGTGAAAGCGAGATGAGATGGATGGATTTTTTCAAATATTTGGATTTTTTTGATGTTTTCGAAATGTTTTGAGGCTGTTTTTGGTATTTTCAAGATTTTACAAATGTTTTGGGGTTTTCTGCGATTTTATGAATGGTTTTTTTTGCATTTTGTGTTTTTTTTAATGTTTTTGGATTTTGATGTTTCAGGGGCTGATAAAAAATTAGCCTTCACTACGTTTAAGCTCAGAGACGACGTAGTTCAGATTCTGATGTTTTTGACATTTTTTTTACTTTTTGAGTGTTTTTGGATTTTGATATGATTTGGATGTTTTTGAATTTTCTTGTTTTTTTTTTATGTTTTTGGGTTTTCTTGGTTTTTCTGATGTTTTTGAATTTTTTGCACAATTTTGATGATTTGGATAAGTATGTGTCTGATGATATCAGTGATCTGTTTGGGATTTTGTTGAAAACCAAGCTAAGGTTGACTAATCGAATTGATGGATTAATGATGATGATAACATTGTTGAGATACACAACAATGCAAGGATTTGATTGATCAGGATTGATGATGATAACATTGTTGAGGATGCACAACAATGCAAGGATTGATTGATTAGGATTGATGATGATAACATTGTTGAGGATGCACAACAATGCAAGGATAGTGTAAGCAACACAATGATCGGGAAGGATATCCCAAGATTATGGATTGATTGGATTCGATTGATCAGGATTGTTGAAGCTTGGTTTGGAACAAAATTGTTTCAAATGATTTGATTTGACATCGATGTGCAAATTAGATGTGACTGATAGTGATTGCTTGGCTTGATGTTCGATGAAAGATGAAGCCTAATAAGGAACATTTTCTCGTCAAAATATGCCGTGGGCTAGTGATTTGGATTCTGGATCACAAATGCTCTGACCAATTTGGTTTCATGTTTTCCAATGTTCGGATTGCCACATACGTTGGAGGATATAGATCAAGATTTATTCCCGAAGCAAGATGTAAATATTTGCCCCCAGTGTCTAGCAATGTACGGAATGTCATGGGTGGATGCTCAGATAAGTGTATGGATGGATGGATATGGATTATCTTGTGATAAGATAAGGTGCTTAGATAAAGAATGCTCATTTGGTTAATGCTTCACGGCTCAGATAATGTTGGATAGGATAGGATCAATAAAAATGGCCCATTCCAAGATGTTTACCATAAGCAAGTGTAAAGTGTGCACCAAACTTTGTCAAGATCAAGATTACTTGGACTATGGATGTAGATGGATAAAGATGGATTGTATAAAATGGTTCATGGATGAATGGATTTATTATCGATAAGATCGATGGAATTATCGATGGGATGGAATGTTGTATTTTATTATGGATGGGATGAAATGCTGGATTTTATTATGGATGGGATGAGATGCTTTCACCTGAACTGGCACATGTAGATGCTCGATTCTACTCATGACACATGTTTGCCAGGTTTTCATCATGGTACCTTCCCAAAGCGCCACCGAAGTGGTTTTCACTAGAGGATGGATTTTTTCTTTACTATTTTCAATCATTTTTCTAATTTTTTTGGATTTTCATATTTTTTTATTTTTTTTATTTTTCTGAAATATTTTTAAGCTCATATTGAACCACCTTGTGGTGTTAATGTAGATGCTTCTGTTATAATGTGCCATTGATATCCCACCTGAAGAAGTTGCTTTTCCAAGATACGTGCACTTGAATACAACATTTTAGATTCCTGATATACTTCATTGATACTAGAGTTGACTTTGTCATGGTGCGCACATCGTAATAGAGTGCCTTCAAAATCCTTATGATGAAGGGTTGTTGCCAATACATGGTCAATTTGATAATTATATATCACACGTGGAGGCATGGATGGAGTGTGTTTAGGGATAAGAGATGGATTGGTTGACAGTTTGGATCCTTTCACTCTCCAAACTTGGGAAGATGAGCAATGATGGGTGGATACGGAAGTGTGCGTGGAATTAGGACCAATTTCTTGATACACTTTGTACGTCGCTTGAAAATCCTTCTTTTGATTTTGTGGACATCTTTGATGGATACTTTTCCCTTTTTTTATTTTTACCCATAGTTTCTTTGACTGATGGAGTTTGATAGGGATGATCTTTCTTTGTATTCTTTGGTATCCGTGTGTATTTGATTTTCCCATTATGCTTCCTTGTTTCTTCTGCTTTGATAATGTTCTTTCTTACTTTCATTCAAATATTTCTTTCGAAGTTGGTCCCAATTCATGGATAGGGTGATGGGTGGAAAAAGATTCATGATGTGACTGGTTGTAGTATTGGGATCGGTTTCATCATAAGGATTCTTCGTGCTCCCTATGTTGACGTTTTCTTGAGACATAATTTCCCCTAGTATGTTGGTAGTAGGACCTTCATGCTTTGATTCTGCCTGTTCTGAGAGCTCTTGTTTAGAATGCATTCTCTGATAAATGACCATTGTAGATGATGTTCTTGGAATTTGTTGCTCTACTGACTTCTGAATATCCTATTTTTTCTGACCTATTTCCTTGAGTGGATAATGTTGGATATCTTCATACATGATGTCCTCAATCCAAATTTGGGATATATCTGATCCTGATGTTGACAGCTCAGTTTCACTGTAGGAATCAGTAACCTACTCTTTTTGTGTAATAATGATTATAGGAATCTTGTTCTGAATGAAGATCATCTACATGTCCATCCACATGAAGCATCTCATGGGTAGATGGAGGAGAATGTGCTATATGGATGTGATCATCATGTATAGATAGGAGAGTGTCCATTAGATTATTGTAGTATCTTGGAGATACAAATTCTTGATCTTGAAAGATTTTGGGATTTCTTTTGTCATGCTTTGGATCAAGTTCTTGGCATGGGTTAGTTTCAAAGGATCCTTCGATATCTTTATTAGGAATGGGAAGTGGCTCAATATCCTCTGGATCGTTAAGTGGATTTGGATCAAATGTTGAGTTGAAGATTCCTTCAATATCTAGAAAGATTTTGGGATTTCTTTTGTCATTCTTTGGATCAAGTTCTTGGCATGGGTTAGTTTCAAAGGATCCTTGGATATCTTTATTAGGAATGGGAAGTGGCTCAATATCCTCTAGATCGTTAAGTGGATTTGGATCAAATGTTGAGTTGAAGATTCCTTCAATATCTAAAAACATGCCTTGGAAAGGACCATTGCTAGACCTTGGTGAAAGACGTTGATCATGCTTTGGAATGAATTCTTGAGATATGTCCTCTAACTTATTAGCTGATGTAGATACATTTTCAACATGATCATTGGTCGATGGATTGTTGATTACAGGATCAAATAATGTTAACACTCCTTGAAATGGATCATTGTCAGATATTGTTGAAGGATTCCTATCATGATCAAAAAGTGACTCTTGATGTAAGCTAATTTGATATTCGAATGAGGTAGAAACATCTTCCATGTGTTCATTGATGGATAGGTCTTGATCATGTGATCGTTGGATCGATACATGGAGTCATTAAAATTTTGTTGGGATTTTGAACAACATTTGCTTGTTGGGCTTGTAGTGTGGCTTGGGCTACTTAAGCAACTTGTGCAGCTTGTTGAGCAGCTAGTTGTGCAACTCATCGGTTTTGGTTTTGTTGGTGTGCCTTCTGATAAGTAGCTTGTTGAGCAGCTTGAAATGTAATGCTCTATTGGCTTATTACACTTGGTTTTGGTGGTAGTGGTGGTCAATTTGGAATTGTGTGGGATGTAGTGATGGGTGGTTGAGATACGTTTGGAGTGATCATGAGGGTTTGAGCTATCATGGGTGTGATAGGGGTGGTTGGAGTGATCGAGGTGATAGGAATGGTCAGAATGACTGAGGTGATAGATCCTTGGGAGACCATATTTTGATTTGTCAAGATTGATGTTGTCATTTGATTAGATACCATCTATTGGTGCAATTTTGATGGTATATTCAAAGGATTTGATGTGATGGCTTGATTGGTGTTAGGCGGATTGATTTGGATGGAGAGATTGGTGCTAGGTAAATGGGGAATCCCTAAACCAAGGAATGATGTCGATATGGGTAATGATGGTGGGGATGTCTCTTGGTGCAATGACTCAACTATTTTGGTAAGCGTAGCAATTTGATCTTGCCAAATTTGATCTTGATTTCGATCTTGAATCCCTTGATATAGTTGATTTGGTTTAAATTGTTCAAGTAGATTTGGGATGCATACTTGTGGTTTTTGAATGGGATCATGGACAAATTGATTTTGGATAATGTTCTGATTTGGGATGATGTTCAGATTTGGCATGATAGGTTGAAATTGAACATTGTTGGTGTTGGGAATCATATTGCCTTGATTTAGGTAACTTTTATTTTGCATGGTGTTACCTTGACTTGGATTAATACATGGAGTTGTTAAAATCTTTTTTGGATTTTGAACAACATTTTTGTGATTTACAAACATATCTATCCTGAAGTTTACCAAGTTTGGATTCAAAATGTTCATGTTTGGTAAAGTTGTACTTGGTACATTCACATTTGGCATGTAGGGATTTGATGGGATGATGTTGTTCGTTTGAAGGCTCATGCATTGGGTGTTTGGTTGATAGATTTGTAGGTTTGGACTTGGATTTAAATCTATCATCGAGAAAGGTGTTCCAAACTTTTGACTAGGTATACTCACATTTGTTGTACCATCGAGGTTTGTAGGAGATAATGATCCCATGTACGGATGGTATAAATTTGAGCGTTGATAATCAATCAGCATTGTAAGGCTTTGAAAGTTCAGTTGGTTTGGATTACTCATGATGTATGGATCAAGTTTATATTCCATGTTCCTCTTGTGTTTTGACCTTGTTGACCTCTAAGGTGTTTAGGACCAATGATGAGATGAATGATGAAAGGGGTGAATGATATGGGTGTTGAATATTTAGGAACTTTGGTTCAATGCTAGACTTTAGGATTTGATTTTGATTGGTTTGATTGGATTTGGATAATGGACTTGTAAACCCTAAGATGTTAGATGTGATCTTAGGATGAACTTGTTCAAAGGATTGCTAATTCAATTAAATGTATGAGAAAGGATGCATTCCCATACACCTAACTAAACAAGGTGATTTTGATTTTGATGATTTACCCAAGTCTAGAATGATGTTTCTAAAGTTCTAAAGTTGTTTGTGGGATGAAGATGATAAATTTTTGGAATGGATGAAGTGTTTGATTTGATCCTAAATGAACCTAGGAAGGACTTGTTTATAAGACAAAGATAGTGAAGAACATGCCTTTCTCTAAGAGTAATTCAAAATCAAAAGACCAATGTTTGCTCGAAAGACAATAAAAAGATAAACAAGCATATGTGTGGGGTTTAATTTGAGTTAATCTTGGTTAATGACTTGCTTTTACCACAAAAACACTTCTTGTTTGGCTTTCAAATTGAATGCCTATGTCTCAATTCCATTTTCATTCCATAAGGTCCATTATGTGAAAACCAAGGTTTCAAGAGCATAGTTTGCTATTGTTGACTTTGAAATGAACAAATCGAGAGGTAGGTCTTAGTGTTTAGAAGCCTTCTAGCGATAAGAACCCCTAGGGACAATTAGTAACATGAGGACTTTTCAAAGGTATTTGTTCCTTACAAAGGGTTTGAAATTCTGATGATTCGTTTAGTGTTTGTTTCAATGCTTTGGATCTAAGCACTGTGTTTTCAAACTAACTCACAAGCAATATAACATCCTAGCTCAATTGGTACATTTTTCTTGGTGGGATTTCCTCATGCCCTTCATAGTAGAAGAGATGATTTTACATGAAACCAAGGAAAAAAATATAAAGGTATGTTAAGAATGAAGTCTTAACCTCTATATTTTAACCAAGATCGGACATGGCAAGTAACTTCTTGGAATCTAAGTTCCAATGCACCATTTTGATAAACTCATTGAATGGACTAGTTGGCTACTACAAACAAGGGTTTTAGTTCATAATTTCCATTCGTGGAGATTGACCCATATGACAAGAGTCCCTTTTTAGATCCATCTCATCAGAGTCAACCGCGTGATACTAGCATTTACTCCAGTACCCACATTTATATCCCAGTTGGAAATAATCTCGGGTTCAGAGTGTTACCGGTTGAGTCATTCCCTTCTGTGAGTATTTTTTCCCCAAGGAAGACCCTCTAAGATAGACAAAAGAAAATAAACATATTCATAGTTTGATCAAACTTCATTTAGAAACAAAGGGAGAACACATGCAATAGGTTTACTCACACTCGCAACGTGTTTTGTTCAATTTTTAAACCCAAAATGAAGTGTGGAGGAAATATTTTATGCAACTTAAGGGTATGTGCAGGATCATGGTGGGCCAAAAAGTGGCAATATTATGGGTATTTGTAGGGTATGTGGCTGACGACTTTTTTTTAACCCAAAATTGATGAAATGAAAAGGGTTTTAGAGGATATTCTCAACTTTCCACCAATATAGATTATGCTTTAATTTGAATTTAATAAATAATTATTATTCATTTTCTATTAAAATTATGACTAAAGTCCTTATCGATAGGCTGATTGAAAAACCTCTATAACTTTCAAATAATATCACATTTTTTGAATCCAAAACATGTACATTCTATGCTTCACATACTATAGGATTAGAAAAAGAAAATTAAATTTCATGAAGTTTTGACCAAGTTAAGGTGGTCGACATACAAGTTTTTATATTTTTAAAATTTGTAATAAAAATTCATAATTAATTATTTACTTGGAAAAAATTACAAAAATATGCATCACATCTGGACATGAGTCCTTTACTTATATATAAAATATTATAAAAACATATTATCATTTTATTATGGTTAGGGTGGTCATACAGACACCTGCTTCTTATTTTTTTCCTGAAATTTAAGTACTAGTGCATTGAAATTTCAAATTTTCACCAAATATATTTTATTTATTTTTAAATAAACCTAGTAGTTTAGAAACTACATTCGATTTTCTACAAATTATTTTCCATGATGATCCTGCACATACCCTTAATATCATCAAAAAGACTTTTGTTTCTCAAGATCGCTGTGAAGCGTGAGAGAAGTGCATACACCTTTTTAGATGAGATTATTTTTCAAAAAAGATTACAAAGCATAAAAGACACATGTTCATTTTAACCTTTCAAAGCAATGATAAGTTCGTTTTAAGCACCAAAAATCAAATGTGAAGTTTTTTTGTTCAATTTTATCCCAAAAAACAATGTCTAGTCAGTTTCTAGTGTTCAATATTAATCTAACTTTGAAAACAAACAATGATCTAGTTGGTTTAAAATAGAAAATTAAAGCATGAAATGGAATCCCTTTAAAGCATTCAAAAACACTTTGTCAACTTCAAAATTTAAGGCTTCAATCCTCTTTAACTCCAAGATTTTTGAAGGATTGCTCCCAATGCTTCAACGTTGTGAGTTCTTCATGCAAATGAAAATCCCTCCTCTTCATTTTCCTATAAACACACAAGAATCAAGTTATCATTTTAAGTATTAATTTCAAACACTAGAATGATCTTAAATGAAAAAAAAAAAATTTATTTTGAACCAATAAATAAAGCAATAATTAAAAAATCTCGCTTTCCACAGTCTTTGCAATTAGATAACTTCAGCTTCTACTTTCCATCAATGTTCACACAATACAGACTTCAAATCACATAGAATGTTCCCTGGACAATGATAGTAAATGCAAAAAAGAAAGCTTGAAGAATCAGGATAGTCAACATTCAATGCAATGCAACAAAGCTAAGTCAGAGAGCATTGAATGAATGACCAGTAGGTGTGAAATGTAGTTAAAAGGAGGCTTGAGCAAAGCAGCAGAAAAGACTTTTCTTAACTTTATTTATGTCTTTTATTATTTGTCCCTTTCCTTGACAGCCTAGTGAGAGACTAGGTAATAGAACGTTGGCTTTGGTTAGTGAAGGCGTGACCTCTGATATAGACTAAAACAAAATATTTAATATGATCTCAAATGTTTTGAACACCTAGCAAAGCATTTTTTTTGTCTTATCGAGGTCTAACCTACCATTCCATGCTTTCAATTGTACCATGTTTTTTCAAACCTTCCTTATATGTTCTTGCTTGACTGCTCTCTTCCATAAAATATGACTGCGCCGACGCTGCAACTGACACTTTTTGGATATTTATGGCAGCAATATTAAATATAGAGGAAACCAAATCAATGAGAAAGAGTAGCGTAGATTTGAGGGGCCCCAAGGATTTTTTAATCTATCAGTTGGTATGCAATCAAGCAATGGGCAGCCTTTAGAAACAAGGCAATAATTTTAAGCATGATTACTAATCAGAAAGGAAAGGAAGGGTCCAAACATGCAATCCAAGTCCCTAGACGTTAGTTGACAGTGAATCAAAACAAAAAAAAAAAATTAAAGATTTTGTTTTGTTTTGAAAGGCCCCACAAAAGTAAAGAAAGTAAGGCGGGACAATAGTCTAGGAATGTTAGCGCAATTTACTCAATTTCCCCCCTGCTTGTCACATAACAAAATATTCTAAGAGACATTAGAGATTTCTAAGTTAATGCAGCTAACAACTGTACTTCTTTCTACAAGAACTTTAAGTGTTTTTACAGCAGACCCGATTTCTAAGAAGGTATTCTTCTTTAACTCATCTTTATGGAGACTCTGCCTACCAACATTTTGATTTTATTGATCATTGATTGTTGAGCCAAGTGCACAAGACTTTACCTTCCTGTAAGACAGCGATAGAGACAACATTAACTGATATTAGTCCAAGCGCACTTCAGAAAGATTTCATTGCATCCAACAAAGATTTTTATGATGTATTGAAAAGAAAACAGTCGCGGCAGTGACAATAATGACAGCATGAATAAAGTCTAATAGAAAACATGAATAAAGGTGAATCTTTTCTTGGAATTTTTTTATGATCCTTACACCGAATCAAGTTCAATGAACACCAATTATGTAGCACTACTCTGCATAAATGTGAGCCTTACATAGAAGACCAAGAATTCAAATGTATTGACATAAGGTCGGTGCCAGTAAACAAAAAGGGATTGCCAATAATAAACAAGTTCTAGAAATGGTGGGCGCCATTATGTAGACAGGGCAGTGAACTATTATACTGAATGCCCTCTAAGGTGTGCTCTACAATGATATGGTAAACCATCATGCCCAAAGCTAAAAAAAAAAAATTTGATGCAATCAGACTTTGACCAGAAACTATCTCACAGAAACAAGATTGAAATGCAACTCGAGCAGCCAGCAAAAGACAAGGTTAGTGGATCGTTAAACAAACTATCTCATAGAAACAAGATCACCTATATCACTTGTCGAATATGCACAAAATGGTTTTAAATAAAGGCTTTAGAAACTTTCAAGCAAATGCATCTGGCAGGCTTAAAGTCGCGCCCTAGTGCCAATAAGAAAAAGAGCTTTCAAATTAATGCATTTTAACAGAGTTATCTTGTAGCACACGCAAAAAATGGACTTTATAAGGGCTTTCAAATTAATGCATTTTGACTAACAGGTGCATTAAAAGTTAAAAACTTTAGAAACTTGCAAATGTACTTGGAATGCATAAGAGTTGAGTCACGCAGCCTTCAAAAGGAGAGAGAAAGTTCATGGACTGGCAGATGTGGCATTAAGAACTTGCAGGCATTGATTGGTGTAAACTCATATTCAATAGCCTTTACCACTTCGAGCTTTAAAGAGATGTTTTTCATGAAATGCGTTGATTGTAAATATTGACTTTAAGGGTATACAAAATCCTTGATCAAAAGCTACTAACTGTTGGAAAACTGCGCAAAGAAACTTCAAACTGTTATATTTTTCAGCAACAACCCACCTTTGGACCAGCATCCTCTCTATCCTGAGGAAAAAGACGTAACTTTGTGGAAGGACATCAAAAGAAAAGAAAAATAAAGCACAGAGGAATTTCATCATAGATCAGGGACAGAACACATGAAATAGAGTGATCAGCTTTTAAATTTTGAATGAATGACTTTCTATCACTGCTTTATGCACGCCAATCTCTATAGCAACAACAATATTAATGAAAATAGAAGTAGCTATATAAATTTTAGAAAGAATATTTACGTGTGCACATCCAATCTTGCATTTAAGACAAAACCTCAATCATATTAAGACACAATTCCAATGGAATGATTACTTCACTTATTTTAAATCTGCAAAATAAAAAAAAATAGATGATTGATTAAAGTTGTAAGCCACGGTTACTGGGATTGAAAGAAAGCGAAGAATGTTCCAACAAAATAAAAATAGGTCCAAAAGAATTCAAACATTTTATGTCTGCAAAAAAATCCTAATGAATGAAACCAAAAACACAATATAGTAATTTGAACACAAAGATTATCCAAAAAAACTCCATAGAACACAGATTTTGTGGACTGTCCAAGATTTTTATCAGATTTTAATTGCCCTCCTTCTAGTGCCATTTTGTAGATTTCAAATTCTACATTTGCTCAAAACAAACATTAGCATTGTCATTTAAAACAAAGCAAAATAAAAAACATCCCTATGAAATAATGAAATATGTTAATCATGCAATGAAAGGAATCAAGGAAACTAAATAAAACACACAATAACATGAATCAAACCCTATCCCATAGTGGATTGGTCCTTCTATGGAAAGAATCCCTTTCCAAATCCTTGCTAAGCTCCATGATATGTTGATGATCAAGATGATGAGTTGTGGAGAAAGATCTAAAGATTGTGGAGGAGTAAATCAATGGAGATGATCTCTATTATTGAATAGAATGATAGAAGAATGCCAAACATAGAGGATGTGGGACTAAATATCCTCCAATAGGAAGGAGCCACTTGTCAACTTGTGATAGGTTGAGGAATGAGCACATTTTGGTCAATGCACCAAAGAGGGGGAGATTCAAATTTGAATTTGAGAGTTAAATGCTAAGTTTGACCTTGTGCAAGAGACATGTAAGAGACATGTAAGGCCTATTAAATGCTTTGTTGGATGTACATGTCAACTTGTTTTTGAATTCAAACTTGAGGGAATATTCCATTTTTATGCCAAGTTGAAAGAAAATGATGAATTAATAAATCAATAAATTGATTTATTTGTGCAAGTGGGAAAAGTTAGAGGATGTGATGGGTGGTTAGATTAGATTAATCAGGATTAGCTTAGTTAAGATGATGTTAGATGCTTTGACCCATTTGACTTAGATTTAGGGATTTAAATTAAATCAAAGGGAGATGAAAGGTGATTTCAGACTTAATTAAATAAAGGTTTAATTTATTTAATCAAGGAGGGTGATGTTAGGATCAAGTTGATTTATTTAATTTAAATTGATGACTTTAGGAGATTCACCAAATAAACTCGATTCATTTGATGAATGGATGAATATGACCTAATCAAATGCATTATGCCAATTTTGTATGTCTACAGGCGCAATGTAATATTATTGTTTGGTTGGGAAAAAGGATTTGGTTTATAAATCACACTCTTCCCAACTTGAATGGAAAGGATTAGAAATGGTCACAAAACCCAACTTGGCTACAAACCTTGTAGGAAGAGCTAGAATGATGGATCAAGGTTCTAACCCCTTTGTTTGGTCGTGACAGGAATGCTTGGATAGTTTTAATTTGATATGATGCAATGATGTAACTAAGGCTAATGTGAAAATGCAACATTATATTACTATTTCTGAGAAACTAAATGCAAACAAACAAAAATTAAATCCACAAAAGTAGAAAGCGGACATAAAATAACCTATTATTAAAATTTGATGCAAATATAGCTTGTCTACGGAACATTACACCTTAGACCATCCTTTTTTTTCACCAGATCGAAAATTATACGTCTGAGGTCACTAGTTTGTAGCTTTTTACTTTCAATAGTTGTCTTAACTTCATCTATTGATGATAAAATGTAAATTTCGTGACTTTTCAACTTGTAGGGTTTAAGTGCAAGAATGAATCAATGGCCTTCAATCTTCCTCCAATTCACTTCATATGTGCAACCTACACACATGAAAAGAGGGGAAGGGTTGTGACATATAGGGGCTTGCCTAAGTTGAACCCCATGTTATTTTTACCTCAACAATGTCAAACTTTTTGACAAAAGAGAGCTTATTGTTGGATAGATAGAGGCTAATTGATAAATAAGTAATGAATTGACAACTTGTTGCAACTCACCACTTCAAATTTGATTTCCTTGATGGACTAAATTCATACTCATCACCTTCAAATATCAATTGTTGCTAGACTTGAATTGATTTGAATACCTGGTCGCACCCACAAAAGGATATGAAAATCACAGTAAAACCTTTCCTGGGAATTAGACATTCCAACAGGTGACTAATATCTCTCTATGGACGTATACTTTAAATGGCGCAACACAATATATGCACTAAGAACCTGTGTTGGTCAAAACTTAACAGAAATAAATACTTGAAAGGAATTCTATATACGCTACAGGAAGGTAATGCAAAGTTCTTGTAACTCAACTATGATTTGATTAAAACAGAAACCATAATAACTACGACTGAAACACAAACTGTGAATGGCCTTATGCTGCAAGAACAGGCACAGGGATGGACTCCCTATGCTGCAGGAGCAATATAAGACTGAGTTTGTATGAAAACTTCAAAGATGAAAGCTAACTGATGATCAACAGAAAATAATAGCTAACTAACTAGCTACAGATACTTACTAAGTGGGCCCCTTTAGCAAGCATCTACTGATTACGTAGGTGCTGAACTCAGAACTTCATCAAACTTTATTCATGAAAATAGAATAGTATACATTGCTTTGTTGATATAGAAACTAACAACAAACTCTGTCTCTTGTCATACAGATTCTGCTTTTTATTATCATACTGACTCTTACATGGTATCTGTTAACTTTCTATCACTATGCTTCTATCTTACTCTAACTATCATCTCCTTCCTCACTCACGCAAGAGGAATACTTTATTTAAAATCAGGAGAGAAACTAACTAACTAACCCTATCAAAGAAAGATGTGGAAGTAAAGTGTATCCCAGAATCAAGGAACAAACTTCATAAATGAATTTATGCATTCAACCTGATCCACAGAGAATCTAGCGCTCCACTCTTTCCAGATTGACTGTCATTAAAAATCTTTCCCAACGGTTTCGATCAAAGATTCTTCGCCAGAGCTTCCTCAAAGTCGTGCAGGAAATGGACTTTACTGCAACGCCGAGTTCGGCTGTGCTTGACTCGATCATACTTCTTCAACAACCTGCGAAACTAAAGGTAATAGATGCGAAAGAAAAGGCGCATGGCACATACACAATATCTATTTATTAATCACATATTTGAATTTATTTCATCATTAAAAAAATTGTATGCGATATACCAGTCATTTAGGGAGTCAACGGGGTAATAAATGTAATCAAGACAACACAATAAGCTACAGGAACATGAAAGTGTTTTGCTACAAGATATCCCCATAAAAGGTTTCAAAAGAGTTTTAAAAAACCACGAATAACAAAAGTAAAGGCATTAAAAGTTCATCGTAATATCCAAACTATGAGCACATTTTGGGCTCATCACTGCCCCCTACTTAGCCTAATGTTGGTCCTCCAGCATTAACTTTCTTGGTGGTTTCTTTGAAATCAGTGGTTGTTGCATGACTATGAAATGGAGTTCGAAACCTGTAATAAAATCCTTTGAAATTCTGGCACCTTTCATACCTACGATCTTCTAAATCATCATTAAGATTTGTAGCCTGGTGAGGATAAAGGGGCCACATTAGCACAGGAGGTCTAAATGTCAATGGCAACCATAGTTCAAATCTCTTTTGAAGTCCCAACTGTATATATCTGCTTGATCATTTAAGAGATGCTGTGAAATTTAGAGGATTGTGAGGTTCAAACCTTCTTAGCCCAACAGTTAATTTTTCCCACCTTTTCTCACTTCTGGTGTATGACAGTCTCCAAAATGAATATGACTGTGCCTGAAATTCATCATATACCTATTTCCTGAGATCAAATATTTTCTCTCTGGCTGTAGTATTATTAATGCCATATGTCAGAGTAAACCAGGTTTTCAGCATTGCATGGGGGTTTGAACTTTGAGAGCGTAATGGAACAGGCTCATTCCTTTCAGCTTCCTCATATGTTTCCCATTGCCTGCCATAATTTACTTCATTTGCTGCCCATGACATAAATGATCTCAAATTGATATCACCAATATATAGAAGAGGATTACATTCTATTTCAAATGGAATTAAAAAGCCATGTAAATAAAATTCACATAGAGAATTTCTTAACCAATTAGGAGCTACCTGGTATGCATTGTCAAATTCTTTAGCAGTGTGAAGTATAGGATCTTGATTTCTAGAAATTCTCATTAGTTGGAACCATAAGAACTGTTCTTTAAGGCACGGAGCATAAACTCTGGGTGGTGGTCTACATTCCATAATCTGACCAGTTACTTTTAACATTTCATCCATTTTTGCTTTTAACTCAGAAATTTCTTGTTTCTGACTTTCAATTTCCTTTTTCAGTTTCTTCCTTTCTACCTCCCATTGACTTTGTTGCATGTCACTCTAGGCTAGGTGCCAGAAATTTAGGGTTTGCAATGTAACTATTTCCCAGTTAGCTTTGACATATTTTAGAAACTCAATCAAAAATGTCTTCTTATAAACAACAATGGCTTTACAAGTTGCAGTGTGAAATATAGCTTCTCTAGGCACATTCAATTGTTCAGTTTGTTCCTGCTCTTGCTGCAAGATAAATTCTTGTTGCTGTAGTGGAGAAGACTGTGCTTCCTCCGAGAACTACATAGCAGCAGTAGCCAAGTCATCAAGACTTCGTAACCCTTGTTCCATTTCCTTTGTCTCAACTTGTTCCTCTTCAGGAATGAATGAACTTTGTGCAGCATTCTCAGACACATTCTGAGAAACATCAAATTCAGACCCTACAGACCCTTCTAAAATTACAATAACCTCTGGTTGAGGTGAAGTAGGGGAGGTCTTACATTGTTTCCTTGTGGAAACTCTTCTTGGCACTAGTGCGGGTGCAGGAGGCATTCTGGTAGCCTTCCTTTTTCTGGTCTTCCTAGAGGGCTCTACCCTGCCAGAGGATGATGGTGAACTGGTGTTAGCAACAGATGTTGTTATAGGAGAGACGGCTGCAGGGGAAGGTGCTGCAGGAGAAGAGCATTGCCTTTTCCGAGAATGAGGGTTCGACTCTGGGGTTTGTTCTGCCCCAGATGACTCACTTGCATTTGTTTTTCCCTTCTCTCTCCTAGTGGCAGACCCAGTTTGTACCCGAGCAAAAGATTCTGGTGGGGGAGCTGCAGGACCAGGTGTTGTAGGAGTAGATGACCCTTGCCCTGTTTTACTCATAGACACAATTTCTTTCTTCTTTTTCTGAGGCCGTGGGGTGAGTACCCTAGGGGGTTATGGAATTTCAAAGCTCTTTTGGGCAACGAATTGTTCCCAGGAAAGAGGTGAGACATCTCTCAAAGAGCGTTCAATCAGTAATTTAATAAGGTTGTGATGAGCAACAGAATTATCTTTCCCTTGTTGGGTTCCATGGGCACTTTGTTCCAAAAATTTTAACAGAAAATTCAGAACATTTATAACTAACCCATGCCTCATATGACTTAATAATTTGAAATGATAAGAATGCAGGTAGGAGAAACGGCCTTCATAGGTTAAATACCTGATTATATAAGTGGCGTATTATGAATAAGGAGGAGACAACAATACCCTCTTGCATCCCTGCTTGGAAACTTCCAAAGGTCCATCAGTGGGCATTGAAAACTCAGCCCTTGCAGCGGCAGCATCTGAAGAAAAAATTTCTCCAATGGCTAGAAGCCCGGTTACTTCAGCAATTTTTTCTTCAGTTGCAACAACCGTTAGACTCCACACAGTAGCTTCCCCTTCAAAAAGGGTTCTCAAAAATTCTCTAGCAGACTCCTCATCAAAAGCATTTAAACTCAAGAAGTAGTTTAACCATCCACAGAGGTTGAATCGTGGACTGTTTGATGATTTTGCAATAATAATTCATGAGCTACAGGCTCATGTCACACAAGCTGACCACCCATGTTCACAGTTTTCCCCTAGCTGAACGCAATTCCTTGTTGAAAATTCAAATTCTCTATTTCCCTTTCTTTTCTAGTTTTTCTTCTGTCGTGTTGTCACATTTCTTTCTTTTCCAAAAATAAACTTTTTGAACAAGCAGTTTTGATTGTAATTTACAAGAAAAACATGCAAATGAAAAGGACATGCGATCATATTTGGAAAGTACCAGAATAATAAAGAAAGGTTATTTTCGCAGTTGTGGAAGCGGCGAAAAGACAGGTTTTAAAAGGTGGATTACCTTGCCCCCTACTTAGAGTATGACATGTGTCCTCACATGTACTAAAGAATAGGCGAAGATCGGGTAATAATGACTGGTACTGTCATAGCAGTAAATGAATAGAATAAAATAAATCAAATATGTGATAACAAAAGATATGGCGTACCTTTGATAATTGCATGTACGTGTGAAGAAATATGACGGCGTCTGCATGAGTTGACAGTTGGGAATGATATCTTAATTAAGGGTCATGCGGATGGATGAAGTGGATGGGTGAGGTGGGCGAATGAGATGACTGAATGGAATGGATGGATCGAATGGATGGATGGAAGATAAAGAAGTGAGATGGGGTGATAAATGAGAATGGAGAAAAAGGGGTTTCCTTTAAAAAAAAAAAAAAACCTTTATTATGAGCATGCTTTGCAAAATTACGGTGAAGCTGTAGGAGAAAGGCTAAAGCCTTTGGCTGCAGGAAAAGTAGCGGGAGGATCCTGAACAAACTGCTGCATGAATTGTTCTTTTGAGATTGGTTTATGGTACAACCGGAGTCGGTGGCCATTAACTAGCAATTTGAAAATGGACTGGATCAATTGTCGCCAGCTGTATAGCTCCGTTGTCGAACACATTCTCAACTTTATAGTGACCAAGCCAGCGTGTTGTGAGCTTACCTTGGTTTTCTTGATATCTGGATTCATATAACAGAGCCCAATCACCAGCAGAAAATTTTTTGGTTTTTATGTGTTGATCATGCCATTTCTTTCGTTGCTGTTGGACTGCTTCTGTATGCTGCAGGGTGGCTTTTCTCATTTCGTCCAAAGCATTTAGCTGTAGGAGACGGTCTTTCTATGCTTCAGATATTTCAATATTGAGTTCAAGAGTTGTCCTCAAGGTTTTGTGCTCAAATTCTATGGGCAACATGGTTGTTTTGCCATAAAGCAGCTCAAAAGGTGTAAACCCAGTTGTTGTCTTCCATGTAGTTCTGTAAGTCCAAACTACTTCAGGAAGTCTATTGCTCCAATCTTTTCTATGCAGCTGCACTGTCTTTGTTAGGATCGCCTCAATTTCCCTGTTTGTTACCTCCGCCTGACCATTGGCTTGAGGGTGATAGGGGCTGAACTTCCTATGTCTGATTTTATAGTCATTAATTAGTGCAATGATCAGATTCAATGTGAACTGAGCTCCCTGATCAGTTACAAGCTCTCTGGGAACTCCAAATCTAGTGAAAATTTGTTCATACAGAAATTCAGCAACATTGTTATCTCGAGCATGAGTCATAGCTTTTACCTCAACCCACTTTGTGACATAGTTTGTGCAAACTAGAATGTATGACTTGTCATTTGATGGTGGATCAATTGGTCCCACAAAATCCATTCCCCATTTATCAAAAGGGGTGACTATTACCTTTGGGTATAGTGGCATTTCATCTGACTTGGTTGGTCTTCCCATACGCTGACATTGGTCACATTTGCTTGTATAGGCCACAGCATCCTTGTGTAGTGTTGGCCAGTAGTACCCTGTTGTAAGAATCTTTATTGATGTTCTCTTTGCTGCAAAATGTCCCCCACATGGTTCATCATGGAAAGCACGCAATATATCATAAGACTCATCTTCTCTTACACATCTTCGCATCACTTGATCAGGTCCAGTATAAAACAGACAATTTGTAATCCATGAAATGTTAAAACTTTTCTCTATTAACAATTTCTTTTCTTTTGGAGAAAAGTGGGCTAGTATTCTGCTTGCTGCTAGATAATTGGCAATGTTTGCATACCATGGTGTATGTGCAGCAATAGAAAACAAGTGTTCATCTGGGAACCTATCATCAATAACCTCGTGTTCGACAGGTGCAGCTAATTGCAGTCTTGATAAAAATTCAACTACAACATTAGCTCTTCCTGGTTTATCAATGATTGTAATGTTGAATTCTTATAACAACAGGAGCCATCTTGCTAATCTACCAGAAATGGCAAGTTTGTTCATCAGATACTTGATTGTTGCATGGTCAGTATGGATGAATATCTGATAACCTGTGACATAATGCCTAAATTTATTCAAAGCATACACTATTGTGAGCAATTCCTTTTCTATAACAGTATAGTTGAGCTTAGGACCTTGAAGGTTCTTGCTGATAAAGTAGATAACATGCTCAATTAATTTATTTTTTTACTTAAGACTGCTCCTATACCAAAATCAGAGGCATCAGCATGTATATGAAAAGGAAAATTCCATTTTGGACCTTGAAGAACAAGGGCTTTAGTAAGCAAGTCATTTAGTTGCAGGAAGGATTTTTCACAAGCCTCTGTCCACTCGAATTGAGAATCCTTAGTTAACAAGGCATAAAGTGGGTTGGTAATTTTACTAAAATCTTTTATAAACCTTCTATAATACCCTGCATGGCCAAGGAAACTTCTGACATCCTTTTGTTTTGCAAAAGTTTGTAAATTCAGAATAACTTCAATTTTAGCAGGGTCGACCTGAATTCCATTCTTTGAAATATGATGGCCTAGAACAATACCTTCTTCCATCATTAGAAAACATTTTTCACTATTTAGAGAAAAAAATTTCTCTCTGCACCTTTTTAATACTTTTTCTAAATTCACCAGTGCTTCTTCAAATGTGACTCCATAGGTAGTGAAATCATCCATATAAATCTCCATACAGTCATGAGATATATCAGCAAAGATACTAATTACTGTTCTCTGAAATAAAATGATCGCATTGCATAGACCAAAAGGCAAGACTGAGTAAGCAAATGTTCCCCATGGATAGGTAAAAGTGGTCTTATCTTGATCTTCAGGGGCAATTTTTATCTGATTGTACCCACTGTAACCATCCAAAAAGGAAAAATATCTTTTGTCAGACAGTGAGTCTAGTACTTGGTCTACAAAAGGTAGTGGAAAGTAATCTTTTTTAGTGGCATTGTTCAACTCTTTGTAATCTACACACACTCCATTTTTCACCTTTCTTGGGGACAATAACTAATGGAGAAACCCATTGATAGTCAGAGATTGGATAAATAAAACCAGCATCAAGCAACTTTTGAAGTTTATTTTTAACTATTTCTCTAAGTGTTGGATTTACTCTTCTTTGAGGCTGCCTAACTGGTAAACAATATTCTTTGATATAGATCCTGTGAGTACAAATTCGAGGATCTATTCTTTGCATGTCCCCATATTCCCATGCAAAAGCTTTATGTTGATCTTGTAGCATTTTTAATAAGTCAGCCTGTTGAGACTGTGACAGCTTGCTATTGATATTCAAATAGTGACCTGGAGACAATTCTATCTGCTTAGTGAGATTACTCATAGAATCTACAGGTGATGTTTGTACCTCTTGTGGAAGAAAATTATGAAAAATTGTTGGAAGTTTAGGCAGTGAACTTTCAGAATTTGGTTGCTACAGGAAACATTGTAGATGGCTGTCATTTGGATCAGATGAACTATCTGTATCAGAGTTAAACTGTAGAATTTGAAAAAGCAAAGCATCCTCATTCTAAATTTGTGAGAATGGATCTTTTTGAAGCATCATTAATTGAGCCAACGAATTGGCTTCCTCAGTTTCTTCCCCCATATCTGGCCAAATAGGTTGGGATAAATCTGGTTGAGGTCTAGCAGGCGGATACAAAGCCAATTTTTTTGTGGATTGTCCATCAGAAATGGCCATATCTCCAGAACGACATCCTATAGAAGCATCAGTAGTTGCTAACCATGGTCTACCAAGGATAACTAGATACCCTCCTAAAGTTGTCTTAACTAATAATATTGTGAAATCAGCTGGATACTCCCAAGATTCTAGAGTGACAATTACATCTTCCACCATTCCATCAGGTTTAACTGTGGAGCTATCTGCAATCTGCAGAACTGTAGGTGTAGACCTAATTTTTGAAATATTCAAGGAGTCCATAGTATGTTTTGTCATGACATTAATGGCAGCACCTAAGTCAATCAAAATATTTTTTACAATTTAGCCATTTATATGTATCTGCACTACAGGACTTCCAGGGTCAATATAGTTCGGGATGACTACATTTCCCAATATTATATCAACCAATTTCCCTAAGACATGAATTGTTTTGGAATCCTTTTTCTTCCGTACAGGCTTCTTCAAACAGGCCTCTTTAATAGCTTTTTCAAAAATGGGAACATCTTTAATAGCTTGAAATAAAGGGATTTGAATTTGTACATTCTTGAATTGATCCAAAATGTCAAAAGTGGGTTCTTCTATGGATTTAAATGTAGTACTTTGCAACTTCTGAGGGAAAGGTGGTTTGTCTTGGCTTTGTAAAATAGGCTCCTTAGAAACCGTATCAGTTATAGGCATATGCTCAGTAGGATCAGTAGGTGCAGTAGATTCTTCAAGGGGAGAATCTGGTATTTCAGTAATTAGAGGCAGTTTTGGAGCAGGTAAAGTGGTTCCAGACCTCAAATGGATTTCATTAACATTTAAGGCATAAGCTTGATATTGGTTGGCTTCAGCAAGATACATAGGCTGCTATGGCTGCTGCTGTTGCTTATTATTGGGATTTGGCAACGGCTGGGTAGGCATAGGCGTTTGCTTTGGAGGGCCAGGATTTGTGGCAATTGTTGCAGGAGGTGGCATGAGGGCCTATGGTTGTGGCTGTGGAAGCTGCAGGAACCCAAGGGACTGATTTTTCCATTGCTGAGGACCTCTCCATTAAGGATTCTTTTGCCAATTACCTGGAGGTCAGGTCCATTGTCCTTGTGGCTGCTGCCAACCTCCTTGAGGAGATTGCCATTGCGGGGTTTGATAATTAAGCCAACTTGGTTGAGGTGGATTCTAGGGTGGTGGTGGTCCATATGCAGGTTTCCATTGGTTATTATAGCCAGAATAAGGATTACCAAAAATTAAAGGATCTTAAGACATACCTTGTCTTTGGGCCCATGATCTCCTTTGTGCAACAAAGAACACTTGATCATCATCACCTTCTACTGGCTTGAAGTCAGTAGGTAGTTACTTAGCTTCCAAATTAGCCACCATCTTGCATCTGCAATCACGCTTCTTCTATCTGCGGTATGGACAGAACTCGGCCAAAACTGCCTCAGCTTCCTCATGTTTCTTCCGAGCTTGCATAGTGTCCAGTTGTGTAGCCATATTATTAATGATGTCCTGCTTGAAGTCAGACAGCAAATTCGTTATCTCCATCTGAGAAACTCCACCAGAAGAATACTTCCCCACTGTAGCATGATGACCTCGACCTTTCTTAACTATTGCTCGAAAGTAGTTAAGACATATTTTCTTTATATCATCCCAAGGCAGTTGGGTTATATCACCTCCTCCCATCAGGTCCAGGGCGTCTATACAGGCATCAATGATTCCCCTTAGAAAGAGTAATTTCTGAGAGTCTTCATTGAGAGTATGGTTTGAGTTCCTTTTTAGTGAAAACAAGAACCTTGAAATATAATCTTCTAGGCTTTCATTCTCTTTCTGCTGAATTCGGAATATGTCATCACCTTTACTGGCACTCTTACAATATTCCTTATACTTCTCAAGGAATTTCGTTTGCATTGCTTCCAAACTATCAACAACACCTCTTCCCAAACTCATGAACCATTTGAGAGCTCCTTCCTTCAAGGTGGAAGGAAATAACTTTAGTTTATGAGCGTCTGAGTTGTAGTCATAACTGCGACAGAGGACATGAAACTCAAATATAAAAGTTTTTGGGTCCTTCGTAACTAGGCCATAAAACTTGGGAAGCAATAAAAAGGGAATATTTTTAAGATTATCAGTATCTCGCTAGGGAAAAATGGGAAACTCAAACGCTGGAGGTGGATTATTAGGTCGATTATTTGCCATGTTTGGTTGTTGGAATAATAGGGCGAATGGATTTTCCTCAGGTTCTTCGTCAGCTGGGCTAAAAGGTAGTTCAACAAACATGTTTTCAAGGAGGAACCTTCCCAGTGCATCTCTTCTTCTTCTATGCATGCAATACGATGAATGGTGGTTTGAAAGATGTTGAAAATTTTGACTAACAAACTAAACTAATACTAAAAATGACTTCTGACAAATCCTTAGCTTGACGCCATTCTTAGCTGGGACTGTGAGGTTCGGACCTTCTTAGCCCAACAGTTAATCTTTCCCACCTTTTCTCACTTCTGGTGTATGACAGTCTCCAAAATGAATATGACTATGCCTGAAATTCATCATATACATGTTTCCTGAGATCAAATATTTTCTCTCTGGCTGTAGTATTATTAATGCCATATGTCAGAGTAAACCAGGTTTTCAGCATTGCATGGGGGTTTGAACTTTGAGAGCGTAATAGAACAGGCTCATTCCTTTCGGCTTCCTCATATGTTTCCCATTGCCTGCCATAATTTATTTCATTTTCTGCCCATGGCATAAATGATCTCAAATGGATATCACCAATATACACAAGAGATTCCATTCTGTTTCAAATGGAATTAAAAAGCCATGTAAATAAAATTCACACAGAGAATTTCTTAACCAATTAGGAGCTACCTGGTATGCATCGTAAAATTCTTTAGCAGTGTGAAGTATAGGATCTTGATTTCTGGAAATTCTCATTAGTTGGAACCATAAGAACTGTTCTTTAAGGCACAAAGCATAAACTCTGGGTGGTGGTCTACATTCCATAATCTGACCAGTTACTTTTAATATTTCATCTATTTTTTCTTTTAACTCAGAAATTTCTTGTTTCTGACTTTCAATTTCCTTTTTCAGCTTCTTCCTTTCTACCTCCCATAGACTATGTTGCATGTCAGTCTAGGCTAGGTGTCGGAAAGTCATGGTTTGCAATGTAACTATTTCCCAGTTAGCTTTAACATATTTCAGAAACTCAATAAAAAATGTTTTCTTATAAACAACAATGGCTTTACAAGTTGTAGGGTGAAATATAGCTTCACTAGACACATTCAATTTTTCAGTCTGTTCCTACTCTTGCTGCAAGATGAATTCTTGTTGTTGCAGTGGAGAAGAATGTGCTTCCTCCGAGAACTGCATAGCAGGGGTAGCCAAGTCATATAAACTTGGTAACCCTTGCTCCATTTCTTTTGTCTCAACTTGTTTCTCTTCAGGAATGAATGAACTCTGTGCAGCATTCTCAGACACATTCTGAGAAACATCAAATTCAGACCCTACAGACCCTTCTGAAATTACAATAACCTCTGGTTGAGGTGAAGCAGGGGAGGTCTTACATTGTTTCCTTGTGGAAACTCTTCTTGGCACTGGTGCAGCTACAGGATGTGTTATGGTAGCCTTCCTTTTTCTGGTCTGCTTAGAGGGCTCTGCCCTGCCAGAGGATGATGGTGAACTGGTGTTAGCAACAGGTGTTGCTATAGGAGAGACGGCTGCAAGGGAAGGTGTTGCAGGAGAAGAGCATTGCCTTTTTCGAGAACGAGGGTCAAACTCTAGGGTTTGTTATGCCCCAGACGACTCACTTGCCTTTGTTTTTCCCTTCTCTCTCCTAGTGGCAGACCTAGTTTTTACCCGAGCAGAAGATTCCAGTGGGGGAGCTGTAGGACCAGGTGCTACAGGAGTAGATGACCCTTGCCCTGTTCTACTGGTAGACGCAATTTCTTTCTTCTTTTTCTGAGGCCGTGGGGTGAGTACCCTAGGGGGTTGTGGAATTTGAAAGCTCTTTTGGGCAACGAATTGTTCCCAGGAAAGAGGTGAGACATCTCTCAAAGAGCGTTCAATCAGTAATTTAATAAGGCCATGATGAACAACAGAATTATCTTTCCCTTGTTGGGTTCCATGAGCACTTTGTTCCAGAAATTTTAACAGGAAATTCAAAATATTTATAACTAACCCATGCCTCATATGACTTAATAATTTGAAATGATAAGAATACAGGTAGGAGAAACAGCCTTCACAGGTTAAATACCTAATTATATAAGTGGTGTATTCTGAATAAGGAGGAGGCAACGATACCCGCTTGCATCCCTGCTTGGAAACTTCTAAAGGTCGATCAAGTGGGCATTGAAAACTCAGCCCTTGTAGCGGCAAAGATCTGAAGAAAAACTTTCTCCAACGGGCTAGAAGCTCGGTTACTTCAAAAAAAATTTCTTCAGTTGCAAAAACCGTTAGACCCCACACAGTAGCTTCCCCTTCGAAAGGGTTCTCAAAATTCTCCAGCAGCCTCCTCATCAAAAGCATTTAAACTCAAGAAGTAGTTTAACCATCCACGAGGCTAAATGCGTGGACTGTTTGATAATTTTGCAATAATAATTCATGAGCTACAGGCTCATGTCACACCAGCTAACTACCCATGTTCATAGTTTTCCCCCAGCTGAACTCAATTCCTTGCTGAAAATTCAAATTCTCTATTTTCTTTTCTTTTCTAGTTTTTCTTCTGTCGTGCCGTCACATTTCTTTCTTTTCCAAAAATAAACTTTTTGAACAAGCAGTTTTGATTGTAATTTACAAGAAAAACATGTAAATGAAAAGGATATGCGATCATATTTGGAAAGTACCAGAATAATAAAGAAAGGTTATTTGCACAGTTGTGGCAGCGGCGAAAAGACAGGTTTTAAAAGGTGGATTACCCCGCCCCCTACTTAGAGTATGACATGTATCCTCACATGTACTAAAGAATAGACGAGGATCGGGTAATAATGACTGGTACTGTCATAGCAGTAAATAAATAGAATAAAATAAATCAAATATGCAATAACAAAAGATATGGCGTACCTTTGATAATTGCATGTACATGTGAAGAAATATGACAGCGTCTGCATGAGTAGACAGTTGGGAAGGATATCTTAATTAAGGGTGATGTGGATGGATGAAGTGGATGGGTGACGTGGGTGGACGAGATGACTGAGTGGAATGGATGGATGGGATGGATGGATGGAAGATAAAGAAGTGAGATCGGGCGATAAATGAGAATCGAGAAAAAGGGGTTTCCTTTAAAAATAAAAATAAAACCTTTATTATGAGCATGCTTTACAAAATTACGGTGAAACTGCAGGAGAAAGGCTAAAGCCTTCAGCTCTAGGAAGAGTAGCTGGAGGATCCTTAACAAACTGCTGCATCAATTGTTCTTTTGAGACTGGTTTATGGCACAACCGGAGTCGGTGGCCATTAACTAGCAATTTGAAACGGACTGGATCAATTGTCGCCAGTTATACAGCTCCGTTGTCGAACACATTCTCAACTTCATAGGGACCAAGCCAGCGTGTTGTGAGCTTACCTTGGTTTTCTTGATACCTGGAATCATATAACAGAGCCCAATCACCAGCAGAAAATTGCTTGGTTTTTATGTGTTGATCATGCCATTTCCTCCGTTGCTGTTGGACTACTTCTGTATGCTGCAGGGCGGATTTTCTCATTTCGTCCAAAGCATTTAGCTTTAAAAGACGGTCCTTCTGTGCTTCAGATATTTTCATATTGATTTCAAGAGCTGTCCTCAAGGTTTTGTGCTCAAATTCTATGGGCAACATGGTTGTTTTGCCATAAAGCAGCTCAAAAGGTGTAAACCCAATTGTTGTCTTCCATGTAGTTCTGTAAGCCCAAACTACTTCAAGAAGTCTATTACTCCAATTTTTTCTATAGAGCTGCACTATCTTTGTTAGGATCGCCTCAATTTCTCTGTTTGTTACCTTTGCCTGACCATTGGCTTGAGGGTGATAGGGGCGAGACTTCCTACGTTTGATTTTATAGTCATTCATTAGTGCAGTGATCAGATTCGATGTGAACTGAGCTCCCTGATCAGTTACAAGCTCTCTGGAAACTCCAAATCTAGTGAAAATTTGTTCATACAGAAATTCAGCAACATTGTTATCTCGAGCATGAGTCATAGCTTTTACCTCAACCCACTTTGTGACATAGTCCGTGCAAACTAGAATGTATGACTTTCCATTTGATGGTGGATCAATTGGTCCCACAAAATACATTCCCCATTTATCAAAAGGGGTGACTATTACCTTTGGGTATAGTGGCATTTCATCTGATTTGGTTGGTCTTCCCATATGCTGACATCGATCACATTTCCTTGTATAGGCCACAACATCCTTGTGTAATGTTCGCCAGTAGTACCCTATTGTAAGAATCTTCATTGGTGTTCTCTTTGCTGCAAAATGTCCCCCACATGGTTCATCATGGCAAGGATTCAATATATCATAAGACTCATCTTCTCTTACACATCTTCGCATCACTTGATCAGGTCTAGTATAAAACAGACAATTTGCAATCCATGAAAAGTTAAAACTTTTCTCTATTAACAATTTCTTTTCTTTTGGAGAAAAGTGGGCTGGTATTCTGTTTGCTGCTAGATAATTGCCAATGTTTGCATACCATCGTGTATGTGTAGCAATAGAAAACAAGTGTTCATCTGGGAGCCTATCATCATTGACCTCGTGTTAAACAGGTGCAGCTAATTGAAGTCTTGATAAAAAGTCAACTACAACATTAACTCTTCCTGGTTTATCAATGATTGTAATGTCAAATTCTTGTAACAACAGGAGCCATCTTGCTAATCTACCAAAAATGGCAGGTTTGTTCATCAGATACTTGATTTTTGCATGGTCAGTATGGACGAATATCTGATAACCTGTGACATAATGCCTAAATTTATTCAAAGCATACACTGCTGCGAGCAATTCCTTTTCTGTAACAGTATAGTTGAGCTCAGGACCTTGAAGGTTCTTGCTGATAAAGTAGATAGCATGCTCAATTGAATTTTCTTTTTGACTTAAGACTGCTCCTATACCAAAATCAAAGGCATCAGCATATATATGAAAAGAAAATTTCCATTTTGGACCTTGAAGAACAGGGGCTTTAGTAAGCAAGTCCTTTAGTTGTAGGAAGGATTTTTCATAGGCCTCTGTCCACTCGAATTGAGAATCCTTAGTTAACAAGGCATAAAGTGGGCTGGTAATTTTACCTAAATCTTTAATAAACCTTCTATAATACCCTGCATGGCCAAGGAAACTTCTGACATCCTTTTGTTTTGCAGAAGTTTATAAATTCATAATAACTTCAATTTTAACAGGGTCGACCTGAATTCCATTCTTTGAAATATGATGGCCTAGAACAATACCTTTTTCCATCATTAGAAAACATTTTTCACTGTTTAGAGACAAATTTTGCTCTCTGCACCTTTTTAACACTTTTTCTAAATTCACCAGTGCTTCTTCAAATGTGACTCCATAGGTAGTGAAATCATCCATATAAATCTCCATACAGTCATGAGATATATCAGCAAAGATACTAATTACTGTTCTCTGAAATAAAATGGTCGCATTGCATAAACTAAAAGGTAAGTCTAAGTAAGCTAATGTTCTCCATGGATAGGTAAAAGTGGTCTTATCTTGATTTTTAGGGGCAATTTTTATCTGATTGTACCCACTGTAACCATCCAAAAAGGAAAAATATCTTTTGTTAGACAATGAGTCTAGTACTTGGTCTACAAAAGGTAGTGGAAAGTGATTTTTTTTAGTGGCATTGTTTAACTCTCTATAATCTACACATACTCCCCATTTTCCACCTTTCTTGGGGACAATAACTAATGGAGAAACCCATTGACTGTCAGAGATTGGATAAATAAAACTAGCATCAAGCAACTTTTGAAGTTCATTTTTAACTATTTCTCTAAGTGTTGGATTTACTCTTCTTTGAGGCTGCCTAACTGGTAAACAATCTTCTTTGATATAGATTATGTGAGTACAAATTCGAGGATCTATTCCTTGCATGTCCCCATATTCCCATGCAAAAGCTTTATGCTGATCTTGTAGCATTTTTAATAAGTCAGCCTGTTGAGACTGTGACAGCTTGCTATTGATATTCAAACAGTGACCTGGAGACAATTCTATCTGCTTAGTGAGATTACTCATAGAATCTACAGGTGATGTTTGTACCTCTTGTGGAAGAAAATTATGAAAAATTGCTGGAAGTTTAGGCAGTGAACTTTCAGAATTTGGTTGCTGCAGGAAACATTGTAGATGGCTGCCATTTGGATCAGATGAACTATCCGCATCAGAGTTAAACTACAGAATTTGAAAAAGCAAAGCATCCTCATTCTGAAGTTGTGAGAATGGATCATTTTGAAGCATCATTAATTGATCCAATGAATTGGCTTCTTCAGTTTCTTCCCCCATATCTGGCCAAATAGGTTGGGACAAATTTGGTTGAGGTCTAGCAGGCGGATACAAAGCTAATTTTTTTGTGGATTGTCTATCAGAAATGGTCATATCTCCAGAATGATATCCTATAAAAGCATCAGTAGTTGCTAACCATGGTCTACCAAGGATAACTGGATACCCTCCTAAAGTTGCCTTAACTGATAATATTGTGAAATTAGTTGGATACTCCTAAGATTCAAGAGTGACAATTACATCTTCCACCATTCCATCAGGTTTAACTATGGAGCTATCTGCAAGCTGCAGAACTGAAGGTGTAGACCTAATGTTTGAAATGTTCAAGGAGTCCATAGTATGTTTTGTCATGACATTAATGGCAGCACCTAAGTCAATCAAAACATTTTTTACAATTTGGCTATTTATATGTATCTGCACTATAGGACTTCCAGGGTCAATATACGTTGGGATGACTACATTTCCCAACATTATATCAGCCAATTTCCCTAAGACATGAATTGTTTGGGGATCCTTTTTCTTCAGTCCAGGCTTCTTCAAACAGGCCTCTTTAATAGCTTTTCCAAAAATGGGAACATATTTAATAGCCTGAAATAAAGGGATTTGAATTTGCATATTCTTGAGCTGATCCAAAATTTCAAAAGTGGGTTCTTCCATGGATTTAAATGTAGTACTTTGCAACCTCTGAGGGTAAGGTGGTTTGTCTTGGCTTTGCAAAACAGGCTCCTTAGAAACCATATCAGTTATAGGCATATGCTCAGTAGGATCAGCAGGTGCAGTAGATTCTTCAAAGGGAGAATCTGGTATTTCAGTAATCAGATACAGTTTTGGAGCAGGTAAAGTGGTTCCAGACCTCAAATGGATCTCATTAACGTTTAAGGAATAAGCTTGATATTGGTTGGCTTCAGCAAGATACATAGGCTATTGTGGCTGTTGTTGTTGCTTATTATTGGGATTTGGCAACGGGTGCCTAGGCATAGGCGTTTGCTTTGGAGGGCCAGGATTTGTGGCCATTGCTGCAGGAGGTGGCATGAGGGCATGTGGTTGTGGTTGTGGGAGCTGCAGGAACCTAGCGGACTGGTTTTTCCATTGCTGAGGACCTCTCCATTTAGGATTCTTTTGCCAATTACCTGGAGGTGGGTTCCATTGTCCTTGTGGCTGCTGCCAACCTCCTTGAGGAGATTGCCATTGTGGGGTCTGATAATTAGGCAACTTGGTTGAGGTAGATTCCAGGGTTGTGGTGGTCCATATGCAGGTTGCCATTGGTTCTCATAGCTAGAATAAGGATTACCAAAAGTTAAAGGATCTTGAGGCATACCTTGTTTTTGGGCCCATGGTCTCCTTTGTGCAACAAAGAACACTTGATCATCATCACCTTCTACTGGCTAGAAGTCAATAGGTAGTTGCTTAGCTTCCAAATTAGCCACCATCTTGCATCTGCAGTCATGCTTCTTCTGTCTGCAGTATGGACAAAACTCGGTCAAAACTGCCTCAGCTTCGTCATGTTTCTTCCGAGCTTGCATAGTGTCCAGTTGTGTAGCCATATTATTAATGATGTCCTGCTTGAAGTCAGACAGCAAATTTGTTATCTCCATTTGAGAAATTCCACCAGAAGAAGACTTCCCCACTGTAGCATGATGACCTCGACCTTTCTTAACTATTACTCGAGAGTAGTTAAGACATATTTTCTTTATATCATCCCAAGGCAGTTGGGTTATATCACCTCCTCCCATCAGATCTGGGGCGTCTATACAGGCATCAATGATTCCCCTTAGAAAGAGTAATTTCTGATAGTCTTCATTGAGAGTATGGTTTGAGTTCCTTTTTAGTGAAAACAAGAACCTTGAAATATAATCTTCTAGGCTTTCATCCTCCTTCTGCTGAATTCAGAATATGTCATCACCTTTACTGGCACTCTTACAATATTCCTTATACTTCTCAAGGAATTTCATTTGCATGGCTGCCCAACTATCAACAACACCTCTTCCCAGACTCATGAACCATCTGAGAGCTCCTTCCTTCAAGGTGGAAGGAAATAACTTCAGTTTATGAGCATCTGAGTTGTAGTCATAACTGCGACAGAGAACATCAAACTCAAACAAAAAAGTTGTTGGGTCCTTCGTAACGAGGCCATAAAACTTGGGAAGCAATGAAGAGGGAATATTTTTAAGATTGTCAGTATCTCGCTGGGGAACAATGGGAAACTCAAATGGTGGAGGTGGATTATTAGGTGGATTATTTGCCATGTTTGGTTGCTGAAATAACAGGGTGAATGGATTTTCCTCAGGTTCTTCGTTAGTTGGGTTAAATGGTGGTTCAACAAACAGGTTTTCAAGGAGGAACCTTCCCAGTGCGTCTCTTCTTCTTCTATGCATGCAATATGATGAATGGTGGTTTGAAAGATGTTGAAAATTTTGACTAACAAACTAAACTAATACTAAAAATGACTTCTGACAAATCCTTAGCTTGATGCCATCCCCGACGACGGCACCAAAAATGGTCGCGCCCACAAAAGGGTATGAAAATCACAGAAAAACCTTTCCTGAGAATTGGACATTCCAACAGGTGACTAATATCTCTCTATGGACGTTCATTTACTTGTCAAACCAGGGGACGTATACTTTAAATGGCGCAGCACAATATATGCACTAAGAACTTGTGTCGGTCAAAACTTAACAGAAATAAATACTTGAAAGGAATTCTATCTACGCTACAGGAAGGTAATGCAAAGTTCTTTTAACTCAACTATGATTTGATTAAAACAGAAACCATAATAATTACGACTGAAACACAAACTGTGAACTGGCCTTATGCTGTAGGAACAGGCACAGGGATGGATTCCCTATGCTGCAGGAGCAATAGAAGACTGAGTTTGTATGAAAACTTCAAAGATGAAAGCTAACTGATGATCAACAAAAAATAAGAGCTAACTAACTAGCTACAGATACTTACTAAGTGGGCCCCCTTAGCAAGCATCTACTGATTACGCAGGTGCTGAACTCAGAACTTCATCAAACTTTATTCATGAAAATAGAATAGTATACATTGCTTTGTTGATATAGAAACTAACAACAAACTCTGTCTCTTGTCATATAGATTCTGCTTTTATTATCATACTGACTCTTACATGGTATATGTTAACTTTCTATTACTATGCTTCTATCTTACTCTAACTATCATCTCCTTCCTCACTCACGCAGGAGGAGTACTTTATTTAAAATCAGGAGAGCAACTAACTAACTAACCCTATCAAAGAAAGATGTGGAAGTAAAGTGTATCCCAGAATCAAGGAACAAACTTCATAAATGAATTTATGCGTTCAACCCGATCCGGAGAGAATCTAGCGCTCCACTCTTTCCAGATTGATTGTCATTAAAAATCTTTCCCAATGGTTTCGGTCAAAGAGTCTTCGCCAGAGCTTCCTCGAAGTCGTGCAGGAAATGGACTTTACTACAAAGTTGAGTTCAACTGCGCTTGACTCGATCATACTTATTCAACAACCTGCGAAACAAAAGGTAATAGATGCAAAAGAAAAGGTGCATAGCACATACACAATATCCATTTATTAATCACATATTTGAATTTATTTCATCATTCAAAAACTGTATGTGATATACCAGTCATTTAGGGAGTCAACGGGGTAATAAATGTAGTCAAGACAACACAATAAGCTGTAGGAACATGAAAGTGTTTTCCTACAGGATATCCCCATAAAAGGTTTCAAAAGAGTTTTAAACAACCACGAATAACAAAAGTAAAGGGATTAAAATTTCATCATAATATCCAAACTATGAGCACATTTTGGGCTCATCACTGCCCCCTACTTAGCCTAATGCTGGTCCTCTAGCATTAACTTTCCTGGTGGTTTCTCTGAAATTAGTGGTTGTTGCATGACTCTGAAATGGAGTTCCAAATCTGTAATAAAATCCTTTGAAAGCATGGCACCTTTCATACCTACGGTCTTCTAAATCATCATTAAGATTTGTAGACTAGTGAGGATAAAGGGGGCCACATTAGCACAGGAGGTCTAAATGTCAATGGCAACCATAGTTCAAATCTCTTTTGAAGTCCCAACTGTATATATCTGCTTGATCGTTTAAGAGCTGTTGTGAAATTTAGGGGACTGTGAGGTTCGGACCTTCTTAGCCCAACAGTTAATCTTTCCCACCTTTTCTCACTTCTGGTGTATGACAGTCTCCAAAATGAATATGACTGTGCCTGAAATTCATCATATACATGTTTCCTGAGATCAAATATTTTCTCTCTGGCTGTAGTATTATTAATGCCATATGTCAGAGTAAACCAGGTTTTCAGCATTGCATGGGGGTTTGAACTTTGAGAGCATAATGTAACAGGCTCATTCCTTTCGGCTTCCTCATATGTTTCCCATTGCCTACCATAATTTACTTCATTTGTTGCCCATGACATAAATGATCTCAAATGGATATCACCAATATACAAAAGAGGATTCCATTCTGTTTCAAATGGAATTAAAAAGCCATGTAAATAAAATTCACACAGAGAATTTCTTAACCAATTAGGGGCTGCCTGGTATGCATCGTAAAATTCTTTAGCAGTGTGAAGTATAGGATCTTGATTTCTAGAAATTCTCATTAGTTGGAACCATAAGAACTGTTCCTTAAGGCACAGAGCATAAACTCTAGGTGGTGGTCTACATTCCATAATCTGACCAGTTACTTTTAACATTTCATCCATTTTTGCTTTTAACTCAGAAATTTCTTGTTTCTGACTTTCAATTTCTTTTTTCAGTTTCTTCCTTTCTACCTCCCATAGACTTTGTTGCATGTCAGTCTGGGCTAGGTGTTGGAAAGTCAGGGTTTGCAATGTAACTGTTTCCCAGTTAGCTTTGACATATTTTAGAAACTCAATCAAAAACGTCTTCTTACAAACAACAATGGCTTTACAAGTTGCAGGGTGAAATATAGCTTCACTAGGCACATTCAATTGTTCAGTCTGTTCCTACTTTTGCTGCAAGATGATTTCTTGTTGCTACAGTGGAGAATACTGTGCTTCCTCTGAGAACTGCATAGCAGCGGTAACCAAGTCATCAAGACTTGGTAACCCTTGCTCCATTTCATTTGTCTCAATTTGTTCCTCTTCAGGAACGAATGAACTCTATGCAGCATTCTCGAACACATTCTGAGAAACATCAAATTCAGATCCTACAGACCCTTCTGAAATTACCATAACCTTTGGTTGAGGTGAAGCAGGGGAGGTCTTACATTGTTTCCTTGTGGAAACTCTTCTTGGCACTGGTGCGGCCACAGGAAGTGTTCTAGTAGCCTTCCTTTTTTTGGTTTGCTTAGAGGGCTCTGCCCTGCCAAAGGATGATGGTGAACTGGTGTTAGCAACAGGTATTGCTGTAGGAGAGACGGCTACAGGGGAAGGTGTTGTAGGAGAAGATCATTTCCTTTTCCGAGAATGAGGGTCAGACTCTAGGGTTTGTTCTGCCCCAGATGACTCACTTGTCTTTCTTTTTCCCTTCTCTCTCCTAGTGGCAAACCTAGTTTGTACCCGAGCAGAAGATTCCGGTGGGGGAGCTGCAGGACCAGGTGCTACAGGAGTAGATGACCCTTGCCCTGTTCTATTGGTAGACACAATTTCTTTCTTCTTTTTCTGAGGTCGTGGGGTGAGTACCCTAGGGGTTTGTGGAATTTGCAAGCTCTCTTGGGCAACAAATTGTTGCTAGGAAATAGGTGAGACATCTATCAAAGAGCATTCAATCAGTAATTTAATAAGGCCATGATGAGCAACAGAATTATATTTCCCTTGTTGGGTTCCATGGGCACTTTGTTCCAGAAATTTTAACAGGAAATTCAGAATATTTATAACTAACCCATGCCTCATATGACTTAATAATTTGAAATGATAAGAATGCAGGTAGGAGAAACAACATCTGAAGAAAAAATTTCTCCAACGGCTGGAAGCCCGATTACTTCACCAATTCTGTCTTCAGTTGCAACAACCGTTAGACCCCACACAATAGCTTCCCCTTCAGAAAGGGTTCTCAAAAATTCTCCAGCAGCCTCCTCATCAAAAGCATTTAAACTCAAGAAGTAGTTTAACCATCCACAGAGGCTGAATGCGTGGACTGTTTGAGGATTTTGCAATAATAATTCATGAGCTACAGGCTCATGTCACACCAGCTGACCACCCATGTTCACAGTTTTCCCCTAGCTAAACTCAATTCCTTGCTGAAAATTCAAATTCTCTGTTTCCCTTTATTTTCTAGTTTTTCTTCTGTCGTGCCGTCACATTTCTTTCTTTTCAAAAAATAAACTTTTTGAACAAGCAGTTTTGATTTTAATTTTGCAAGAAAAACATGCAAATGAAAAGGACATGCGATCATATTTGGAAAGTACCAGAATAATAAAGAAAGGTTATTTGCGCAATTGTGGCAGCGGCGAAAAGACAGGTTTTAAAAGGTGGATTACCCCACCCCCTACTTAGAGTATGACATGTGTCCTCACATGTACTAAAGAATAGGTGGAGATCGGGTAATAATGATTGGTACTGTCATAGCAGTAAATGAATAGAATAAAATAAATCAAATATGTGATAACAAAAGATATGGCGTACCTTTGATAATTACATGTATGTCTGAAGAAAGATGACGACGTCTACATGAGTTGACAGTTGGGAATGATATCTTAATTAAGGTTGATGCGGATAGATGACGTGGATGGGTGACGTGGGTGGACGAGATGAAAGAATGGAATGGATGGATGGGATGGATGGATGGAAGATAAAAAAGTTAAGTGGGGTGATAAATGAGAATGGAGAAAAAGGGGTTTCCTTTTAAAAAAAAAAAAACCTTTATTATGAGCATGCTTTGCAAAATTACAGTGAAGTTGTAGGAGAAAGGCTAAAGCCTTCGGCTGCAGGAAGAGTAGCGGGAGGATCCTGAACAAACACCTACATGAATTGTTCTTTTCAGACTGGTTTATGCTACAACCAGAGTCGGTGGCCATTAACTAGCAATTTGAAACGGACTGGATCAATTTTCGCCAGCTGTACAGCTTCGTTGTCGAACACATTCTCAACTTCATAGGGACCAAGCTAGCATGTTGTGAGCTTACCTTGGTTTTCTTGATATCTGGAATCATATAACAGAGCCCAATCACTAGCAGAAAATTGCTTGGTTTTTATGTGTTGATCATGCCATTTCTTCCATTGTTGTTGGACTGCTTCTGTATGCTGCAGGGTGGCTTTTCTCATTTCGTCCAAAGCATTTAGCTGTAGGAGACGGTCCTTCTATGCTTCAGATATTTCCATATTGAGTTCAAGAGCTGTCCTCAAGGTTTTGTGCTCAAATTCTATGGGCAACATGGTTGTTTTTCCATAAAGCAGCTCAAAAGGTGTAAACCCAGTTGTTGTCTTCCATGTAGTTCTGTAAGTCCAAACTGCTTCAGGAAGTCTATTGCTCCAATATTTTCTATGGAGCTGCACTGTCTTTGTTAGGATCACCTCAATTTCCCTATTTGTTACCTCCGCCTAACCATTGGCTTGAGGGTGATAGGGGCTGGACTTCCTATGTTTGATTTTATAGTCATTCATTAGTGTAGTGATCAGATTCGATGTGAACTGAGCTCCCTAATCAGTTACAAGCTCTCTGGAAACTTCAAATCTAGTGAAAAAAATTTCATACATAAATTTAGCAACCTTGTTATCTCAAGCATGAGTCATTGCTTTTACCTCGACTCACTTTATGACATAGTCCGTGCAAACTAGAATGTATGACTTGCCCCTTGATGGTGGATCAATTGGTCCCACAAAATCCATTCCCCATTTATCAAAAGGGGTGACTATTACCTTTGGGTATAGTGGCATTTCATCTGACTTGGTTGGTTTTCCCATACGCTGACATCGGTCACATTTGCTTGTATAGGCCACAGCATCCTTGTGTAATGTTGGCCAGTAGTACCCTGTTGTAAGAATCTTCATTGATGTTCTCTTTGCTGCAAAATGTCCCCCACATGGTTCATCATGGCAAGCATACAATATATCATAAGACTCATCTTCTCTTACACATATTCGCATCACTTGATCAGGTCCAGTATAAAACAGACAATTTGCAATCCATGAAAAGTTAAAACTTTTCTCTATTAACAATTTATTTTCTTTTGGAGAAAAGTGGGTTGGTATTCTGTTTGCTGCTAGATAATTGGCAATGTCTGCATACCATGGTGTATGTGTAGCAATAGAAAATAAGTGTTCATCTGGGAACCTATCATCAATGACCTCGTGTTCAACAGGTGCAGCTAATTGAAGTCTTGGTAAAAAGTCAGCTACAACATTAGCTCTTCCTGGTTTATCAATGATTGTAATGTCAAATTCTTGTAACAACAGGAGCCATCTTGCTAATCTACCAAAAATGGCAGGTTTGTTCATCAGATACTTGATTGCTGCATGGTCAGTATGGACGAATATCTAATAACCTATGACATAATGCCTAAATTTATTCAAAGCATACACTACGGCGAGCAATTCCTTTTCTGTATCAGTATAGTTGAGCTCATGACCTTGAAGGTTCTTGCTGATAAAGTAGATAGTATGCTCACTTGAATTTTCTTTTTGACTTAAGACTGCTCCTATACCAAAATCAGAGGCATCATCATGTATATGAAAAGGAAAATTCCATTTTGGACCTTGAAGAACAGGGGCTTTAGTAAGCATGTCCTTTAGTTGCAGGAAGGATTTTTCACAGGCCTCTGTCCACTCGAATTGAGAATCCTTAGTTAACAAGGCATAAAGTGGGCTGAAAATTTTACTAAAATCTTTTATAAACCTTCTATAATACCCTGCATGGCCAAGGAAACTTCTGACATCCTTTTGTTTTGTAGGAGTTTGTAAATTCAGAATAACTTCAATTTTAGCAGGGTCGACCTGAATTCCATTCTTTGAAATATGATGGCCTAAAACAATACCTTCTTCCATCATTAGAAAATATTTTTCACTGTTTAGAGACAAATTTTTCTCTCTGCACCTTTTTAATACTTTTTTCTAAATTCACCAGTGCTTCTTCAAATGTGACTTCATAGGTAGTGAAATCATCCATATAAATCTCCATACAGTCATGAGATATATCAGCAAAAATACTAATTACTGCTCTCTAAAGTAAAATGGTCGCATTGCATAGACCAAAAGGCAAGACTGAGTAAGCAAATGTTCCTCATGGGCAGGTAAAAGTGGTCTTATCTTGATCTTCAGGGGAAATTTTTATCTGATTGTACCCACTGTAATTGCATAGCTTATCATCTTGTGTTTAAATGTTGTCTACACATTTACCATTCAAACTTGTAATCGAGGCTACATAATTCAACAAAGAAGAGGAGGTAGATGTTTTTTCTAGCAAAGACTTGGTCTTCAATTGAGTTTATGAGTAATCAATTTGATCAACTAGATAATTAACTTGTTAAATGCTAAGTTTGGGGTAGTACACGGACGTAGGGAGCAAAGATGTAGTGGTTGTTGAAGGAAACATGGTACATAAGCAAGAGTAAATAGAACTTTTTGTTTGATATTCCAATATTTTATAGTATATGTTCATATGAGTAATTTAGTAGTCTTTTAACATTGATTTAAATTTTCTTAACTAAAATAGATTTATATATTACTTATAACATTCTTTTGAGATTGACATCATGTGTAATATTTTTTTTATTAGATTAAAATCAGAAGGTCCTGTACCCATTATAAAATGGCCATAGAGGTCAAACAAGGGGCTCACAAGAAGTGAAATGCCCAGAAAGAAAAAATAAAAGAAATAACAACTAATCGTTCAACAAGAGAAACAAAAACAACAAACAAAGCAAAACTAACAAGGGATCAAAATTGTTATTGGTCTCCCAAAAGGTTGACACCACTAATTGCTTGCCACTCCTTATCCAGGAAATGTCGCTTCTCATTGAATGACATGGGTCCCTTCCAAATAGGTCGGGTCTCCACGGTAGTGTCTTGAGCTAAACTACCCACCACCTTGCCTTTTTTCTACATGTGACTATCATTAAGACCACCCTAAGCCACCCTTTTTCCATGACTATTACTTAGCTCTTCTTGAAAGTCCTAGATGGTCATAGTGGTATTCTTCACAGTATCCTTGTTGTAATCAATAATCTCTTGGAGGTATTGCATAGTATTTTCCTAGTTGTTGGGTGATCCCACAATACTAGTTTACAATTTTTGGCCAAACTAGACATTGAATTGAATTTTTTTAATTAAATCTTCACTTTCAAGAAGCTATAGCTGCTAAACCATGAGGAACTTGAAGATGATACAAACTAGTGGTTTTTGACATTTTTTTGTAGATTCTAAATCTATATTTTTAAAAAAATTGGAATCAATTTGCATTTCTTTTTCCATCTCCTTCAAAAACTTGTTTTTAATAGTAAACACCATTTTTAAAGAGTGATGCTCATCGTAAACAACATAACTTTTTTTCTATGAAGGATAAAATTCTCTTCTTTTTTTTAATTTAGCTTTGTAACTATGATATCTAGCACGTTCATTTGGTTTCATAGTGTTTATTGAATATTTTTTTCTTAGTCAAGTTTTTAAGTCAAACCAATTACAATTTAGACATAGGTGGACTGTATAAAAAATAAAATTTTTTGTATGTATCGAAATTCAATTTTTTTTTACTAGATCAATGACATAAATACCTAGCACGAACACATAGTTTGGAATTTTTTTGGTAATCTACTATTTTTCCACATGTGCATAATAGAGAGCTTGTTTTTTAGTGAAAAACCTATGTTTAATTAAAATAAAAAAATAAATAATAAAACCAAAATATATTAAAATTATATTTGATGGATAGCTCATTCCGAGGACTACCATCATCTAGTTGGGTATGTGAATTTTCCTCCATTTTCATCCTCAACTTGAGCTTTGAAAGGTAAAATTTTGTAGAAATTTTGTAGAAGAGGGGGAGTAGGGAAAAAAAGGGGGGTTCAAACGAACCCCCCTTGACCCATTTGCTCAAATGGGGGTTCAAGTGAATGGGGGTTCACTTGAACCCCTTTGAAATAATAGTAAAAAATGTTGGTCGGGGTCATTGGAACTAAACCTTGGCTGACGTTTGCTCGAACCCTTGGCCAAAGAATGTATTTTTATTTTTATTTTTAATTTCATATGCATATAAATACAAGCTTATTCTCTCATTTTTCCATATCATTGCAAGATTAATTCACATTTCTATCAAGGAGGGAATATTTTGGAGAAGATATTTTTTGCATTTTTATCAAGGAGGGTAGATTTTTTAGAAGATAACTTTTCATTTTTATCAAGGAGGGCATATTTTGGAGAAGAGAACTTTACATTTTTATCAATCAAGGAAAGGAAAATTTTGGAGGAGAAATTAATTTTGGTAGAGGATTTATTTTGAATCATCGTTTACTTGAAGAAGAAAATGGGACAACAATCAAAAAGAAAAAATAAGGCTTAACGAAATTATTTAGAAGAACAAGAACAAAAGAGGTGCAAACAAAACTTGGAAAATTATCATAGAAAGAAACAAGGTACATGCTTATTTCTTCTCTCTCTTGTGTGTGTTTAGGACCTTTATTAACACCTCAATTTTTTCCTTATAATCTATTTCAAATTATGAAAACCATGTTAGTTAACTTGCATTTTCCAAATTTGGACTAGTATACATGATAAGGATTTTGAAATGATTTTCGGATGGCTCCTATCAGTGAACCCTTGGACCCTAGTAGAGAACCTTTGGATCTTGGTAGTGGACTATTAGGACTAGTGGACCCTGGTACAAGCCAGCTTTACTATGATTACGAAGACTCTCATCGACTTTCCTTGACACCTTTCATTCCCAACCAACCTTCATGTCAACGTCATGGAATTCTAAAGGCTCTAGGCCCACCTCCACATTACCCCCAATTTACTTCTTGACAACCACCTTGAAACCCTAATTATAATCATCATCTATAACATACTTACCAAAATCCTTCTCACCACATTAGGGTTAATAACCAGTCCTCTTGATACCCTCCTATCTCTAAGCTGAAACAACAACAAAAATTCAAGAAGAATACCCTGTCTCGGTGCTCTTAGATTAGACATGGGGAAAATACTTCAAGAGATGATACTGAAAAATGGGCTCAGCAAAACTACAAAGGTTTTCTTCTTCTCAACAAAACATGGACTTGGATTCGAAAGCAAAGCAGCCAAGCATGAAATATTTTGTGCCAATGAATGACCATTCCTCAAGTCGAGACATTTGTTGGAAACCGATTCCAACTATACTTCTTAATGTGGACACCCAACTCACAGAATTTGAGTAGAATGGGCTTTTGTGCAGATTTGGGGTGAGGAGAAATATATTTCTCCCATTAAAAATAGGGTTTTAAGACAAGGTCCCTTCTGGTTTGACAAAACTTTCTTGGGTATCTATAACTGGCAACCCAATTTACCATTAGATTCTATCATTTTTCCCCAAAGACCTATTTGTTTCATTCTCCCCAACCTTCCAGTAGAATATAAGGAATATTTTGTTATTAAAAAATTGGTCACACATTTTGGGGACTTTTTAAAGAATGAATTTGAATTGGTAAATGGATCACCCACTATTAGGGTTTGGGCCTTAATATCAAACTTGAATAAAGTTCCACATGTCGTGAAAATCCTCACAAGCAAATGGGAGTGGCGTCAAAATTTAATTCTAGATATCGCTTCTTGGAAAGAGGCTAAGATTATTGTAGATTCTAATCTCTTCTCTTGGGCAGAAACTCTGGAATTCTCCTTTTCTAATTGCATGGCTCCCATTTTTTTGTCAAACCAACCTTCCTCATCTTCCAATCCCCAACCCACTCCCTCTCTGCAAATTCCTTCCTACAATTCCTTGTTGAGTTTGAACCCTCTTCAGACTAACATGGATACTTTGAAAAATGTCTCACAATTTGAAGAACTTTTAAAGGGATGGATAATTGAGTAAAATATTATGGATATTGTTAACAAGGTATGCACAAAAGTGGGTGAATATTTCATAGAGGAAACAACTAATGAAGTAGTTGTAGAATTTGAATCAGAGAAAGAAACCCCTTTCTTCCTAATTTCACAATCTGATACAAGGGCTTCCCCTTCTCCTAGAAATTTGTTGGCCTTGATCAAGGATGTTAATGAATCTCCTTTGGTAGGCCAAGCTTCTACTCCTCCTACACCTCTATCATAGTTAGATACCAAAATTCTAGTTTCCCCCAATAATAAAAGGGGTAGGAAATCTAAAAGTGAAAAATAAATATTGAGGTGGCAACGGGTATACAAATGACCCTTGAAAAAATCTAAGACCTGCCACAAAAAGACCCAAAGGTTTGCATAGTTCTAGTAAACTTTCCCAACCGGGGTAGCCATATTCTGCTTCGGACAATAAGATCTCTGAATTGAATATAAAAATGAGGGGATACGTTATCTCTCCTCAAGAAAAATATGGATCTTATCTTGGAATGTTAGGGGCCTAAACACCCCTAACAAGTGAGACTTTATAAACTGTCAAATTTTAAACACTAATTCTGACATTGCTCTTTTACAAGAAACATAATTATCAACTCAATCAACTTCTGATTTCTTTGGTACTTGGCATAACTCAAATTTCATTTCTTCTCTAGCACAGGGTGCTTCAAGAGCTCTGGTAATTCTTTGGAATAAATATTTTTTTTAATTTAAAAATGATTTCTATTAAGGAAATTTGGATTCAAGCCTCTGCTAAGTGCTTGAAAACAAATAATATCTTCTTCATTTTCAATATTTATAGCCCTTGTGCAACTTATGCTAAGAAACATTTATGGTCATGTAGATTTCTTCTACATTAGCACCTTTAAAAAATGATTTGAAGATCTTGTTCGGTGATTTCAATGCAATTTGATTCCCTTTAGAAAAAATAGGTGGCATCATTCCTCCATCCAAGGTTATGGATGATTTCAATCACTTTATTATTAATAATAGCCTCAATGATTGTGCACCAAATAATGGAAACTTCACATGGACTAATAAGTGTAGAGGATTTTCCCAAATTGCAGAAAGACTGGATTGGTTCCTTCCATCAGATAATTGGTTTACTTTCCCCCTGGGAATACTCTTCATCAATTCTGAATTTTCCTAGATCTGATCACTTTCCAATCTTCCTTTCAGTTTTTGATAACAAGCCAATTAAAAAGGGATATTTTAAATTCAAACTGATGTGGTTCAGAGACCTAGATTTTATTCCTCTCCTTAAGGATTGGTGGTCTGAGTTCCCTTTCGAGGTGGGTATCTGTATGTTTCAATTTTACAAAAAAATGAACTTTATCAAGGGTGATCCCACAATACTAGTTTATAATTTTTGGCCAAACTAGACATTAAACTCATTTTTTTAACTAAATCTTCACTTTTGGGCACCTATAGCGGCTAACCATGAGGAATTTGAAGATGATGCAAACTAGTGAGTTGTGACATGTTTTCTGTAGATTGTAAAAAAAAAAAATTCAAAATTTTTGGAATCAAATTGTACTTCTTTTTCCATCTCCTTCAAAAACTAGTTTTTAACAGTAAACACCCTTTTTAAAGAGTGACGCTACTGGCTAACACATAACCTTTTTTCTATGAAGGATAAAAAAAAAATAATAATAATTTAGATTTGTAACTACAATATCTAGTGCATGGAATTGGTTTCATAGCATTTCATATAATATTTTTTTCTTAATTAAGTTTCAAAGTCAAACCAATTATAATTTAGACATGATTTACTGGCTAAAATATAACTTTTATTTGTATGTATCGAAATTGAATTTATTTATTTTTGGATCAAGGAAATCAATATCTAGTGCATAGATATTTTTTCATTTTTTTTTTATAATCTGCTATTTTTCCACATGTGAAGAATAGAGAGCTTGATTTTTGGTGAAAAACCTACATTCACAAGAACTAAAAAATAAATATAATAATCAAATTAAATTTATTTGAAATTATACTTTTTGGGAAGCTTATAATAACGACTACATACTTTAAAAAAAAAAAAATTAAATAAATTCATTTGATCCCCCAAAAGGTCTATCAAAAGTGGTTTTTTATCAGCATTTTGATAGGTGTAAAGGAGACTCTGTTATAGGTATGGTTTTAAAATAGCGGGATTCTATCCAAGGGGGTTTGATCAAAGGTGGTTTAATCAAACCCTCCTCAATTGGAATCCTTTAAATGGAAATTTCAAGGATTAAATCATTATATTTTTGAAAAATATGTGATTTCAACAAAAAATAGGATCTCCCAGAAAGTGTAAACCACTATTGTGGGATCACCCTCAAAGAGAAAAGAAATGAATAGAATAAAACATGTTTCAAGAACGTTTTCATTGATAAATCAAGGATTGAACTTGAATTGGCCAATATATATAAAGTAGTGATAAAAAAATGGAATGGATGCAACCCTTTATGATGGGAGAAATCTCTAAAAGCATAAGTAGACGAACTCTTGTCTAGGAAAGAATGCTATTGGAGATAGAAATCAAGAGATATTTGGTTAAGAGAAGGAGATAGAAATACTAAATTCTTTCATGCTTCGACGAAAATGAGAAGACAATCAAATAGGATTGATTCAATTATATCTCCTTCTAGGAACACTTTAATCATAGATGAAGATATAGAAGTTATTGCAATATCTTTTTTTAAGGATTTATCAACTCCTATAAAAACTAGTAGATCCTTGGAAAACAATGTTGTTCTAGATAATATTCGCTCTCTGGTAGATATGGAGCATAACAAAATACTAATGGTTGAATTCACCATGGAGGAAGTGAAAAATATTGTTTTCTCCTTAGCTATCGAACAAGGCCCCTGGGCCTAATGGCTTTATGGCATTGTTCTTTCAAAAATGTTAGGATTTTGTTGGTAGAGACATTTTTCTTGCTCTAGAAGAATCGAGAAGAAACAAAAAAATTCTAAAAAAATTTAATGAAACTATGGTTGCTCTTGTTCCCAAGAAATCTAATCCTTTGTCTTTCAAGGATTTTAGACCTATTTCCCTATGTAACTATTGGCCCACAGTTGTTGCACCAAAATATCGACCTATTAATTCCTGATACAACTGCTAGAGTTAACAAATCCACAAGAGGCAGTTAGTCCATGTCACAAATCCCGAGGGGAGCGTTGACCATCTACCAACAAACTCCCCCTCAGTGTTACCTGAGGGGATTCAAACCTGACACCTTTGGCTCTGATACCAATTGTTGGCCCACAGTTGTCATTGCACCAAAAGATTGACCTTCTAATGCTCGATACAACTACCAGAGTTAACGGATCCACGAGAGGCAGTTAGTCCATGTCATAAATCTCAAGGGGAGCACTAACCATCTGCCAACAGTAACACCATTTTAAAAAATTTCACTAAGGCAATAGCTCTTAGACTAGCAAAAATTCTCTCCTCTATTATTTCAATTGAGCATGTGGGATTTTTCCTAGGAAAAGAAACTCTTGAAGGGGCTATATTAGCTCAGAAAGTTTTACATTCAATAACAAAGGACAAATCCCCTTCAATGATTCAGAAACTAGATATGGAAAAAGCCTATGACAAAGTGGAATGGGATTTCCTCTTAGCTATTCTTAGAAAATTCAGGTTTGCATACAGCTGGTGCAAATGAATCTCTTCATGTATTAATGTAACTAGTGCAAGCCTTTCTATTTTGGTAAATGGCTCCCCAACTAGTAAATTTTCTCCTACAAGGGGAATAAGACAAGGTGACTCCCTTTCAACCTTCTTATACATTTTTATGGAAAAGGTTTTAAGTAGATCAATCATTGCTTCAAGGAACAATAAGTTGTGGAAAGGAATTATGATTAACCCATTCCCCACTCCAATCTCTCACTCCCTTTTTGCAAATGATACTCTTCCTTTTGGACAAGCTTCTATAGAGGAAGCAAGAGTAATCAAAATAGTTCTTTAAAATTATTGTTTGGCCTCGAACCAGTACTTTAATGCTGAGAAATCAAAAAAAATCTTAGTTAATGTGAACCCCTTGGTTAAAGCTAAGATTTTAAAATTTTGGGGTTTCCAAAGTGGTACACTACCCGACAAATATTTAAGAATGCCCAACTTCTTAGGTAAAGAAAAGGATAATTTTTTCGATAATATTGTTTCTTCCACCTCCAACCGAATTCTTCTTTGGAAATACAAATGCCTTTCATTTCTAGGAAAGTTGATATTACTATAGGATTTCCTTGATTATTTACCTATTTATTTAATGTCGGTCTTGAAAATTCCATATGAGAAAGGACTAGCTCTAAAAAAAAAATCATAAATTTCCTTTGGGAAGAAAATGTCACACAGAAAAATAAACTCCCCTTAGTGGCTTGGGATAATGTTTGCAAGTCGAAAGCATCAGGGGGTGTAGGCATGAGAGATATTTTCTTACAAAATAAAGCCCTTGGTGCCAAATTGGTTTGGAAGTTGTACTTCAATTTAGATAAAAATGGTGCCAAATCATGAGGCACAATTATTTGCACTCCATGGAAAAGGAAAGGATCTTCACCCAAAGGAACCTCCCAACTAGGTCAAAAATTTAGAATTTTATATGTGCTTATGCAGGCATGTCATTCTTCCTCACCTTTCTTGGTTAGTTATTAATGGTGAGAAGGCTCTTTTTTGGGATGATGCATGGAATGGATATCAACCCAGGAGAGCTTAAACATCTTGGATACTGGTCCCAACTAGAGAATTCTTTGAAGAATCTTTGGGGCAATAAAGTGAAAGATTATTTTATCATTGATAAGGAGGATCCTTTACATTCTTTCAAATGGAAAGAATTCAATTTCCTTCCAGTACCTTCTCACATGAAGGAATCTCTTAAAGTTGAACTCTTAAAAAGAAAAATTATCTTTTCATAAAAACCTAATGAAATAATTTGGACAAGATCCAAATCAGGAAATTATACTATTAAAGATAGCTATAATTCTTTGGTGTAAAATGATGTCCTTCCTTCTTGGCCATATCATCTTTGTTGGGGTCCTAATGCACTTCCAAAAGCAAGTGCCTTTAGCTAGTTGGAAATCAAGGATAAAATACTTTCGAGCATGAGACTTAATAGATTGGAATAGTTCCTCTTTTCCCCTATGTGATGTGTGGTAAGGCACTAGAATCTATTGATCATCTAATTATTAATTTCACTTTTACGAATGAATTTTGGAAATGGTTAATGAATAGACTGGGTTGACACTCTCCTTTACAAAATATGATCTTCCACCACTTTTAGAGTTCTAGATTATATTCAACCTCTAAGTTTTCCTGTCTTTGAGAGATCTCTCCCTCGATCCTCATTTGGAATATATGGCTTGAAAGGAATAGGTGGATATTTAAAAAGGAACAAATTTCTGTGGGACAAATCATCCAAAAAATTGAAATTTCCATCACTGATACAATAATGTCAAGCCTATATAAGAATGCATCTACTAATAACTGATTCTCCTCCTGGGATTCTTTTATCCTTAGAAATTGGTCTCTCCTCAAGATCCCTAGTTTCATAATGAATAAAAATCCTCATTTGGATAGATATGTTATCAATTGGATACCACCACCCAAGGACTACATTAAACTTAATTTTTATGGAACCTCTAGAGGAAATCTTGGAAAATCTGGGGCTGCCTTAGTCCTAAGAGATTATCAAGGTAAATTCATTGGAGCAATTTGCTGAAGTCTTCCAAATGGAACTAATAATATTTTAGAACTTAATGCCCTAATTTTTGGTCTGAAAGTAGCAATTGATCTATCCATTCGTCATATTCAAATTGAAGGAGACTCCATGATTGCAGTGTCAGCAGTTTTGAAGGGTTACTCAGATACTTGGCATTTGAATTATCTTGTTTCTCATATTTTTCATCTTTTGAACAAATTTTATTCTTATGAAGTAATGCATTGCTACAGGGAAGCTAATAGACAATAAAATCAACTTGCAATTAAAGCCATTGATCAGAATATGCATTTAAAAGTTCTTTCATATCAAGAATATTTGAATTTGGTGAATTCATAATGCTAAATATTGTTCTATTGACTCCTAGTTGTATGATCATGCCCCAAATTTTATACATTTATCTTGGTTCTTGGCCTAAATTAATGATCTTATTTAGTCAAGTATGAATATGGATCAACTCTTATATGTTTTGATATATTGGTATGTATTCAGAATTCTGGTTCAAATTTGATAAATTGTGGCCTAAAAGCCGCATAGGTGGCAATACTAGCCTAATCAGAATGTTGAGGCCTTAAAAGATGTACACTTAACTATAATGATGACATGACTTCTTTGACTTGCATATGTGGCAATCTTGCCTCTATTAATATGATATCTCTTGCGGGCCCCTCCTCCATACTAATTGCATTTAGAGATTTATTCCCTTTTTTCGGTTAGTATGTGGGAGCTTTGGCAACGTTGTTTAAATTTCATTATTCTTGGGAATAATGTACACTAATGGTCATTCTTCATTCCCAAGATCAATACTTTGTGGTTAACGGCCCTTTACTTGTCTCCAAATTGGGGAAACATTCCCATTTGTTTGGGGCAAGTATTCCATATATAGCAACATTACCAAATTTGAAATTTGCAGAGATATTTGATTTGGAATTTCATGTAATGATTCACATCTACTACCACTTTTTTGGTACTTGTGGCCTATGCGAATGTCCCCCTCACATGTTATTTTCTCATGAAATTTGGGAATGTCTGGGTGTACGTGGGCCACCAATTAACATTGGGCTCATGCACTTAGCAGAACTGATGATCCTCATATCTTATCATTGATTCAAATTTGTAGTATCCTAGTACAGTGAGATCACCAAAGATCAAAATTGAGACAAATGGAATGGATCTATCATTTTATTTATCAGCATAATGAATTTGGCATTCTTTGTTATTTGTGCATCACCTTTTGGTACAATAAAATTATAATGACATTTAATTCCTTACTTGCATCGTATGACTTCCAATGTGCAATGATGTTATTAAGAGGTTATCTCTAGTTATTTTTCTTTGCATCTTTCTTGTTTCTTGTTGAAGACACAATGCAGATCTTTTATGGAGATCTTCAACAAGATCCAGAGACTATTTTAGCTAAATGTGATTTTTTGATTATTGTAATCCAAGTGATATGCCGTTTGTGAGGAAGCTTCATTTGGAGGTTAGAGGGTCGGGTTGCTCTACAAGTAATGGCTCTCATCAGGTCAAGAAGAAGGTTAATGAGGAGGGTAGGTAGTGACCTCCCCCACAAGGAGTTCTGAAGATAAATACTAATGGTTCTTCTAGGGGGAATCCTGGGTATGGTGGGATTGGTGGTATTGGCAAAGACAGTAATGAAGGTGTGGTATTTTTCTTTTCTATTTATAAGGTTCACCATTCTAATAATCTCATGGAGGCTCTGGCTATTTTTCATGCTATTGAAAGAGGTTGTTCTCTGGGATCGAAAAGGATTATTTGTGAATCCAATTCATAGATTTTAGTTGATTTGCTAAATGAGCAGAGATTTGATGGTGTTAATTGGAAATTGGTTGTGGTGATCAAATAGATTGTGAATATGTGCAATTCTTTTGAATTTATTTCCTTCGATCATATTCCTAGGGAATGGAATAGAGTGGTTGATCTTCTAGTGAAGTGGGCTTCTGAGCACGTGGAGAGGTGGTTTATAGAATATTAGGGACTTCTATCCTCAAAACTCTTTGTGTCCCTAAATAAGATAATCATGGAATACCTTCATATGTAATTGGTTCCTTGGTTGGGTTCCTTTGGGGAATTTTGTTGTGCGTTTGGTTAGTTGCTTTTGTGGGATTTTTCCTGTTGCTTGGTAATCCTTCTTTGATTCAATAAATTTTTACCCCCTTTCTTTTAAAAAATATATATATTAAACAACTCACAATAGACTATTAAATATTTAAACAAATTTATTTATAAATTAATTAAAAATAATCATTCGTAAAACATATTTGGGCACTTTAAGTTATAGTTACAAATATAAATGGTATTTTTTTGTTTCATTCACTTAATAATTTGGATTTTATTTTACATTGGATTATTATTGTTTGTAATTAATGATTTTGAGGTGTATATTAACATATAAGAATGTTGAAATAATTTAAGTTGATTACAAATATGTAATTTTTTTGTTGTTTTTTTATAGTTTATTTAAGTCAATAATTTGGATAGTAATTTTATACTAGACAATTGTTGTTTGTAATTACTAATTTTAAGACATATCTTTCATCTATGACATTTAGTGGGTTCAATATTCAATTTCCTTATGGAATAATGAAAAATGGCTCCTGCCATGTCATTCATTTTCCAAGTAAAATTTTAATGGGGTTTTCTAGAGAAAACCTTGGCCTCTTTGATATTGGTTGCTTAATCAAAGAACACATAAAACATCTTGGGTGTGCATCTCTAAAAAATTTCAAGGGACAAACAATGGTGCCGAAGCACATACAATTCTTCCCATATTCAAGCTATCTATAATATTTGGCTATATGAAACATTTTTTAGAAGTTGTTTCAGTTATCATTTTGAATGCATTCAAAAGGAGGAGATCTCCAATTTAAAAATTGAAAAACATTTAGATGTTAGTTTGACCCTTTCTATATTTGTTAAAAAATTTCTTATTTATATTGATTTCAAGAAGCAAATGAGGTTACAAACACTCCCCTTATTTTATTATTGGTTCACTAATCCCTTCTGTCTATTTTATGTGTTGATAGTTGGATGAGTGTTGTATCATTTTTCTTTCAGGATGTACTCCCCCTCCCTAAATGAGGCATATCTAAAGGTGGATTTAGTGTATTGGAGTTAGTTGATGGGGCTAGGAATTGGTTTCATGTCAATACTTCTTACACTTACAATCTCAATTCCATGTCCTTCATTCTTATGTGGCAAGTTTTATATTTAAGGTGTCATCTCTTCTTAGTACTAAATTTTTCTAATCACCTTGAATTGAGATGTCATTATGGATATTTGAACCCTCTCCACCCTTGTATATGTTCCCTATAGAAATAGAACTCTACTGAACATTGTGAGATGACATGAGATGTTTATAAGGAGTTACAAAGAAAAAAATTAATCACTTAATCCCGCACTACATTTTTAGCTTTCTTTCTTTTTTAAATTTTTTTATTTGATATTATTTCAATTTTCGAAGAAGAGGAAAATTCCATTTTAAGGGACAATTATAGATATTCAGTGAGGAAAGGTTTTTATTATCCAAACTAAAGGGAATATAATTTTCATACAAAATTTATCTTGAGCTGGACTACTTGATACCTAACGTAAGAAACAAGTTTAAATTAGATATTGCATCCATGCTCCTATAAAATTTATTGGATCTAATTCTCACTAGCATGAGTGATTTTAGTGGAATTTTTTTCATCAAAGATGAGTTATTTCATCACTAGGAACTATTTTACAGATTTCTAAGGCTTGCCCCTTGTGATTGTGTCCCATTATTACTATCAAATTTTATTTTAGTTTATATGAGCTCCATTAAAAACCTCAAGGTTATTATTGATGCTAGTGGAGGATATGGTTAATAACTAGTCATATTTAGCTCGGAAATTGTGGGAGATTCATTCCAATAAAAAAATTAGACCAAATTATTTCCTTACATTCTACATTTCTAAAACAAGAGATTCTTTATGGTAAAAAATATGTAAAAGTGATAAATTTTCTTCTAAATAATGATGAAATGATATATGTTGTGTCTAGATCTCATTAGGTATTGTAGAATTAGGATGTGTATGGTCTTTCTACATCATTAAATCCTTAGCTAATAATGGTGGATGGTCATGTACTAAATACTAAATGATGGTTGAAGTGGAATATTCTTAAACATTACTCATTGAATGTGCAAAATTAAATTTTTTTTAAATAAAATTAAAATAATTATTTACCAATTTTTGTGTAAATGAGGTGTAAAATTAATAGTAACTATTTTACCATTAAACTAAGTGATGTTTAAGCAAAGTGGTTGGAGTGTTTACTTTTTGAATAGATCAATTCTATTATGGTGTGTCTTTAGGATCTAGTGTAATATTATGTATAATGACTATTTACTTGGACATTTGTGAGGACTAATATATTTTCCATTAAAAAATTTGGGACAAAGCCATGCCCCACTAAAGGGGTTTTGGAGAGGGAAAATTAGTGGAAAAAAGTTAGAGCCCGTAGATCCACCCCTCAAAATACTAGGGTGTCTCTTGGTCATTTTTGGGTGTTGTTTGTGTTTCTTTCTTGGTTTCACATGGTATTTTAAAACAATTTCTTTTATTTTCCTATAATATCTACACATGCATTAAGGTTTACGATGAGAGAAAAATAATATTGTTAGATAGGTGAGCTATTGCTAGAATATTAGAATATTAATTGAATGAAGAAGATAAAGTGGATTATATTGGTGTAATATTGTTCCTAAGATTAATAAATTCTTGATATCTCTTTGGTGGTGGATTTTTCTTCCTAAAATAATGAATATATATCTACCATTAAGGTTTATATTTTACAAATTTTTTAATTTCAACTTTCTTATTCATTATTTTTTTGACAAGGTTTATTGGGTAAATCACATCTTAATTGGATTCAACTCTATATTTTTTATTTCCATTGTGTTATTTTTCCTTATTTTTTAAACTGAATATTATAGCTATGACATTAGTTTAGAAGGGCTCACCTTTCTTGCAATATTTTGTATTTCTTAATTTTACAAGGAATATTGTTGTTCTATTAATTGTTAAATCTATGTGTGGTTAAAGAATCCATAAAAATAACATCATGATTAGATATTGATCAGTTCAATAGCTCTACATATAGGCTATGAGAACTAAAAATTGAAAATCTCTTCAAGAAAAGAGATTACTAAAGATCTATGATAGAAAATGAAACTCATGAAGGGATACCAAGTGCAAAATGTAAAAATATGATAAAATGGTAAAATATTGTACCTTGATATTTTATTCTCTTAAATATCTCAAAGGATTTTTCTACACTTAGTTGTGGAAGAGAATAGGAAGATATTTAGGAAATGAAGGGTCTTATAAACAAAATTTATTGAAAAGAATGCATTCCTTAAAATTGAATGAATGAGATTATTTAGTCAAATATTTAAATTATTCTAATATCATTTTGAGTTAGGAAAGTTTTATTGATGCTAAGCTATAATTTTGAATTGAGAATAAATTATTATAACAATAATATCAAAATAATTGCATATATATTGGTGTTAATGTATTCAGTAATGGAATGGAAATGTATAAAGAATATAAAATTAAAAATACATCATAATAAAATATGTAACATTAGATACATGTGGAGAAACCAATTTTGAAGAAAAACTCCACCATCTAACATGTAATAACAATATACATAATCCTTGAAGTAATAGGATAAAATTTAATATCTTTTAATTCATAGATATAGTAGATTTTGAACATCCATATAGATTATAAACTAAGCAATCATTATAATTTTGTTAAATATCTACATTTTGATTAAATGATAATAGCTTTCATTGAATATTTTTCTGGTTGTCCAATTCTTGTTCATTTGTTGTATTACAATCATTTGTCTAAGACTGGTATCGATGTAGGATTAATAACTTTTTTTTTAAACAGAATAACATGATATTTTTTTATTTTCATTATTCATCTAGCCTTCTCTAAATTCTTGTTTATTATTCAATATTCCTATGTTTTAGTAGAGCATACTATTTTTCCTTCATTATTGTAATATAATCATTCTTCAATAATTTAGGACTTCCAATAAATATCATGCCATTTACTAGATGATTTTTTTTAATTCAAGCATGAACAAGAGTAATGGTTTGAATCAAAGGTGTTATTATATATTATCTTTGCATAAACCTAGGCTAACTTAAGCCTACTTAGGCAGCCATTATGGAGCTATCCACCTCATTGGCATCCTTGACACTTGTTATCCAACTGGTTTGGACTATAGAGAGGTGTCAATGTTTTTCACACCACCTCATGCTTGGTTATTTTGGATTCAAGAGAGGTTTTGATGGTCTTCAACACCTCATGCTTGGTTAATCTCCTTTATATGTATATCCTTCACTATCTAATACATAGGTAAGCTTGTATGCAATTGTGTTCACTTTGTGCTTATTTGTAATCTCTTAGTTTTTCTAGTGTTCACATGGTATCAGATTAGTATGAGATGTTTCTAGGCCATAAGTAACTTTTGTATTTTTGTCTTCCAAAGTATCATCCACTAGAAGCCCGTGACTTGTAGTTCTGCATCATTGAGTGAATTTTTCTTATGATTATCTATATTCTACTCAATTTATTTTCACTCTTTGCAGATTGAAGGTGTTGGCGAGGATTGAAGATACTGGTGTAGTGAAGTAGCATGTTGGAGTCGACAGCCTCTTTGTTGGCTAGGAAAGTGCAGAAGAGTGTGTAGTCAAGAGGGAAGATGACATTGCACTAAACATACAGATAGTCCACTTGAACTTGTATTGTCTTTGACTCCTCATGGAACTATGTCCTAAAGCCTATGCTATCCTTCCTACATGATTCCAACTCCTAGCTTATATGTGCCTCATTTCCAAGCTTGTATTTGACTTCCAGTGGCTTGTCATTTTGGTTTCACATCTACTTGACCTTTCAGCTACTAAGATTCTTGTGAGTGAAGCCATATATTTGCAAGATCTGATCATTATCCCCAAAATTATAGGCTCTCTCCATTTGTTTAAGGCATTTCTCTACTAGATAGTCCTCAAACATGCAGTAGGGTTTGCTCTTCATCTGCGCTTCATTTCCAAGGCATGCACCATGCCTTCCCTCAAGCACTACCAGCAACATATTCTCCTACCTCTGCCCATCTTCAATGTACTCACTCATTAACCTCTTGAAATTTCCATTTACAGTGTTCACTATGCTTCAAATGCATACCCAATAAGGAAGTGGAGTATACAATCCCAACTTCCTATTGCTAAGCTTGCTTTTTGCACACATTACACATCCTTTAATGTACTTGGATACAATTTCTTGCATATGAGGCCAATAGCAATATTTTTGTAGTTATGCAATTGTTTCTCTTACCCCAAAGTGTCCAGAAATCAATGATGTTTGCTTCTCTGATTAATTGTGCTTGTTCACCTTTTGGAATACATAACTTTCCTAAATGATACAAAAATTTATCTTGCACATAGTAATCTTTCTCTTCTGCATGTTTTCCTACAATTAGAGTTGAATAAATATCCTTAAAGTCTTTGTCCTTGGTGTATTGTTCCTAAAAACTTTCATGTATCATAGAACTACCTTGAAGGATAACCATAGCATTCATGATGGGAGGCTTAGACAACATATCTGCTACTTTATTATGGACATGTTTTTTATACTTAATAACCAAATGAATCTATTGAAGAAAACCCATCCACCTAAAGTGCCTACTTTGTTGTAGTTTGGATTGTGAGTGAAAGTATTGAAGTGGCTGGTGATCAGTGTGGAATATAGTTTCTTTACCTATTAAGTAGTGTTTCCATTTTTTAACACTCTGAACTAATGCATACAAAACTTTCTTAGCATAAGTAGGATAGTTAATTACTATGGCTATAAAGGTTCCAAAGTGATAGCAAATTGGTTTACCTCCTTGCATGAGTACTGCTCCCATGGAAAACCCACTTGCATCTATCTCGATCTTGAATGGTTGTTGTAGATATGGTAAAGACAAAACTAGTGTGGTGCTCAACTTTTCCTTCAAAGTGTCGAAGGCCTTTTGTTGTAGACCTCCTCATTGGAAAGTTGTCCTTTTATTGGTTAACATGTGTAATGGTGATGCAATGTAGGAGAAGTTGGTGATGAACTTCTTCTAGTACTAAACTGCACCTAAGAAACCTCTAACTTCTATGACTGTACTTGGCTTAGGCCATTTTACAATAACTCCAACCTTTGCAAGGTCTACTTTCAATTGACCACCTCTTACGACATAGCCTAAGTATACTAAGGATGTCTTAGCAAATTCATATTTTGACATCTTTACAAAAAAAAATGATTTTATCAAAACATCAAAAACTTTCTTTACATGCATTACATGCTCTTCAGAAATTCAACTGAATACAAGTATATCATCTAAATAAACTATGAAAAACTCATTAATGAAAGGATGAAAGAAATCATTCATGACTCTCATAAAGGTAGCTGGTGCATTAAAAATCCCAAAGGGCCTGACCAACCACTCATACAGTCCCCGTTTTGTCTTGAATGCAGCTTTCCATATATCATTATATGTAATTCTTATATGGTGATATCCACTATGCAAGTCTGACTTAGTGAAATGAAATACATGTTTCAATTGATCAAGTAAATCATCTATTCGAGGAAGAGGATACGAGTGTTCTTTATTGTTATATTGTTCATGGATCTATAGTCGATGCACATTCTCCATGACTCATCCTTCTTTGGCACCAACACAATTGGAGAACCACAAGGAGAGGTACTCAAATGAATAAATCCTTTCTCAACCAACTCCTGAACCTACTTCTTGATTTCCTCATTCTGCATAACTGATAAATGGTACATGCCAATGTTTGGAAGTGGAACATCTTGTTGCAACTGGATTTCATGTTGCATATCTCTCTCTTTGGTGGCAATCCCTTCAACTCCTGAAATAAGTCATCATAGACGGAAACTACTTTGACCAATTCAACTTTATGCTCTAGATCACACCCTTTGAATGCCTCTGATTTATCATCTCCTTTAGCTTTTATAATCATCAATACAAAGTTCTTACTAGCATTGACTAACCTCTTCATTTGACTAGTTTTCACCAATGTTAGATTAGTCTTAATCTTATGTGCCTGTATAATGAATTCTTTACCATCCTTAAAAAGGTGATATTTATTTTCCCCCGTATAAAAGATTTCCTTTTCCTCATAAAGATAGGGACTCACTAGTACAAGACCATAAATATCTAAAGGAACCACATCAACTTCTACCTTATCTATAAATTTTGCAGTGATATAAAATATTAACTTACATTGCTTCATTACTTGTAATTGTGCATCATTGCAAACCCATCCAAGTGGATATGGCTTTGGATGAGGTGTTGTAGCCAAGTTAACTTTCTTAACAACTTCTTCAAATATTAAATTTACTTGAGATAACATATCAAAAAAAGTATCAACCTTAGTATGCTTTGTTACAGCTTGAATGTGAAATAATTTATTTCGATGCTTATCAATCTTAGGTGGAGAAGATTATTTACTTGCACTTGCACGTGCATTTAAAAAAATTGTATCAAAAGAAAGAGATATACCTTTTCCTTTACCTTGGATCCCGACAGCAACAATCTTTTTCATATCCCTGGAGTTAGATCCAAGATCTTGTTGTACAATAGCAGCAGTCTTTTGTTTGCTTTTATTTCCTCCATATTTCTTTAGCCTTAGTTTCAGATGTAGCTTCCAACACTTTTAGTTATCATGCCCCTCCTTACAATGGGAGCATGTTGGATTATCACCCTCCTTCTTGATGGTTGATGTATTTTTCCCCTTCTCTTTGCCTTTGGATTTACCTTTTGGCTTAAATGGCTTCTGGTCATACTTTTCATTGAAAGTATTCTTACCTCTTAACTCCAAATGTGTGGCTTGTACACATACTTCATCCAAATTATTAGCATTTAAAACCAAAATGGTATGCCTTAAGTAAGAATGAACACCACCTATATACTTGAGCAATGTGCCATGGATGTATAATGGAAAATTAAGTGCAATAGCCCACTTCCTAAATTCATGAGTATTGTCTTGGACAGATTGACCCTTCCCTGCCTAAAAGTTTTCCAGCTCATAGTTAACTATTGCATATGGCCTAAACCATTTTTAAGGGAAACTTTAAAATCCATCCAAGTTAAATTTACATTACAACGACAAACAATTTCTACTTGATTTTTTCTCTCCCACTACGTGAGATTAATTCCTCCCAACCGAAGAGTAGCTAATTGAATTTTAGAAGCATCATTTAAAAGGCCTTGAATCCTATAGTATACTTCTACTTGTTGAGCCCAATCATCTAATTTCTCAGCATTTAACTCTCCACAATATTCAGGTAGTTCAAATTTTACATCCAATTTTATTACAGGCTTATGTGTACTTTTGAAAGGATTAACAAAAGAAGTAGAATTAGAAGAAGAAGATGGAGAAGATTAAGAAGACAGAGATGGAGGAGGTTTTGGAGACTCTTCATCACCTTCTTCTCTTTTCCCTTTTTCCTTCTGATCTTCATTATCTTGCACTTTTCTCACTTTGGCATTCCTCCTTTTTCATGCTTCTTCCATTCTTGGTTTTCCTAATAAAGCTCTTCTACCATAGCCTTCATGTCAAGAAAGGCTTGTTGAAAGCTTTTCTCATCAAGCTCGAAACTTTTTCCAACTTCTATTTCTTCCATCTTTGATGATGGAAAATTTCTTCATTTACCATTCTCAAGATTGAATTATGTAAGCATGCCTTCACCTCGTTGGCTCCTAGATCGCATTAACATCCACTTCTACAATACTAGCCAAACAAAGCTCTGATAGCAACTTGATCTGATATTAGGATCTATGACAATTGTACATGTATTCTTAACATTTACAATGATTAATTTGTAGGTCTTAAAAATGTAATTGAAATGCTTAGATAAGCACAACAATAATAAAGTGGTGAATTGAACAAAAGAGAGATAGAAGAGAGAAGAAAAAACACGAGTTGATGATGGAGTTTTCCAATATGGCTATATCTTTGGGTCCCTCTCCAATAGAGTGACCAATCCTTGATTATGCTCCAAAAGTGGTTACAAGGCGTCAACTAAACAAAGTGTCAAGTCTCCTAGTTTGTAAGAGTTACAAAGTCCATCTCCTTCCATTGCAACAAAATGACTCTCCTCTGATGCAAAGAGATGAACACTCAAATTCTCTAAAATAATTCTCTCAACACTCACCACTTACCCAAAGTCGTGAACTACCCCCCTTTTATACACAAATTTTACCCAAAATGGTTCATAACCATATGATTTTACAAATCTCCCATTTACAATAGAAAATCTCAAATAATCCCCCTTAAAATATCACTAAAATCCTTAATATCCCTTTTAAAAATTTCCTAACCCCTTAAAAATCCTTTTAATAATCTCTAAATATCTTTCAAATATTATTTAAGCCCTTTTAAAATCTTTTTATCAGGCTATAGAAATCCTAAGGGATTATCATTTTAAAATTTAGGGGGTTAAATTTAAAATATAAAAAGAATCGAATTTTAACTCCTGTTTAAGAAGAATTGGCTCTGATAAACTCTCAAAACCGCTTGGTGGCACAGTGGTTAGGAGGGAAAATAGGGGCGGAGAGGTTAGTAGTTTGACCTGCACCCCCTCCAAATATAGCTTTATCATCTATAAAATAAATCGGTGCATAGGTATGGTTAGAGCGAGATCTATGGCACAATGGTAGGCGGGTATAATAGTGGCAAGGAGGTTGGGGGTTCAACCCCCAACCGAATAATTTTTAAATAAACAAACAAACAACCGACCGGAACTGGAGGAGATAGACAGGGGTGCCATGTGGCACCTAGTGAAGGGCCATGTGGCACTCTTTGATTTGCTTCCAAAGACATGTGTTGAAACTTGATAGGGCCAACTCAAATTGATGTCACTGCACAGTTGGCCTAGTTGCCACATTGACTTGCCACATGTCCACACAAGAGGTTGCTACATCATGGTCTATACGGTATGGTTTGCCTCGTCAACATGTTGATGTCATGCTAACATCAACATCCATACAATCAAAGTCAATATTACTATGCAACCTTTGACTAAGCATATCTTCTACATACGAGCTTCAATTCAAGCAAAATGAGTGATGTTGGACTCGTGACGACAAGCTCTTTGATTTGATGTTGTCCTTTCTCAATTTTGAAATGATCAATTTTTTGACCTTGTGTCCTACCTTTGGTACCCCTATTTTGACCCAGCTTTGACTGAGCATATCTTGAGCATGTGAACTCCTTTTGATTCTATTCAAGTTGTGTTAGGTTCATTTTTTTTAGCACTTCAACATGGTGATGATTTATGGAGCATATGGAACACTTCAATTTTTTGTGAAAAGTATCCACCTAAATCAAGTTGACACATTGACAAATGTTGGAAATGCATTGACAAAGCTAGTGACTAGAAAAAAAATTAGATGGTGTTCGGAGTTTATGGGTCTCACAACCTCTAGCAATTAAATCCTATTAATTTGAACATTAGCTCTTCAAAGGTGTTCAAAAAGTAGGAGAATGTTGGAAAAAGAAGTTGTCTCAATCTTTTATTTTTCCATAAGAATTGATTTTTTCATAATATTAAATGTTGCTAATTTTCTCACTTTGTTTTGCGAGTTACAAGTTGCAATTTCTATTTGGATCAGAAGTTAAGTTGGAAAGTTGATTTTATAAGTGGAGTTGTGCATAAATGTTTTTTCTATTTTCGTGTTGAGTTTACATGGAATGTTATTTTTTGAGGTGCAATTATTTTGGCAAGTACATATTTTGTATATTGGTATGTGGTGAGAATTGGAAACTTACAGTTGTGTATCTACTGTATTTTTGGCGCTTTTCATGTTGCATGTTCATCCTTTGGTAGTTGTTTTAGAAATTTCTAATTTATGAATTATAAGCTCTTATATATTGAGCACTTGTATTTTGGAGTTGTATACATGTTATTTTGTTGAAGTACTGTTATGTTGCCAGAATTACTCCAGAATTACTCCAGAATTGTGAAGAAGTGTGAAGACTCCTGCAAGAGTATAACTCTAGAATTATATTGTAATTTGTTAATTGTTGTTGAATAATATAATTGGGTTGTGTTTCGGTGTGTGGGGTTTTTCTCCCGAAAGAGTTTTCCCCACATAAAATTCTATGCTATGAGTTCATTGTTTATCTATTTATGGGATGTATGTGCATCTAAATCTGTAACAGTTAAAGGTGTTTAAGAAATTTTTGCAACTCTCCTGCTTAGATTAGTGTAAGAATTTGTGAACCATATAATGTAATCAATAACTTGTAGTTAAATGTTGGAGCTATTTTGAATTTTCATATAGATAGAAGTGTATGCTTGTAAAATTTAGCATAAAGAAAAATTTAAATTGATATAATTTTACAAATGTAATTATCAAAATTGTGTTGGTTGTGAAATCATGGAATCGTGTAATTTGAAAAAAGTGTAAAATTTTATGGCAATTTGGTTGTTGATTTGTGTGTTTTCTAGAGAGAGGGGAGTACCCTTTGCATCACAAACCATCTATCTAGTATATAATGCAAATATCTATGCTAGTCTAAGTTAATTTATACTTTGTGCTTCTAATTTATAGCTAATATAAGAAATATATTAACAAAATTATTGTCTCAAACTTTTAAATATTATAAACCACTAATGACTAAAAAAATATTGAGAAAATGTTAAATTGGACATAAGTATCAACATTTATCCAGTACAATGCACACAAACAACAAGATGAGTGTAAAATAAATTGAGAAGACGTTAATAAAAAAAATTGATGAATACATTAAATTCCAAGGGTATCAACATTTATCCAGCACGATGCACACAAACAATAATTATTATTATTGTCAGATGTGCAATGCAATGGTGTGAGTGTGTTAAAAAAGACTTATATTTTACTTCAAATTTGAAATAAAAAAATTTAAGAAATTAAATTCCAAGAGTATCAACATTTATCCAGCACTAAAGACATAAAAAATAATTATTACTAGCAGTCGCATGCATAGGCATGCAATGATCAGCTGATAGGGTGAACCGCGAATGGCTATTGGTCGAGTGTGAATTTTTTTTATAGGGTGTAATCAGGGGGGTAAAGAGCCAATATGAAATAATGTGAAGTTAGTTCATATTGGAAGGTGGATGTTATGAATTTGAACTCAATGTATAATTGAAGGTTATAAACAAAATAAATTTCACATAAAAGTTATTTTTCCTATATATATTGATTCAATATGAGTATAGTAAAGTATTATAAACTCAAATCTCACATGAAGAACTATTTGCACGACATGTTTTGGAATGAAAATCCATTAGTTCGAAATTGGCTATCAAACTCTAGAATAAAATTATATGTCATGTTGAAAGAATGGTTTTAAATTCATTAAAGGTTTTTTCTTTTTTAAAGACTTATTAGTCATGTGTTTTATTGCTGAGATTGAATTAATAGGAGTGCTTTTTAAAAAGTGGTCCCATTAGTAGGGGAAAAGTATTCTTTTAAAAAGTTATTTTTTTATTGTTTTTATTAGTTATAATGGTCATGATAAATGAGTTTTTGAAATAGGAAAGATGTTACAAATAGTATTTACTTTGTAATTTTGTGAATGCGATGAAAGGAAACACATACTCTGTAGTGTAATTTTAATTGAATAATTAGAAGGTACACATTGTTTTTAGGGAACATGAGAAATATGTTACCAAATTTATACAATGATTTGTGCACAATAGGGAATTTGTAAAAGAACTATTGCATGATAGATCCTCTCCATAGTTAAGTCGACAAAGAACCTGTTGAAAACTTCAAATAGATAAATTGAACAGATAAAAAGGATATTAGAAACAATAACATTAGAAGGAAGATGTTATTAATTTGAACTCTATGTACAATTGAAGGTTATAAACGAAATAATTTTCACACAAAGATTATTTTTCATATATATATTCATTGAATATGAGTATAGTAAAGTATTATAAACTCAAATCTAATGTGAAGAACTATTTGCATGACATGGGTAAATCATTTTTGTGTTTTGGAATGAAAATCCATTAGTTGGAAATTGGCTATCAAATTCTAGAATAAAATTATATGCCATGTTGAAGGAATGGTTTTTAATTTATTAAAAGGATTTTTCTTTTTTAAAGACTTATTAGTCATGTGTTTTATCGCTAAGATTGAATTAACAAGAGTGATTTTGGAAAAGTGGTCCCATTAGTATAGTTATGTCTTGTATTAGTAAGATTGGGGAAAAAAGTATCCTTTTAAAAAGTTATTTTTTTATTGTTTTTATTAGTTACAACATTCATGGAAAATGAGTTTTCCAAACAGGAAAGATGTTATACATACTATCTACTTTGTAATTTTGTGAATGCGATAAAAGGAAACACATACTTTATATTGTAATTTTAATTGAATTACAATGATTTGTGTCCACATGTATATGTGTAACAATAGATATCATGGAGATTCATCATACATTATTATTTTACTTGAATTAGAAGGTACACCTTGTTTTGAAGCAACATGAATAACATGATACTAAATATATACAAGAATTTGTGCATAGATGTATGTATGTAAGAAAAAATATATGACATGATATGTAGAACCACAAACCCTATGCTTGTTTTCCTCCCTACCATATTGGCATCATGGAGCCCCATGGACTCTAGCCAAACCCCCCAGCAAGAAAAGGATAAAACGTGCACGGGAGATCTTGTACAATTCCATTGTACATCAGACAATAGAAATCTTGGGAAAACTCAAGTGTTTCCATATATAATATCTGATATTATGGTGTTTTCATTGATGTTGCAACTTGAAAGCAAGAACGTATCCTAGTTTTGAATCCCTTTGCATGCTTAAACCTAGTTCCTGTAAATGGAATATAAGGGTATGCTAGTGGACAAGGAAGAAAAATCAAAGAGGAAGGATAAAAAGCAAGTATACAGGTAAAATTAATATTTACAATGTGAGGCTAAAAATAATGAATAATTTTTTTAACTAGTTCCCTAGAGTTATGTATTGACAATGGGAAAGTGTCGTACATACACTGTTGATCATCTTCAATGAGGATGAGGTGCAATGGAAAAAGTCGTAAGGGCATGAAATAATTTTAGATAGAGAGTGCACAATATAGTAATTTTCTTCAATGTGTATTATACTTTTGGCGGAATATAAACAAAATAATATACATATACAATAAAACAGGTTAGCACCACTTGCGAAAAATAGAAACAGGTAAAGTGGAATATTTTGAATGCATGACATCTTGGCAAGGGATTTTCTATAAGCAATCTATTGGAGAATTTAAAAGGAGAGTTGTGGAAAAAATGAGAAATGCAACGATGGGTGTGATGGGATTTGAAGGCAATAAAAAATAGTCACATACAAAGTGAAAACCAACTCAACCATGACATTGTAAATGGTTTAGTTGAAAGGAGCAATAAACACCATTCCCATGTGCTTTCAGGGATAAACAATGTGATGGTATCAACAGATTGTTTAGTCAAGCTAAAGTAGATGAGAGTAGGGTTTTGTTGCTATTGACAACCACGTAACCCAACGCTCAATGTCCTCCCTTCCATATTGGCATCATGAAGCCTTGTGGGATCTAGCCAAACCCCTGAGAAAAAAAAGGATTCAAGGTCCGTGTACAATCCCATGGACACTTATCCTATACCAGACAAAAATAGACTTGGTGAAGGACAACTATTTTCAATCAAATTATGTAACATTGTAGTGTTTTCTTTTGGCCTGAGAAACTCATCGAAAGTAGATATCCTAGGAAATAATTAGCATAATGGGTTTTGAAGGACGCTACAAGAAGATGGATAAAAGCAATATATAGAACAATGCAAAATAAGTAAAAAGGTCCATCTAAGTTCACAATGGAAGTTTAAATCTACCTATATTAAAAATACAACTGCAATGTAAGGAAGAATGTAGTAAAAATAGTCAACAAATTGACACGTCAATTGCTATATAGATTGGCTATTGATACATATGGTTTTTGAATCCATTTGCATGGTTAAGCCTAGTTCCTACAAATGCAATATAAGGGTATGTTAGTGGAAAAGCATGGAAAATCAAGAAGAAAGGATAAAAAGTAAGTATGCACATGTAAAATTAATATATACAATGTGAGGCTAAAAACAATGAATAATTTTAATAGTTAGGCAACCAAATCTATCTATTGACAGTGAGAGAGTGTCGTACTTACAAACATTGTTGATCATATTCAAGAACTATGAGCTGCATTGGACTAACTCACAGGAGCAGGAAAGAATTTGAAATAAAGAGTGCACAACACACTAATTTTCTTGAATGCATATTATATTTCTGCAATAATCTAAAAAAAAAAATATACATATAGAATAAAAGAGGTTAGCACTATTCACTGTAAATAGAAATAGATAAAGTGGAATATTTTGAATGCACTGTATCTTGGTAAGGAATTATCTATAAGTAATCTATTGGAGAAGTCTAAAAGAGAGTTGTGGAAACAATGAAAAGTACAATGATTGGATTCATGGGATTTGAAGGGAGAAAATGTAATCATGTACAAAATGAAAACCAAGCCAACCATGACAGTGCAAATGGTTTAGTGGAATGGAGCAACAGAAACCACTCGCATGTGCTTATGGGGATAAATAGTTTGATGCTATCAACAATTTTTTTGTCCACTCAGAAGCACATGAGAGCAGTGTTTCGTTGCTATTCATAACCACATAAATCGATGCATGTTTTCCTCCCTACCATATTGGAATCATGAAGCCTCATGGGCTCTAGCCAAACCCCCAATCCAAAGAAGGAGTTAAGGTCCATGGAAAATCCCATGGAGTCTTACCATACACCATAGTGAAAAGGAACTTGTGGAAAGATGGGTGTTTTGAACCAAATTCTATAACATTGTACTATTTTTTATGGGTTAAGAAGTACACAGAAAATAGATATCCTAGGAAAGAAAAAGCATAATTGGATTTGCAAACGGTTAGAAGAAGATGGGTAAATGGAATATATAGAAGAATGGACAATAAAGGAAAGAATAACATAAAACATATTCACACAACACAAGTAATGTATGTAACAGTTGGTTGAATGGGCTTGCAGCTTTAACCGCAAAAGATAGCGATAGTTGCATTCTATTTTATCTGTTCAACTTTATATCTTTAGTTGATAGGCTATTTGTTTGAAGTTGCTATTTCTTGAGAAGCCAACATTTAATCGTGCAGTATGTGTAAAGCTTGAAATAGATGAGGGAAAAATAATATCATGAAACATATTGATATAAGATTCAAGCTACATTGTTTCATAGTAGATATTGAAAACAAATAGAGGAATTATATAACAGGTATTAGAATAACCCTTGTTTGGTAGTAAATATCATAGAAAAAGAGGAAAATTGTATTGAGTTCCTTGAAAGATAGACAGATACATATGCACATATATATATTTATCCAATTCCCTGATTGATATATAAAAATACCCATATATAGGCAGATATACATATGCATATATCTAGACAAAGATATATATACATATGTATATCTAAATAGGTTTGTATATTATGTTTATGTGTATTTATGTAGACTATGATTTTAAGTAGACTTTAAAGTAGCATGTATAAGTATTGTCTATATTGTCTAAAAATAACCACTATACAATTATAGCATTGAATCATATAGTATTGAGATGTTGATAAGAACAGAGCATTTAATTGTGCAGTATGTGTAACATATTCATCATGCGAGAATGACTCTTCTGGAAATGCAACTAAATCAATATATTTTCTTGCATATTTTGCAATATACTTTCCTACACTATAAAATTGAATATTGCATTTACTTCCTGTTGCACCATTACACCACAATACATATATATAAATATATATATATATAGATAGATAGATATACATATATGGAAACATATATATACATGTACATATATATACATATACATCTATACACATACATATATATAGATATACATATATATACATATATATACATATATATTCATATATATACATATATATTCATATATATATATACATGCATATATTGTAAAGCTAGGCTCCACTATTTGCCATTAAATATTATAGAGAAACAGGAAAATTGTAAAAGAACTATTAGGGAAACACTGGAGAGCGACATACATCTAATTCTGAAGTATCATCCTAATACCTCTTACAACTGTTACATAGACTGCTTGGCTTCTACCAATATGTTGCATGATACTCTTTTTTCGTCATCTGTTTAAAGCTTCCTATAACAAACTGTTATTTGTGGTTGTTCTTTTTCTTTGTAAGGAAAGAAAATGTATTGGTTAAGTTGCATTGTTGAAAGATCCATTGTGGCGTTGCTTGCGTATGAGACTATTGTAATAATATTCATCCTTGGGTCGGTTCTATAACATATTTGAGAGTTTTGAAATTGTTGTGTTGTGAAGCCTGTAAATCATTTTACATGGGTATTTTGTATAAATGTTTTGTCCATAATATTGAATACCAAACAATGCAACTCAAATTTCCAATTAAGCCTGTGGTGCTATATGCATTTTGGATAGATCATTGCATCATATAATTTTTGCCATAACATAGAGAAAGTAGGTGTTTCCTTGGAGAACTGGGTTTGAATAATTGACTTGGTAAGTTGGAAGGATAGACGCATTTGTCGACGTTTATAGAGTTCTGTTAAAATTTCCCTACTTCTCTATATGTAAACATGGGTTGGGGGTGGTGGGGTTGGTGTCCTCGATATGTGGAAGTTGAGTGGTAAGCATTTTTTCACATGAGGGTGGAGCTTAGCAATTACATGGGTTGGGGGTGGTGGATTTGGTATCCTCAAACAAGGTAAATACAATATTCAATGTTGCAAAATGGGAAAGTATAATTTGATAAAGTTATGTTGTCGAAAGAGCCATCATGGAGCTGGTTTGGTAGCACACTATTGTTAAAATCATCACATTTTCCTCCATTTTTTAGCAGATGGGAGGGTTTTGGAACTGTGGTGGTGTAGAACCTGTAAGTGATTTCACATGGGTATTTTTTTAAATAATTGATGATTACTTAATTGAGATTGGAAATTTAATGGATACATTATAAATAATGATTTAACTACAATACCTCCACCCACAGAGAGTGATAATCTCTTTGAAGTCTCCAAGAAGGGTATAACGTCAATGATAAAAATATATAACAAGAAGCCATTAACAATAAATTAATCATCTATGCAAAACACCCATGTAAAAAATAGTATAACCCCACAAACTCCATTAAAAATTCTATATGCATCACCTCATACTAAATACTATAGAGAAATAGAGAAATTGTAAAAGAGGTATTAGAATAACACTAATGTAGCTTGGATTTTTGTATCTATGTAGCTGGTTTGGTAGTAGAGTATTGTAAAAATCATCGACTTCAGCTCCATTTCCTAGCAGATTGTAGGGTTTTAAAACTGTTGCCCTCTTGAGTCTGTAGCTGAGTATACATGGGTGTTTTGCAAAAATGATTTATTTATTTGTTTATGTTAAAACTATTGTTGTGTGGAATCTGCAAGTCTTTTTTCATGGGTTCCTAGCATTATGTTTTTATATGGATGAAGAAATTGTAGTTATATCTTGTTTCTTTCACCCAAAAAATATTTGTCCCAAGGTTCAGACGAAAAGATAATTGTAGGAACATGGACAAATGCACTATCTAGAGTAGACTATGGTTATTGAAGTCAAGTGTATGTAAGTATGTGGGTGAAGTTTCCACTAGGATTTCCATCAAACCAATGGTGAATTGGATTTTTCGATGCCGGGGATGGCTTGGATGGTGGGAACTTATGCGGGTTATTTTTTTGTGGAGACATGGAGCTTGGTAATTACATGGGTTGGCAATGGTCTAGCTGGTTGACTCAATACATAGGAACTAAATTCTTTTGTATAATATTTAGTAACAAATAAGTGTTATTCTAATAGCTTTCATACAATTCCTCTATTACACTTGAATATATATATGTGTGTATATGTACCTATCTATGCTTTGAAGCATTGATTTTTAGATACAATTCACATTGTATGTAAATTAGGGAAAGGTAGAAGTGCAAATCACATGTTTTCTGACTTTCCCATGACATTGGCATCATGAAGCCTCATGGGCCACTCGCAAACTGTGAGCCAGATAAAGCATGAAACATTGACCACAAATGTTATGGAGTCTCATTATATATTAGAGAATAGTGAAGTTGCTATAAAAAAATTATGTTCCAATATATGTATTCGTTTTCCTAGAGGTTTTTGTGCTCCAATAACTTTCTAGGAAAAGAGAATGCTTGATAAAGAACTGCAGAAGATGGAATTCCACAGATGAAATACACAAATATTGTTTAAAGGAAGACATCAAAGAAATAGCAAAGGTTTTGTTTCAAAGCATACAATGTATAGGAATAACTTTATAGACATACCTAATTTTGGTATGTTTTGGATTGTATCTAACCATGTAGAAAGAAAAGGGGTGAGTGTACAACTTTACTATACACTGAAGGATGTCTAGCCCTGCAATAAGAAAAGGGGTAAATCTACAAGCTAGAAAATTATAAATTTACAAAAGAAAACTATCAAAATATATATTTGTGGTTAGGTGTGTATAAAACGACAAAAAAGACGAGCAAAAAAACTTACAACAACAATACATGTACAAGATAGTGCAGATTGCAGAACACAACACTTGTTAAACATCCAATTTGCGAAGCAGTGCAAGTGCATGGCAGGTTTTGACCATTCTGCACCCATCGAGCAACACAACCAGCTCTGCAATTGCCAACCCATCTAGTCAACAAAGTCCACCATTGTTGTGAAGAGGTCTGGGCAAGGCCTCACAAATTGCATGGGATGTTATTATATATTAAGCAAAAAAAGGAATATACAAAAGACTATATATTTCTGAAAGGAATACAGAGGGAGGCAAAAACAATACAATGTTAAATAGAGAATTCTATACATCAACATTCTACATATAGATATACACATACATATACATATACATATACATATACATATAAATATACATATACATATATGCATATACATACACATATACATATAAATATAAATATACATATACATATACCTACAAACATACTTTTTGCCCTTCGTTTATCGCTTGTAGTTATCTTTGTGCAAGATTGGCATTATACTCATTACCATATGACCAATTCTAGTTTAAATTTTTTTCTTTCATCAAAAAAATATGGTTAGGGTCACTAATCTTTTCACCTCTTCTATTTGTCATGTACTTGGCACTAAATATTATAGAAAAATAGAGAACACTTGTCCAGGGCTTTTACTAATAGCTTGGAGCTTACCTCTTAAACAGAGGATCTGTTGAAATGTTCCTCATTGGTCAATAAGCTTTGCAAAGAAATCATAAATTTACAATTGACAAGGAAACTCTTACATAGTAAAAAAAAATTTAATAGGTCTTTGACAGTTTCCTTTCTTACATAGTAAATGTCTTTTAAATAGCTAGAATTTTGAGTTGAGAAGTGAACTATTATATAGATTGGTTCAGGCACGATATAAGTTTATCTCTGTCCTAGTTTTGATATTCATTAGACCTGGAAGCACTTTTTTTCTTCATCAAATTTGTAGGTGAATAACAACTAAGAACCAAGAGTAATTAGAATTCAAAGAAAGTTTAAATCGAATACAATCTCATTAAACTGATGGAATAAATAATTTATGACTCCTAATTTTTCCATGATGAAAAAACTTATAACATTCCTGCAAATTTTAAATGTGACATAAAGAATTTTTCAACAAGAAAGAGAAAGTATATCAAATAAATATAATCTACTAGCAATTCTATATTGGGAATGTTAATATGCAAATATAACAATTACTATTTTTTTTAGAATAAAAAAACAAGACTACTTATATTCAAATTTGATAACTCTTCATAAATACATTTCAACTATTAGCCATATACAAGATATTTCAAATCTATATGATAATAAATTCTCAATTATTAGACGTATACAAAATATTTAATATATATTAAAAAATATTGTCAACTATTGCCTACATAGAAAATATTTGAAATATATATGGAAATAAATTATTCAGTTGTCTTTGAAATTGTAATGTGTTTAAATATATCATATAATCATCCAAATAATTTGAAATATTTGAAAGCAACAATGACAGGAAAATTGATGCACCATGCTATAATAAAAAAGATGGCAGGTCAATAAATGTGCAAATATGTAGATGCAAACATAGGTATAAATTATGTCCATATTTCTAAAACAGAAGTCTTAGCATCCCATAGTCAACATTTAAAATTCAAAGCTATGAGAAATGATCAGAAGTGCAAAAGAGTAGTCAAAGCGTAGGCTAGCTATTGGAGCCTTTTTGTGGAGCAAGAGTAGATATCTTCATTATGTTTGCAAGCAACGGTTTACACTCTGCTTTGAAATCAACTTCCGTTGCTTTGACAATCGTTGTTTTCAGCTAGTCCTCAGAATTATAAGTTTATGTTCTAATCAAAGCAATAAAGATGTATGGTTTACAAAAAAGGCCTTTAATAACAACAACAGGATTTGTTGTAGAGTTAGAGTTGTCCTGCAATGTGTAGAGGTCTTTTGCTGGAATTTGCAACAAACTAGTGGTAGCTTCATCAAAAGCAATACACCAAAGGCTACATCAATGGTCTTACAGCTTTAACTGTAGAAGATAGCGATAGTTGCATTCCTCAATTTCCATCTGGAAACGATAAAAAAACCAAACATCAACACGAGAGCATGTGCATTTTCTTTTGCATTCTTTACCATTAACTAGCAAGGGACAAGCAGGGTAACAAAAAAACTCAGTTTTTGCAATTTGAATGGTTGCTTTAAAAATGGCTTCAACGATTTCTGGAAAATGGAGGTAGTTGTTTAAGATAAATTCAATAGTAACTCTATCATTTGAAGGATGCAACCTATGAGGTGCAGAAGAAGATGAAGCCACTTGGTCTACTTTAATTGGGCCCTTGGATCTAAGAGTGTTTTCCTTAGGAATAGAAGGGTTAATCTCAAGGACTATTCATGTTGATGTGTTGATAAATTTTCCATTAAAGTACCCTACACAGCCACCATGGACAACAATGACTATTTCACCAGAAAGGTACATCCACTCCAGGGTATCACCTTTTTCTTGCCAACTTGGGCCCCATAAATTAACATCAATGAAAGAAGCGAAGATATCATACAGTTTAATGGTTCATCGGATTGTTTTAGTTCCATTTCTCCTATGGACAGTTGAAATGGATGGTCCAACATGCACTACAATGTCAATAATATCAACCAAGTTGTTATCACTATAGTTGCACTTATGTCACTAATTGACGCAAAAGCAGAGATTTTTTTGGGATAGGAATCTCATCTTCACATCATTTTATTGTTGTTTTTTCATCCAAAACTATTTCAAGATTACTATTTAATTTATTGAATCTTTTATTAACCTCCTTGACCAATCCCCTCGATATTAAATAAGTTGAACCCACCTCAACTCGACTATAATGAAATTTAGCAATATCTCATCAAAACAAGTAATATGTATTTTTGTCCCCTCCATATCTATAATGTCAAAACTAAACAGTCACCCTTCACCTCTTTGTTTGTGGAAATGATGCATCTCCCTAATATGTGTTACACGCCCTTTCACTATCCAAACATTTTGATAAGTGTTCAAAGCTTTAATAGGGCTGACCTTTGGAGGGCTATTTTATTTTTTAGGGGACAACTGCAGAACAAATTTAGGGGCCTGTTTAGAAGGAGAAGGTGAGTCAGGTGCCAACATTTTCTCTTCTTGTTGCTTGAAAAAATACCTAGGGGTCCCAATAATTTGAAAATCAGGCATAATCACAACTAAGTTGGATATGATTAAGGCTTTGGAAAAGAAGCAAAACAATATATTGGACAAATTATATGAGGAAAAAATGAAAGAGAGAATTTTGTAAGATATATAAGAAACAACACAACCAACCTTGAATCTTGGATATTCCTATAGACATAGTCTTTTAAACATACAAGGGACCCTATTTTCAAGGCATCAGTAAAAAACGTATCATTTCATTTAGAAGGGAGGGTTCCTATTTTCAAATCGTGGCCATCAGACAAGACAACCTTGTATTGCTCAACCTACCCTTCATCACTACCAAATTTTTTGAAGGACAAAAGTTGAAGGACTAGAGAGGGAACAACATCGCCGACATTGATGGAATGAATTACAAATGGAGTCAAAGTTAGATGTTTCTTTGCAACCTACAAAGACAAGTGTAATCAAGCAAAATGCATATCATCACACCAAATGGATAGAACGAGTAAGAAAAATAAAGGCTAGAAAGAGATACATTTTCATGTGTTCTAAAAGATCAATGCATGTCTACTTTCATATATATAACCTCTACTAGGGCCAGCCATATATGTATACACCTAAATTCCAATCAAGTAGCAACAATAAGAAAGGTAGGAAACAATAACAAGTTTGTAGCAGGCACAACGAAAAAGTAGGAAAAACATATGGAATCAGAGTCTGCAGGCTAATGGATGGCATCCTCAGAGCCGGACTCTGTAGCATGACTTGTAGGAGGTGACACCAAATCAATTTTTGGGGGCTCCGGAGACCCATCCACGAAGCCCAACTCCGCAAACATAGTTTTGGAACCCTTTAAAGGCAAGAAATCTTCCAACTATAGTTGATTAATTGACAGCTCTATACCACAGTAAAAATCAAAGATTAATGTATTCCAACATTCAATGTGAATTGGTGGAGAACTTAGAATGCATGGAATTTTCTTGCTATATTTGTATAAACACCTATATGCAAACATTTGTATATGTTTCTACTTGCTACCTTCATCTTTTTTAATAGAAACAATGAAATATAGAATAGCAAGAATGAAAATCCTTAAGTACATATATGGGTTAAATTTTGCCTCTATCTAGACATTTTGAAAAACACAAATAAGTAGATATATATATCCATATGAACACATGTATATATTTATCTATATATACAGAAATATATCTAAATGATAACATATTCCATCCAAAAAAATTAAGCACGTTAGATATTACATAATTTTAAAGATTAAAAAACAATCCTTGTTACAAGAACAATAGAATACTCTATTACAGGAAGCTTCAAATAAATGAGTGGAAAACAATATCATGAAAGTTATTGATAGTTAAACAGATGAGGGCAGAAGAATATCATGAAACATGTTAATAGAAGACAACAGTCTATGTAACAATTTCCTTGTAAATTCTAGTTCCATAATTTTTTGTGCAATACTTATTGACCAATGAGCAACATTTAGGAATATCCTTTGTTGAAGAGACAAACTCCACATTGTCATTATAAACTATGGGAAACTCTTTTATATTTCAATAGTTTTACAATATTCTGCTATCAAACCAACACCACAATGGCTATTTCAACAATGCAACCCAACCAATATATTTTCTCACACATTTTGCAATATATTTTCCCACACACACACACACACACATATATATATATATATTTGTGTGTGTGTGTGTATTTATACATATACACATATATATACATATATACATATATATAAAAACATATATATACATATAAATATATAAATACAAATATATACATATATATGTACTCTACATTCAAGCTCCACTGTATGGCGCTAAATATTATAGAGAAAAATGCAAATTCTAATAGGATTATTAGGAGAACACTCAAGAACCATAGAAATTAAGATAGGAGTGCTTGTATATATATGGATATGCAGAGGGTTTGTTATCTGTTTGAAGTTTCTGACGAGATTTTTGTTAGCCAAGCAGTGAATAGGATTTGTCGTACAATAGTTGTTTCACAATTTCTCTGTTGCTCTATAATATTTAATTCCACCCTATGCAACTCGTATTTTCTGTGTAATGTGCGAGGAAGTACATTGATTAAGTTGCATTGTTGAAAGAGCCATTGTGGCTGCGATCTGCTATTAAACCAACAGGGAGCACACATCTCGAGAAGGGATTTTCTATCAAACTAACACAACAATTCTGCTTTCAACAATGCAACCTAGTCAATATATTATCCTCGCAAGACTTTTTAAAATGGATAATAGAAGAGGCAAGCTACCATAATGAAGAGTTTCTTATGGCAGGAGTTGAAACAAATGAGGAAGAAAGAATACATATATATATAATAGTACAATGGTTGTTTGAACAATGCAACTTAATCAAATTATACTTTCTCACACTGCAACATTCAATATTGCATTTACTTCATTTTCCCCCATCGTACAACAACGACAGAATGCTTTAACCCTCACACAAGCAAACACTTACCATTCACCTTCCGCGTATCAAGGTCACCACCTCCACCACCACCAACCCACATAATATATATATATATATACACACACATGCATACATGCATATACACATACACACACACACACACACACACACACACATATATCTACATACACATATACATATATGCGTATACATATACATACACATATACATGTACATATATATATATATATATATATATATATATATATATATATACGTACACATACATATATACATACATATATATGTACATACATACATACATACATATCTATACATATAAATATATATATATATATATAGTTACAGACACATATATACACTTTGTGCATCTTTGGTGTTATACACATTTTGTACAATTAGCCCCTTGGTATCCCTCTAATTGATATCACTTCAAATCCTTACAAAGAGGACATTGTAGATTTTGAATGGCTACATAATTTATTCTTTCCTTTGCATATATAGATTTGCACATTCATTGAGCTACCATGGTTTTCATTTTACTTTGGTGCCTACCTTCTTTGTAGTCTGGTAGCAAATAGAGGAATTGTATAACAACAGCTGCGTTATCTGCCATTTAGTATTATAGAGAAATGAGGAAATTGTAATAGAACTATTAGTAAACCATACATACATATATTTATGCATACATACATAAATATACAAGTGGAAGTAGACATGCATTGATCTTTTTGAAGACTTTAAAATATATTTTCCTTAATCGTTCTATCCATGTGTTGTGATGATGTGCATTTTCCTCCATTGCACTTGTTTAATAAAAAATAAATATAGATGTGCTTCCAGGTCTAATAAATATAAAGCTAGGACAGAGATAAAATTATATCGTACATGGATCAATCTATATAATAGTTCACTTGTCAATTCAAAATTCAAGCTACATTATTTGGCACTAAATATTATAGGAAAATACCAAAAGTATAAAAGATCTATTAAAAAGACATTTACTATGTAACACCGAGAAAACTAATTTCATCTATATAAAGGTGTGTATGTATATGTATGTATATGTTTACATGTATATATGTATGCATATGTGTACATATATGTATGTGTATATTTACATGTATATATGCACACATATGTGTATATATATATATATATATATATATATATATATATATATATATATATATATATATATATATATATATATATATATAGTATATATTTATGAGTATGTTCATATGCTTACATGTACATATGTTCATATGTTTACATGTATA
>VDFB02086081.1:217851970-218082774 GCA_007258455.2 Sequoia sempervirens
AAAGAAAAGTCGTCAGCCACATACCCATCATATTGCCAGCCCAACATGATCCTGCACATACCCATGTGCTTCCTATGCTCTCCTGTATAAATTTATTTGGTGGTGAATAAAGTTATTAAACATTTTTACTATAATTATCTTGTCCACAAATGGTAGCTTTGGAACAAAGTATGGACATCCATCAAATCATAACGAACTAGGGATTATTCAATATGCTCTAGTAGACATGATGTAAAATGTGTAAACATAGACAATGCATGTCAACTATTTGACAAGATACCGCAAAGAAATATGGTCTTGTGGAATGCTATGCTTGCAACAAATGGACAAAATGCAATGTGTTTACTGAAAAGGATTTACAAACTTTCAATCAAATGTAAATGGTAGGTGTAAATCAGAACTCTACAATCTTTGCCAACATCCTCCTTTCCTTTGCCAAAATGGGAGCTTTGGAATAGGGTATGGAAATCCATCGTGTAGGATAAAGGAAAGAAAATTTTGGTCAAATGTTGTAGTTGCAACCACCTTGGTAGAATATATTATTTAGCATGTATCTATTTTTAAAACAATTAAGTTTCACTTGGAAGTTGACAATAATCCTTATTTTTTTCCTTTTGATTATTGATATTTTCAATTTATATTATTATAGTTCCATGTAATTCTTATATAATTTATTGTATTAGATTAATCTTCCATTATTTAATTATGTAAAAATTCAAAAATTGTATTGATATAAGGTTTTAAAAAAATTGATATACAAATATTAACATTAACATAAATTTGTTTTAAATTTTTCTTATTATTATTTAGGTTTAGGATAGTGGTGGCACATTTTAGTCTAACCTCTTCTAACTACATTTTCTCTTGTTCTTAGAATTCTCAATTCAATGTATCTTTGTGTAGCTCCCAAAACTAAAATTATACAATAACCCTAGTAATAACTTTGTCCACTATCGAGCCATTAGAAGTTTGTAGATAGCATTAACATTGGTGGCAGGCATAATAGGGAATCTATTTTGTGAATCACAGTTACTCTATTTATTCTTAAATAGAAAAATTTTGAACACCCAAACTCTATTAAATGATGAGATACAAAATTTTTGAAATCTCAATTAAACAAACTTAAATTTTAGTGCTTGTACTTCATAATTTGGCATTCAACTATAGTCCACTTCAGTCTGGAAAAACCCCATTCAAGCCAATTTTAATCTCTCTTTTCTTTTCTTTTTTCAATCTTTGAAAACATTTAAAGGAATACATTGTAATCAATCAAATCCATATAAAATTAGCCTTCAATTATATAAGAAAATATAATTAAAAAATAATAATTTTGGACTTACCAATCTTGGGATATTATCTCTTACCATGAATTTGAAGAACATGGGACTCATCAATCATCTCTATCTCTTTATGTGTTTTGTGAATTAAATTAGAATTTTGAGCTTAGGTTAGGAAAAGTATTCTATTGTATCTTCTTTCACAATAATAAAACCAAAAAAAGTTGGTGTAAATTTTTCCTACCGTTGAAAATATTTACATATGAAATCATGCAAACTAAAAATAAACCACACGGATCTCTTTAAAAACCCATTCATCTGTAAATAACTTAGAATAACACAAAATAAATTAGTCATTGTAAATAAGAAAATCCAGTCTCATTAGAAGCATTATAATTGCTCCTAAGTTTAATGGATGTAAACTAATAATTAATACTACATAAAAGCCACTCTTTATCCCTTGCTAAAGTACAAGAGTAAACAATCAAAATTTTAAAAGAAAATATTTATTTATAATCCAAACCAATCCTAAATTTTAGTCAAATCAAGATGGTGTGGTTATTTATTTAATTCCATTGATACATTGAAGTTTTTGATATAATTTTTAGGATTAAACTATGTAGTTTTTGGTTACCCATAATTTTTTCTAACAAATGGTTTATCCTTTTAATTTTATTCTATTATTTAATCTAATGAATGAATAATTTAATCCTTGATGAAAAATTGAATTAATGAATATAACAAACAAATCATATTATATCTTAAAATATTTTCAAATATTAATCATTTAACATTTTACTAGTTTTAAAATTTCGATTTTAAAATGCCTTATAGATTACCTATTTATAGTACTTCTTTCCACTCATTTCAAAACACATAATAAGGGTTCCATAGTAATAAGGACAATTTATGAACCTAGCATATTATTTAGAATGTATATATCATATTGATGATAAACAACACTCCTTTTTAGCATCTAGTGAAAAAAATCACATTCTTGATAAATTTCAAAAAATTATAACATAATTATGAGCATGCTCATAATTTTTAATTTTATGTGGTATCATGATAGTAAATAGGTAATTTATTAAGGGTAACTTTTAATTAATTTTTAGTTTGTATAATTATTTATTCAAAATCTAGATTTGAAAAAGCCCTAAATAGAAATTATCTTATATCCAAAACCTTATTTTTAACACTATTTAATATAATTTATAATGTTAAACCTTAATATGACTCATTAGGATTCTTGTACTTGATTGTTGAAGGCTAAAGGGAGAATAAATGTCTAATGATTATAAATCTCATTTAATGTAGTAAGATAAATATCACAACATAATATATTATAATTGCATAATAATTGATTGTGATAATAAATAAGTACTGAAATTTCCAATGCATTCAAGAAGTGATTATGCATCTAACAATCTATATACCCTAGAAAATAATAACTTTATTTTTTCTTCAAATTTTTTAAAAAATAAAATTTTAAAACTAGTGATAACATCAAAAATTATTGTCAAATTATTCATAGACAAATATTTATAGCTTTGTGCACTGAATATTGCATATAATAGCTTTGCAAAAAAAATGTAAATATAGACTATTTAATTATAGAACTATAAATATTTACCACTATCAATCATAACACCTTGTCATAATAGCAATTATAAAATCATTCTAAATAAAAAATAAATTACACTAAATCTATTTGTTTTTATATTAAAACAGGGAAAAGGCCCCTGATCCTATAAGTCTACAAAACAACAAACAACAAAAGAAAGGCAAACAGACCTCAACCTACCAGCCATCGCAGACCTCATAGAGATAAAAAGTAAAAACTAAGAAAACATTGAACAGAGAGGCACAAAAAAAAACTAAATCTGTTAACTATATAACACGACTAATTAATACCTTAAAAAGGTTTTGTTTCTCATTTTTAATATTTAAAACAGTCTACAAGAATATTAATAATTACTACACTCTAAGTAGTCCTCTCAAATCCTATGTATTATTTTAGAAAACTCTTTACATTGCTATTAGTGAATGCTATACATTTTTTAAGTCAACTTTATTCTCTTGTAGTAAATTTGCTTCTGAGATAGCAGGTAAAGCCCAGCTAGCAATGGTGTGAAGTACCTGATTGCTTTGCTATTATTTTTATTACAATCTTATCCATAGCGTGACAGTTCCTTGGGCCACATTAAAAGCATACAATTGTATACTAATCTTAGTATTATTGACGATTGAAATTCTTGGTGTACATTACTCATTTTCAGCCCTTTCTCAATTTGATCGCATACATTTCTCAAAAGTTTTCGCTGAAATAAGGGAAATGCTAGAGTGAGGAATAATTATAAAAGCAAGATGCCATGATCTGTCAAGACTGTGGAAAACACTGGTCACATTAACTGCAATTTTTAGGCTTATCTTTTAGCTGATAGGACATTATTATTTATATAATCTATAGGTGGTTATGTAACATCCCTAAGTTATTGTCGACAGATTTGCACACAAAAAGGAAGTGATAAAAGGATGGCTTGATTGCAAAAGGGCACATTGCCCATGACAAACAAGAAACTTGTGCACAAGAACATGTTTGAAGTCAGTCATCCAGCAGTGGTAGGAAAGAGGCGACTACAACAGGATATATCTTAATTTTGGATTCAAATTAATTCAATTATTCTATATGTAGTGATATAACAAATAAGGGTCATTTATGTTGAATTATGTTGAATGTTAGTAAAACAATTTAGGGAGCTGTCATAATTGTTGGTAAAGGTTAAGAATCTTTTTAAATATAAAATGTTAAGGATGTAAGAGTCACACAAAGACACAAGTTCTTAGGATCACTTACAAGAATAGAAATAACCTTCTACAAGAAAGAATAAAGAAATAAATAGATTACTTGATTATTAATGTAATATTGATACAATGATCAAATAGATCAATGATATTTATAGTACAATAAAGACCTTGCTTACATAGACAAAGTGAGAGAATATGATATCACAAGATAATGACATGCGCCACAATCAAATGACATGAGACATAAAAAGTAAATAAACTAGAAGTGTCCTAAGTAAGCTTAACTAATAAATATGAATAAGAACTAAATAAGAACTAGTTAGATAATATATCTTGTCCACATCAACAAAGGAGAGCAAGATTTCATATAAAATACTTAGAAAGCCAATTTCATTTGCAAAAGGTAGATTTCATGCATTAATATTGATTATTTATTGTATAATTGATCTAGATTGATTTTTCATTTTGATTTCACTCTAGACTGATGAAAAGTTTGGTTTGCTATTTCTTTAGTATCATAAAGTCAAATTTGGACCATTTTATATTACAGAGAGTCAATTCACACTTAATGGACTATTACATCATGCGTAGAATCAAATAACCCTGATATATTTTTTATCATTTTGAAAAATATATTTATTTGTTTACAATTTATTATCCCACTCTCAAAATTAAATTAAATATTTTTATTTAAGCTTAATAAAAGATGATATACAAAAGATAGTATGGATAATATAAATTTATGTGACTCAAGGTTTATAGAAAGATAATTACATTTAATCATGATTATATGATCATGTTCTTTTCTTTATAGTTAGTCTTGGAATGCTATCCTTTATCACATTTAACTCGGAATGCTATCCTTTATCACATATAAAACAAATATATTCCAAAGGAATTTTGCAAATTGGTACACTTTAAAGAATCCTCTCAAATCAAACATTTCTTTTATCAGATTACAAAATTATTTGCATTTATTTGCATTGCTACTAGCCGAATGAAATACTTTCTAAATCAGCTTTATTCTCTTGTAGTTAAATTTGCTGCAGACAGCAAGTAAAGCCCAGCTAGCAACAATGTGAAAGATCTGATTGTGTTGCTTTTACAATGTCATCCAGAGAAAGTAAATTCCCAGAATGGCACTTCCTTGGGTCACACGAAAAGCATACACTCCTTTGTTATATAACCTGCATACTGACTATAATCTTATTAACGAGTTAACTTGTTGAAGTGTTTTACTTATCTTGTGTAATTTCTTGATTTATTCGCTGTTGATGGCAACAGCTGCAAGTGAAAAGCAACAACTAATTTCTGCAGAATGGACTGTGGATGTAAAAAGTTACCTGGATGAAAGCAAGGGAGGTGTAAGAGCTGTTAGAATGAGGATGCGGGTGCCCAAGGCTCTGATTAATGCCAAGCCAGAGGCATACATTCCTCAAATGATGTCTATGGGACCGTACCACCACCGATCTCTGCAAGAGGAACCCATGGGGCCGTACCACCAACGCCTCAGCCACCTTTCCCAGATGGATATTTACAAGCTCAACTCTACAATAGACGCAACAGAAAGCAAGCCCATCGAAGACTTCTTCAACAAAATAAAAGAGAGAGCGTTGGAATTTGAGCAGTTCTATGACTGGAAGATCAACGACAAAGAAAAGTTCGGGTGGATGATGATGGTGGACGCCCTCTTCCTCTACCAGTTTCTCAAAAATGGGCTACACGTTCTTCAACGGGAGGCAAGTCAAAGGCACAGCAGGTACGGTGAAATTCTTACGCCTACTCTCACAAGTATCAGATGTGATATTGTGAAGCTGGAAAATCAGATCCCTCTTTCTCTTCTCAAAGAAATAGACAGTGATTTAAACACCAATATAATTGAAACTTTTCTCAAGACTCAAATATCTAATCTCTCTTGCTTTCAAGTATCTCCTGATTTGAAGATTGAATGCGAAGAAGACCATCATCTACTAGGTTGCTTGCACAGCTATGTGTCCTCCTTATTGCAGATTGATAACTCAGAAGACAGGAAACCCACCTATTGTGAGCAGATCATGACAGCTATTGACGACATGGTTGCGTTCGTATTTGCTCTCTTCTTTCGTCACCCAGCCAAACGAGGCCGCGAAGATTTCCTGGAGAGATACAACGCAAAAGAACTCGACAAGGCTGGCATTAAATTCAAATCTGGGTCAGATAAAATCAGATTTGACAAGCATTCAGACACTCTTTTTCTTCCCAAGATTGTAATATCAGACACCTACACAGAAGTAACGATAAGGAATATGCTCGCACTGGAGTTCAACGACGCCACTCGGCCCAAACATGTGACGCAGTACGTGGAACTGATGGACTGTCTCATCGACACACCAGAGGACGTTGCCCTGCTGCGAAAATGCGAGGTCATTGACCGGCACAGCATGATGATAACGGATGAGTACATAGCCAAGATGTGGGACGGCATGGCCAAGCCTTTGTTTTTTGCAGGGTTTCTGGAGCATGCGCAAGGCCTGAAAGCTGGAGTCAGAGAGACGCTAATCAAGAATTATTACAGAAGCAAGATAAGAAATACGTGGGCGGAGTTCCATGGGGAGCATCTCTCAAGACCGTGGAAGGCACTGGCATTGTTGACTGCAATTCTTGTTGTGGGGCTCACCGCAGCACAAACCTACTGTGCTTTTGATATATGCCAGAAGAAATCCTAACAATGGACCCAGGATATCAATGGCCTCAACTACTTTTTAGAACACATTTTGATAAGATTATGGGCATAAACTGTTGGGGTGTTTTGTTTAATGTGTCAATAATTTATACCTGGTGAGTGAGTGTATAAATAAAGAGTTAGGATTTGATTGCCATGGCTTTTTGGATTGAAACAATTTTTGTATAAGGGTTTGGAGTTGTATAACTTTATAAAGGAATAGAAAATATCGATTGTGTGACATCATGGTGTTAATGTTGATTTTTTATTGGTCTTTTTTTTTCCTGTTTGGTCTTTTTTATATAAATTTTATTAGCTGTATAATATTAAAGGTGTATATGGTTATAATTTCAGAATGATGTGTTTAATATTGTTATTATAAATCTATCTTATCATAAGTTAAGATTTTTTTTTTTTTTCTTTATTGTTGCATGTCAAATATTCTTCAAGAGATCATCATAAAGTCTCAGTGAAATAGTCTTCTTATTTTATGGTGAGATTGTTCATACTTGTTCTCCAGTAAATATATGAAGCTTAAGCCGAAATTCATATGCTTGTTGTTAGGGATTCTTAAAATTTAATTCTTTCTTTAGCTTCATTTCCCTTTGGTATTTTAGGTTAGAAAATACCTCCAAAATCAAATCTTTATCATATGAGGGAGCTACCTCTCTAAACATAAAAGAAAATTGTACAATAATAACCTCCCCAACTATTGATAGAATTATACTACCCATTTGATGAGTCACAATAAGAAATTACAATGACAAATCTACTTACCAACACTATGAGAAGAGAGTTGGGATTTTTCTCTTTGTTTTTAATATTATGATTGATTTTTTCCTCAAATCAAATGGTAGTTTTATGTCCATTAAGTGACCAATATTAGCATTAATTATAAGAATTTTAGAGAGACTTTTATGATCCACAATAACTTTTGATATTCTTAAATAAGATTTTTTTTCTCACTCATTTTTCCCAATCCTAACTTTGAGATATAAACTATAAGTATTAAATACTATAATTAATCCTATAATGCTTCATTTTCATGCTTGGAAAAGCAACAGATAAATGTTCATAAATCTTAAAAGCATGATCTACATGTAAACTAAAATTGTGCTTGTTCAAATGTCTAATTTTAAAATTTCCCATGATTTACAAGACCTAAATCTCCAAGGTTTTAATTTTTATTGATAATTTTTTTCTTTACTTAGTATAAGAAAAGAGTTTTGGGCAATCTATTTTATTTTCAATATTATTTTTCTTTTCAAATTAACTATTAGCATATGTTCAAGGTCTTAAATAGAAATTTTTCACACCAAGATTCTAATGAGTTAAAATGAGGTAAAAGGAATTTGCAATCCTAACTAAAAAAATATAAATTTCAATGCTTGTACTATATAATTTGACATCTAACTATATTATATTTAGGTCTTGCAAAATCCCATTCAAACTAATTTTAATTTCCTTTTTCTTTTAGAAAAATTAAAGGAATACACTACAACCAACCAAATCCATCTAAATTGAGCTTTTGACAATATAAGAAAATACTAAAAAAGGTTTATGACTATTTGACTTACCAATCTTTGGGTATTATCTTCAAGCACAACTTTGAAGAAGAGGTCCATCAAAAATTTCTATCTCCTTATGTGACATTGATCTTCTTACTGATTTTGATCTCCTTCTATTCTTATTTCTGCCCCTCTTGGTTTCTACCTCTATTGCAAAAAATCAGGGCATTTCCAAATGTGGTTCCTTGATTTTTCCTTCTCATATCTTCACTAAGAAGAGTTGCAACAATGTCATCAAACTTAAGTTTTGTTCAAGTGGTTTGATACAATTCCACCTTCATTATTTTTTAAATTTTATAATTTTTTCATGAGATAAACTTTATTCAAAGCTGAAACCATCTCATACATATCTATTAAATTGTCCCACAATTCTTTTGAAGTTTTCTATGTTGTGACATTGAAGAGAACATTGCTAGACATCGATAAGATAATTGTTGCTCTTGCTTTCTTATCTAATTTTTCCTAGTCTTCATCTGACATCACAGTTGGTTTCTTCACTTTTCCTTTCAACATGAGCCAAAGATCTCCTCTAATATGCAAAGACTCGATCTGCACTTTCCACAATCCGAAGTTCTGTCCCGCAAATTGCGCCTAGCTCTGATATCAATTGTGGATAAATTTATCACAGATAAAAAGAAAAAGATTGCAGAAAAATAAACTCAGACAATTCAACAATACACAAACACGAAACATGGATTTATAGTGGTTCACCAATTTAACTACATCCACTTTAAAGTAGGGGAAATCTCTTTGTTATCTTTGTCATTCGAATACATTTACAGCAGCATCAAATATGTTATTAGCAATAATGAATTATCAATTAAGAATAAGTCTTCGAAAAAGAAGAATGTGAAAACACAATGCAATTGGAAGGAAAAAGAGCATGACCATTGGACTTCAATACCCAACAATAATGAGCAGTGGATCGGGCGTGAGAAACAAGAGGCATTGCGAGTGAGAGGAAGCTGCAATGATAGAGGGCATTTCAAGGTTAATTAAATGCCTTTCTCTTCTAGCATGTTCTTCAACAGCCCACAGATGAGTAGAGAAATTTTTTTTAAAACTCCAATAGTGAGCGCAGATGGGAAATTATATGAGGAGCTTTTGTAGACCCATTTGGTGACATATAAGACAAATCCTCCAAATTTGATATGCCACAAGAAACCTTCGGTATTTTAGCAGACTCAACTTCTGTTGCCTGTGCGTTGGCTCTGCAAAAAGGGCATCTTGGTCACGTAGCAGCCTGGTTAATCGCTTGGCCTCTCTGAAACTTAGAAGAAACACTGATATTAGGCATCTGAGTAGGGCTGAGCAGGCCGAGATTCCTCGTTGGTTCCATCAGTATATTTTCCAAATTTTGATATTGTGGTAGAGACTTGTGAGCCCAATAGAGGCCATAAAACAGACATAAAACCCTACGAAACAATTTTTCTTGCGAACACCAAATTTTCCCAACAAAATATACACATGCAAATCTTGAATAAGATTCACCTAGAGTTCCAAAACTGAATTTTGCAAAATAAAATTTGCCTAGTAAATAAAAATTTGAATAGTACAAAATTTCGTGGAGGTTGCAATCGTACGGTCATACCGGAGGAGGCATAGGGAAAATCTTTCTGAAAAAAACCGATCTTACTATGAAACAAAAGACAATTTTTTATTTCTCATGCCTTCTAGGCAATTTGGCTCCATGAGGTTTCTTTGATAAGAGTTTAGTGTTGGATTCATAAAAAAATTTAAAAGAATTACAATTCAATGTTTTGATATTATGTTGGAGAAGTAAAAAATAATACAAATTTTATAATTTCTATAAAAATATCAATCATAATAGATTAATCAGAAAATTATTATAAAATATATGAATGTACAAAGAACTCTCCTTGTATATACAAGACAAGGAGGAAGTAGGAAGGTGAAGAAGAAAGATCGACAAACCCTTCAAGAAATGTGGCATATGTAAAACACTTGAAACAAGTGTGAAAGTATGTGTTATGTGTGTATCAGGTGAGACAATTAAATCACCAAGTGAACATAAGGTAGTGTAAATAAGACCACTGGATTTAGAAACTAGATAAAAGATAACTGAATGCATAAAGGAATTTTTTCACATTAATAGATTTATGAACCTAACATATTATTTAGAATGACACTCCTCTTTAACGTCTAGTGAAAAAAACACATTCTTGATGAATTTAAAAAATGTTTAACATAATTATGAATATGGCTAGAATTTTTAACTTTATATGACATCGTTTAGTAAATGGATAATTTCTCATATGTTGTTAAGGCATGTTTTAGCTTTTCCAAACTCTCATTTCAATGGATAATGTTGTTCAAGCATTAAAAAATTCTTAGATGGCCCTAACTTTTGTTTCAATCATTTTTATCTAAATTCAAGTTAGAATCTTGCATGATTTTAGATTATAATGTTGAAGAAGTCATTATTTTTCATCTTTTAATGTATTTCTCTTTTAATGTATTTGGAGTTAGAGTTACTAAGGGAAATATGTTAGTGATTTGTAGACTCAAAGTGATCAAGTTTTATTAGAGCTTCAACTTTTCAAAGTTTTCATATGTAGCATTTGCAGGCACATGTATGTCCAATAATCTTATAATTTACGGAAAAACTTATTGATGAGATAAATATGATTAGCGGATCAAAGGTTAGAAATACTATTATTTGACAAAACTTTATCACTCCAAATGTGCTTAATAAGTAATAGTGCTACTATCAAGGTACATAGCACAATATATAGAAAATTTAATTGTTCCTTTTAATTTATATAAATAATACAATTTTTATATCATAATGTATGATGGCGAAGCTATTTTTCGTTTAAAACATATATGACTTAAGATATGATTCTAAATTTATCTAAGTTCTTTTGATTAATAATTATTATAGAATTCTTGGGTATTTTTAGACATAATCATCACTTTAGTTAATTAAAACATCTTCAAATTTTCTATTTTATTATAAACAATGTCTAAGAGTGTTATAAATGGTTGATAAACACAAATATTTAATACCGTTTTGACTAAGTAGAGTATATAATAGCTCTAAAAAATATAAATCTGTAGTTTTTGGATTAAAAAAATTATAAAATCTGTTCAATTCTCAAAACTTTCCCAAGGGGCCTTCAAGATTTGTGGTAAGAAGAAACAACATTTATGGAGGTTCATGTAACAATTTTTAACTAACTTGTATTTTATGCAATTGTTTTCTAAAAATATAGATTAGGCTCCCATGATAAAACTCGAATGCTATACATTTTAAGTCAACTTTATTCTCTTGTACTAATTTTTTTGCTGAGATAGCAACTAGAGCTAGCTAGCAATAGGGGAGAGGACTCGGTAGTTGAGCACCATAACTTCTCGTGCTTATCAAAATCCTATGGAAATTTCAAATCACTTCATTTTTTTTATAGCATCTTACTTGGCAAGTCTCCTAGTTATAACTAAGGTTTCAAGGCCACATCATCAAATATAATCAACATGCCTTTTGTCGAGGTATCCAAAAAGGCCTAGAAAAAAAAGTGAGATTGATACTTGTGCACTAAATCATGTTTTATTGGTGCACTAATGTGGCATCACATTATTTATTGCTTTTTAGATCTAAGGAATACATTTCATTTAATTATGGGTAGTTAGCATCAACACTAACAACTTTAAAGTCACAACTATTGGTCCAATACTATTGAAAATATTGGGTATTATGTCAACAAATGCTATAACAACTATTGGAACATGCTCAAGTACTGGGTCATTTCCCTTATGTGAAGTACCTGATTGCTAAGTTGCCATTCTTTCTTGGGTGACATGTAAAGTATAGAATCTCTTAATATATAATTTGTATATTAATTTTAGTCTAATTTGAGACTGAAATTCTTGTAGTATTGTACTCATCTACAACCTTTTCTTAGTTTGATGGCATACAATTTATCTTAATGTGTCCTTCAAATAAGGGAAATGCTAAAGAATAATTATAAAAGCAAGATGCCATGATCTGTCAAGACTGGAAAACACCAATGATATTGGCTACTATTTTTAGACTTATCATTCTAATTAATAGGCCATTATTATTTAAATTTTCTTGGTAATTCAAAATTTATGAATTAAAAATATTTTGAGTAAACTTATCTAAATAAGAACTAGTTAGATAGTATACTCTATTTAAATCAATAAAAAAGAGTGAACTTTCAAGTCAATTTCATGCCAAAAAAAAATTATTTCATTAACTGATATTGTATAATTGATCTACATTGATTTTTCATTGTAATTACACTTCAAAAAAAAAAAATAGTTTCATATTCTTTTAGTATCACAAAGTCAAATTTGATATCGATCATTTTTTATTATGGAGAGTCGATTTGCACTTCAACAGACCATTAGATTACATCTAAAACTAAATAACTCTAATATTCTTATCTGCTTATAATTTATTGTTCCAAACTCTCGAATTCAAATTAATGATTTTGTTTTCATTTTTCAATCATATACCATAAGAAGCTTTCCATAAAAGAAAGGACCAGATAGAAAAGATAGTATGTATAATTAAAACTGGTGTGGCTGAAAGGTTTATAGAAAAAGATGTACATTTAACCATGGTTATATGATTGTGTTCTTTTCGTGAGAGTTAGTCTTGGAATGCCGTCCTTTTATCATATTTAAAACAAATCAAATCCAGGAATATTACAAATTAATACACTTTATCAGATTAGCCGAATGAAATAATTTTAAAATCAGCTTTATTCTCTTGCAGATAACCAGAGACAAGCAATGATGTGAAGGATCTGATTGCGTTGCTGGTATAATGTCATCCAGAGAAAGTAAATTACCAGAATGGCATTTCCTTGGGTCACACGAAAAGGATGCGTCCTCCTATTACACAATTTGTGCACTAACATTGATCTTATGAAAGATTGAACTTTTCAAGTGTTCTACTTGTCTCCACCCACTTCCTGATTTGGTCGTCCTTGATGGCAATATCTGCAAGTGAAGAGCAACAACTAATTTCTGCAGAATGGATTGTGGATGTCAAAGAATTTCTGAAAGAGAGCGAGCAGGATACAGTCCTCAAATGTATGCGGGTGCCGAAGGCTCTGATTACTGCCAAGCCAGAGGCATACATTCCTCAAATGGTGTCTCTTGGTCCGTACCACCACCGCTCTCTGCGAGAAGAACCCATGGGGCCGTACCACCAACGTCTTAGCCATCTCTCTCAGATGGACTTCTACAAGCTCAAGGCTACAAGAGATGCAACAAAAAGCAAGTCCATCGAGGACTTCTTCAAAAAAGTAAAAGAGAAAGCGTCGGAATTTGAGCAGTTCTACGACTGGAAGATCGGCGACGAAGAAAAGTTTGGGTGGATGATGATGGTGGACGCCCTCTTCCTTTACCAGTTTCTCAAAAATGGGCTTCACCTTCTTCAACGAGAGGCAACTCAAAGACACGGCAGGTACGGTGAAATTCTTACGCCTACACTGACAAGTATCAGATGTGATCTTGTGAAGCTGGAAAATCATATCCCTCTTTCCCTTCTCTTTGAAATAGACAAAGACACCCTTCAACTTCTCAGCTCTGGTATTCATCGTCTCTCTTGCTTTCAAGTATCTCCTAATGGGGATTTTGACTACAAAGGAGAACATCATCTACTAGGTTGCATGCACAAATATGTGTCTTTTTTGCAGATTGATAAGACGGTTGACAGGAATCCGACCTGCTTCGAGAAGTTCATGACAACTATTGGTGACATGGTTGCGGCCATCTTTGCTCTCTTCTTGACTCACCCTGCCAAAAAGGGCCAAGACAATTTCCTGGACAAATACAATGCAAAAGAGCTCGTCAAGGCTGGGATAAAATTCAAATCTGGGTCTGGTAAAATCGGATTTGACAAGCATACGGATACTCTTTTTCTTCCCAAGATTGCAATATCAGACACCTACACAGAAGTATTGATGAGGAATTTGCTCGCGCTAGAGTTCAACGATGCCGCTCGGCCCAAACATGTGACGCAGTACGTGGAACTGATGGACTGCCTCATCGACACACCAGAGGACGTTACTCTGCTCCGAAACTGCCAGGTCATTGATCGGCACAGCATGATGATAACGGATGAGTACGTAGCCAAGATGTGGGACGGGATGGCCAAGCCTCTGTATTTTTCAGGGTTTCTGGATCATGCTCAAGAACTGAAAGCTGGAATCAGAGAAACGCTAATCAAGAATTATTATAAAAGCAAGATAAGAAATACGTGGGCCGAATTCCGTGGGGAGCATCTTTCGAGACCGTGGAAGGCACTGGCGTTGCTGACTGCAATTCTTGTTGTTGGGCTCACCGCAATACAGACCTATTGTTCTCTTACTGAGTGCCAGAAGAAATCCTAACGATGAGCCCATGATATCAATGGCCTCAAGTACCTTTTAGAATAGATTTTGCTCATAAAATTATTAGCATAAACTATTGGGGGTGTTTTGTTTGACGTGTCAGTAAGTTATTTAATGTGTTTATATAGTGTTTGGATGTTGTTTCTGCTAATAATTCCTGATCAAAAATGAAAGAAGATTTATTTAATTTCATATTTGAGGATTGGGAGAATGTCTCTACCCCCATGATTGTCTTTCAAGTCTATGTTGTATGTTTGGTTGTTTAAGTGTTGTTTATGTCAACATTGTTTTTATCTTTTTCTGAATTTTTTGTTTCTAATTATTTGGGTTGGAATTACTTTTGTGTTTGTTTTATGATAGGATTGGAACACGAATTTCTCATTTTATATAATACAAATTATTTTATGTCATAAACATATTTTCAATTATGTAATTGGTGTTTTATATGATATAATTAAAAAACTTCATTCACAAATTTATTATATGCATTATTGATAACATGTATATTTGTAGTGGTGAAATTTGAATACCCATGTCTTTTTTGTTATACTTTTGGTCCACTTTGATTAGAGTGTTTTTATCTAATAACAAGTCTACAAGTGTCATGTTCTTAGATAAATTAGTTCACAATATTATCGTATCTTGATCCTATCGTCACTCGACAGTAAAAGTTGATCTTGATATCCTATTTATTGTGTCACATCAAGGTATTGAGGTGGAAACAAATAAAATTGATGCTACAATTAATATGTCACCTCCTAAAAATATTTCTCGACTTTGTAGCTTACAAGGGAATATTGAAGCTATTTGTCATTTTGTCTCATCATTGGCAAATTTGACTCTCCCCTTTACTCAATTTCTTAAGAAAGATTCTCATTTTATATGGAACAAATATTGTCAAAGAGCCTTTGAGAATTTAAAGCAATATTTGGCTAAACCTCCTATTTTACAACCAACTACCTCAGGAAGTAAATTTATTCATTACACTTCTACTTCATCTAATGCTCTTGCTACATTATTGGCATAACATGATGACAATGGTAAAAACATCCTATCTATTACATTAGTCATAGATTACCTGATTATTAAACACGATATACAATGTTTAGCTCTTATGTTTTCTACAAGTAAATAAAGACATTATTTGTTAAATGTTGAAATGCATGTTATTGTAAGATTTGATCCATTAAAGCATCTTTTCTCCAAACCTAATCTATTCAAATGCTTATCCAAATGGTTGATGTTGTTAATGGAATTTGACCTTAATTTATCTCTCAAAAAGTAATTAAGGGTCAAGCGTTGACCATCCATTTAGTTGAGGCTCCTTCACCATTCTCTTTACCAAACCAAGAGTTATTCTCTAATGATCATGTCCTATCATTAGAAAAAACATGAGACTTATACTTTGATGGTTCTAAGTGTATAGCTAGCTTTGGTGCTAGTGTCATACTATTACCTCCTTCAGATAAGCCAATTCCCTTATCTTACCATCTAAACTTCTTATGCACTAATAAAATCATGGAATATGAAGCTCTTATAGCTAGTTTGTGTGTGGAATTGTCCCTTAATATTCAAAATCTTTGTATATTTAGAGATTCTCAACTAATCATAAAATAAATTAATGGATATTATCAAATAAACAAGATAAAATATCCCAATTCTAGGCATGTGCAAGAATTTGGGTCCACAAAATATTCAAAAAGTAAAACTATTTTATTGATTTTTAGAATTTGTCATAATTGGACTAAAAATTTTAAGCATTTACACATTGAATCTTTTAAAAGTTCACTAATATGAAATTTAGAATTTTTAGTCTAGTTTTCAAATATCTAATTTATTCTAATACCTAGATGATAAAAATTATTTTTTAATGAGCATGTATAAAAACCACTTTTTAAAAGTCATTTTTTAGGACCATACCACACACATGTATGGACACCATAATTTGACCTAAATAAAAGTATTTTTCTATTTTTTTGGGGAAAGATGTGTAACCAACTGAAGATTTATAAGGATATTTTTTGTAATTTTTTTATTAATTTTTTATTGGCCCTAATTGCTATTTTTGAAAACCCTTGTATACAAACACGATAGTTTGACCTAAATTAATCATTTTTTGAAAAAAAATCATTATGTAGAGAATTGTTTGTAGATTGATGCCATATAATTTTTTCACAAAAAATCAACAAATTAAAAGTTATTCAAATAATTAAGAAGCTTTACATTTCAAGTTTATGGACCAATTTCATTAGAAATTAATTAAAAAATAGAAAACATAATCTAGTCATAAAAATATTACATATTTGAAAACTAGACATTATGATCTATAACAATTTTAATTTCATAAACAAATTTATGAAAAAAAACTATCAGCTATATTGTCAAAGTCAATTATTTATTTGGACATTGCCTTAGTCTTTTCGTTGCTAGTCCAAGGCTAAGGGTTGGATTCCAAGCCTAAAATAAAATGAAAAAGTGGGTTGAGATTTCAATTTCTTTTAGAATGGGTACCCATTTATGAATGGGATCCCAATCTAAGGCTTAGGTTTCCATTTCTAAAATGAGTACCCATTTTTTCAAAATGAGTAATTGTTCCTATCAACTTTTCTTCTAAAACTTCCCCTCTTTGTGGACATAACTTCTTACACTTACCCTATTGTGACTTAGCACTAGCAACATTACAATGGTTTTCCTCATATACCATTAACAATATTCCACAAAAAGATAATCAACTCTTGAAGACTCTTGAATTCTCTTATGAACTCCAATTTTCTATAAGAATGCTCATTCAACTTGCTAGATCACTTGATTGCTTGTTAGATCACTTGATTGCTTTTTAGAATGAAAAATGAGTGAAATAACCTTGTATTTATACTTATTTATGCCAAAATTTCTTGAAATTACAACACTACAAGCTGACATCAGACTTAGGATGATAAAATCCCACCAAGAATTTGAATTAAATTTGATTTTGAGCCACACATGACTCATAGACCAGAAGTGGCGTATGAGTCCCATTAGGCATTAATTATGGGACACATTTTCAAAAATGCTTAGAATGATGCAAAATCTAGATTGGGACCCAAAAACAAAGGTGAGACTCATACGCCCAAGCTGGCGTATGAGTCCCAAATCACTAAATTTGGGCCACACAACCTAAAAAAAATTGAATTGTGATTGGATCTTGGTTCATGTCAGGATTATCCTTGAAAAGATACATTAAATGAGGCTTTTAGATGCAAAATTAGGCCAATTAAAGTATAAAGAAGCCCAATTATTTAATAAAATCCTACAAAAGTGTGAAAGTGTGTTACAACACTTTACAACACTCTAAATAAGGCACCAATAAGCTCATTTAGTTCACAAGGGCCCAAGACCTAATATGAATATGTTAGACATATTACAACATTAAATCAAGGCCATCTTAGGGAGTACCCTTTTTTTCATTACATCTAGCTCCCACTTTAGTGAGAGGAGGAACTTGCTTCCAACTAACACTAAAGTATACCAACGCACATGAAGAGGGGTCCAAATGTACCAATGCTAGTAAGATAAGATGACCATGATCAAGAGGGTTGCACAAGCCCCCGAGACCAAGGTCCTATAGCAAAGCATCATAGGCACAAAAGAACACACATGAAAATAATATAAAGAGAAATAACAAGGCACAAGCATACACTACCAAAGACAAAGAGAAAAGAAAAAAAAACAAAAGAGGGGGGTGGGTCAAGCTTTGAATGTTTTTCCATTGTGATGTGGATCAATCTAGGCTATTTTTCTAAAAAAATGCACACTCACTTTGAGGCAACAGAACTTCAAGCTATCTTTTGGTTGAGTAATCCAAGCAGGTGAGACACATACACACGTGGTTAGTATGCATTCACACACATGCATGAGTGGCTAAGGGAAATTCATGTCTTGGATTGGCTTCCTCTCCAACCATACCAAAGTTATACCTCTTGATAACATTGATAAGATGTCACACAACAATGAACTTCAAGCTTCATTAGGCAAGAAAAGCTTTGTATGCTTGGAACTCATGATCAAACAAGATGGCTCCACAAGAAAGTAAAGTGTGTTATGCAAGGTGGCCATATAATTGAAATTTTGTAAATGAAAAATAGGGAATGTTCAAAGGAGTCTTGCTTAGTTCATGTAAGGTCTTAACTTAGGGGACATTGTGCCTAATGTCTTCAAGAGAGGACCAATCAAAGAATAGAATATTTGCAACTTAGCTTGGGATATAGTGTGTTGCATCAAGCCACTTAGAGGAATATAACATCCTAATAGGGGTCACGCTCTTGAAGGACATCACACCTAATGTCACCACAAGGAAAAAGTTGCATCACATGAAGTAAGAAGACTACACATTGAAACATGAATTGTAAAAGAATAATGCCAATGTATGCCCCCACTTTAAAGAAATTATTGAACACTATGTTGTGAGAAATTACTTTAAAGTAGCAAATGATAATTGTTAACAATAAAGAAGACATAAGAGCTAAATTGGAAAGTCCTATGCCAAGTCATAGGTTTCCAAATCAAGCTACATCATGAAAAGGGAAGGGTTTCCCTTGAAATGAAACTCTAAACACATAAAGGATCTATGGATTTGGGATCAGTATGTTCTTGCTACAATGTTTTTAGAGAGCTTGAAACTGCTATCATTCCCCAAATACTCATAAAACAGTAATAATGACACAAAGAGATCAAAAACAAGTAAAAACATTTTAGTTTTGTTGTGCCTATAGCACACACACCCAATTTAGACCAAGGACCCCCTCTTTTCATTTCGCTTTCACCAGGTCATTTTTCCTTTGCCTCAATTTTTGTGCCCCTATTTTGAGCTTAAAATGATCACATCCCTTAAAATTCTCAAATACATCTTAACCAAAGTCACCCACCCATGTTTCATCAAGTTTTGGGCTCTTGTGGAATTTGACATGTGAGCTTCCATCCTACAAAAGCTGCAACGTCCTCACTATTTGTGGGCCTGCCATTGTGGGTTTCCTTCTACAAAAGTTCATCTCCGCTTTGTCGTCCCCAGCATCCTTCATCCCACGTCCACTCACAATGCAGTGCCCACATCAAATTTTTATGTATGTCCTTTTGACTAATGTCCTTCAACCAATGGATTTTTGCAATTTCACCTACCTCATCCTAGCCATACCTAAAAATTAATGCAAGCACTAATGCTAGTTCACCTATATAAAATCCTTGACCCACCTATTATTTTCACTGGAAAAATTCAAAGTTGAAGAGCAAAGAGGAGAGCTTGGCGTGCAAGAAATATTAGGACTAAGATTATAATTACTTCTGGCAAGAGAACAAGGTATGCACTTGGATGCCTATTCTTTGTCTTTCAAACTAACAAATTTGTTGTGGGTCATTAAGTAAGGTTTCAAGCCATTTAAAATTCTATGAATTGAAGTTTAAACAATGATAAATAAACCCTAGGGTATGAAACTATTAGAGCACTCTCTGCAAGATTTCCAATTGGGAAACCAGCCTTTGGAAATGTCATTTGAATCAGAAAAATGATGGAAACCTCGATGTGTCTTAGCTCTATCCTCAACATTCAAAGAGGATATTCATTAATGGAAAGTTAGGGTTTATCACCTGAGCCCTTGTGTAGAGCTTCACTCTTCCAATGTTGTATCTAAGGACAAATCCCTTAGGGCTTCCTGCAATCTTAATCCCGCACCCTCTGCTAAATCATAAGTAGCAAACATGAGTGCCACTACCAAAATCTCAAAGGTCAAACAGGACATGGTGAGTCCTCCTTGCAGGCCTCTACATGCATGACTCCACATCATTTTCACCATAATCGATGGTTGGTTCCTTACAAACCCCCACTACATAGGCCCCACTCCACTCACTGCTTAGTTCCTTTAACTTAGGCCTAGGTGATCAAAACTACTAAGGTAAAGTTCCATTGCAGGTCCGTATTGATAGGTTACACTCACTGAAAGTCTGCCCCTAGAAAACCATTTTTCAAATGGCTAAACCTCAATATTCTCCCATCATGTGATCCATGCCCACACCATCACCATTAAACTACCCAAAATAATGATTAAGAAATCGGCTAAGTGACAATGTCCATGGCTAAAGACCTAGCAGCCTTCCATCATGAGGTACCCACCTCACTCATTTTTGTGGCCTTAAGCAAGAACATAACTCTAAGTTTTAGGCTCCCACGATTCTGCCCTTTTGGGTTTCCTTGTGTAGATTTCTACCTTGCCATCGCCATTCCTAATGGCAGAACTCCATCCTTTCACCACATAGGTCTCACACTCCCAGCTATCATGAACATAACTTTGGGCACAAACGATGAAAATCTTAAGTCAATGCCCTCTTGTGGGTCCCATCATGTTGGTCACCCTTCATAGAAGGACACCTATCTGAAGTCATTGCCTAACGGTGATAACCAGATGGCAACCCACCCTGTGGCTTTCATACTCCTAAGTTTTGCATCCCGCAAATTGACCAAGCCTTCTAGTGAAGTGATTAAGAATGATTTTAGGTGTGTGCCAGAATGCTTAGAAGCTAAATTTTACTAAGGAAAACTCACTGCGGGTTCCACCATGCAAAACTTCATTTGTGAAATTCCATCTTCCTTCAGCCATCCCTTAACGGAAAAATACCAACATCAACTTTCTTCACAGCTTCCACATCCTACACACCCACATAAGCTTCAAAGGTTGATCCAATGAGAAGAAAACTCCAAGCGCCTCCATCCTAGATTTGAAGATGTGCCCAATAACTTCATGCAAAAATTACTCAACAATCGAGGCATGAGGAAATTCACCATCAGGTGGCCCCTGCAGAAGTTCATCTTCCCTACGTTGTCCCTTAAGGATTTTTCTCTAGTGGCTTCCAGAGGGTGGAAACCTGCACTACTAGACCTTCATTTCTACAAACTCCACAAACAATCTTAAAATAATGAAATTTGATTAATGTTATGGTCTTTCTTAGGCATATGAATACATTTAAAGGCATATTAGTGTGATTTTAACTAAAATTTTCCTTCTTCATTCATCAAATTACTTGTTGCACCTGTTGTGTGCAAAATTTATGGAACTAGTGAAGAAGCCCACAGGGAAGGTTGATAAAGGAAAGAAGATCACAAAGACCCCCAAAGGAAAAGAAGAGAAAGAGAAAATAAAGTATCAATTTCACAGGTTCAAGTGCACCTCAAATATTACCTCTAACTGGGACAAGGTCACAGACACATACCTATTAGGGTTAGAAAGGAAAATATCTAACAATTAAATGCAGGTTTAATTAATAAACAAAGAAACTAAAAACACACATAGAATAAATTACAACACAAAGAATTTAACGTGGTTCACCCAATCCGGGCTATATCCACCAAACCGCAACCATCCAATGATTTTATTATCTAGTGCAAAAACCTATTACAATCTTGTGAATAATCACATTTTTCATCATATTGTAACACCCATCTGAACCCCTTTTTAACAAGCTTAGAAGCTTCTAGATTAGGGTTCTACAAAGTCATTTTTTTTTCCTTTTTCGTTGATTTTTTTCCTTTTTCAGTGAGGACACGAAAAAGTAGGAAGAAACTTTTTCTCAGGGGTTTCCACCCCCAAACCCCCACCTAGGGCCTAGCTCGGCCTCGAAACTCGACAAGGATACATGTTGGAGTGTACAGTATAGCATGATCAGTCACCACATACCAACAATACCTTGGGCATGTCAACATCAATGAATTCAAGTAGAGAGTCGTGGTTGACTCTAAAATAGAGGAGGCCTTAACAATAAAGAAAAGTGGACTTGCTAAGGCAACAAGATTTCCTCCCGCTTTAGTTGCTCCAGAATTAGTATTTGCTTATCAAGAGTGTTATAAAGCCCAGACTATAAAGATAGTCACCGGGGATGGAAAAGTACTCGTGGAACTATCTACCCAGTGCTTCGGGAAAACATTCGGCATCTGCCTTTTTAACAAAATGGAGGTAGTTGAAAAGGAATTCACCTTGAAAGTATGCCAAGAAGATCCTCTTGGCTATAAAAGGACAATTAATCAAATGTGGCTAAAAGATAAAATGGGCAGTGCTAACAAGGTGCCACAAACACTATACAAAAATGATTTTGTGGAGGAAACTAATGACTTGATCACACTCCTAAGAAAAGTAATGGGCCTCCCCATTTCCTCATTCTTTGAGGAATGGATGTTTTATTTCATAGAGGATATTCTTCAAGGAAATGCCAAGTTCCATTGGGCCAAAATGATAAGTGAGAATCTACACAATCAATTCATGGTGGTGAAGAAAAATTTAGAGTTTTACATGACATCTTATCTTGTCTATCTCCTAGCAGAGAAGTTCTCATATAAAGGATTAGATTGTGTTGGGACACTTGGAACGAAGAAGGGATAACTTAAAGTATATGATTGCTACCCTCAGCTTCAATATAAGAACTTTAAGAAATACTATAGAAGGTTCAATGATGCCTTCATTGGGCACATCATCAGGACCCTGGGAGGATATTACCATAGAAGAATGGCACACAACACCAAGGAAGTCATGAAAGGATTTAAGTACTAGTTCATCTAGTTCCCTAAGCTTACTTTCATTAGAGCAGAAGGATTCTCAAGAAAGCCCTACCAGCTGCCCCGTTACCCAAATGATAGAATCATATTGTTGGAGCTTACTCGATAGTTACAGATTACCTATATATTATTGCACACAATAAGCATTGTGTTGAGGTCCCATATCCCCTAACATTTGGAAAAGGAATGTACTCTTTCCCTATTTCCCCTTGCATAGAGTACTTTGAGAAGGAGCTTGATGAATACAATTTTGAATTACATATAGAGATAGGAGGATTGGATTCCCTTGGAAATTTGAAGAAACAAGTTGGAAGGAAATATTCCCATCGATCGCCCATTGAGGATTTCTCATAAAATTATAATGATGATTGCAAGGTCGAAAGGTAGTACTACACGAGGATGATTGTCAGATTTGTGAAATCCATAAATTTATGTCTAGTGCCAAATCAAATTGTCAAATATAATGTTCTACATGAAAAGAACAATGCTATAATCAACATGCCACTACCCTTCATTGACTGGAAGAAGCCAGAGGTCACAAACCTAGATATTGTCACCCACCCCATAGACCAAAGGACCAAGCAATAGATAGATAACCAGATAGACTAGCTACATGAATAGGGCACAGAAGTAACTTATGGGGAGCTCGAAGATGAGCTTGAGAGTGAAACAAATAGTGGTGTCATTGCAGGATCATCAAGTGAGGCTCCTAAGTCTCCACCCATCACAACATCAAGAAAGAGGAAAGACACATATGAGCAGAAGCCAAAACATAAAGTGTATACTAGGAAATCTATAGAAGGGTAGAATCCATCAAAGAAAGTGAAAAGAGTGAGAACCTTTGTTTTCAAGATGCCCACCATTCAAGAGGAGGGTTCCCCACATAAAGATGAGGAAGAAGCTAAGAAACCTCACTCACCACCACCCACCACCACTACACTCCCATCAACTACTGCCATTATACTTGTAGACATGCAAAATTAACATTCTGCATTTGATTAGGTTCATTCATTTACATTTCACATTAGGACCATTCATCAATTAATCAGGTGCACTTTCATCCATTCATTAGGTAATCTCATCTCCTAGGATCATTTATTTAAAATCAATTAAGCATTATCATCAACCTTTTAATAATAAATCAAATGTCCATTTAATCAAATCCCAAATCATATTACATCATTTTCTTATTTAAATAAATCAGAAATCCAAGTCCTAAAAGTCAAAATAACATAATCATCATTTATTTAATCTAACCATGATTAAGTACTAACCCCACCACTTGCATTCTCTAGATTATGCCACTTGCACAAATAAATCCCTTTATTGATTTATTTAAATCACCATTTTCACTCAACATGGCAAGTTGATTTGTCCCTCCAACATTGCATTTATTGCACTTTTTCTTATCCCCCTCTCTAAATTTATTGCCAAATTTGAATTCAAATTCTCCCTCTCATGGGCACACTTCCCAAATCTTGCACATCCATTGGCCTATCATCACTTGAAAAGTGGCCTCTCCTCATTGATGGATCTTTAGTCCCACATTCACCCTCTTGGCCAATCTCTCATCAAGAAGATCTATAAAAGAAGGCCTTAATCCTCATTCATTCATCCACAACTTTTATGCAAGGTTACTCTCTTGATTTGAGAACTCATCTTGCTCATCATCTCCATTGTATTTGCATTTCATCATTTTGGCTTCTTAGCAAGGGTTGGGAAAGGGTCACTAGCACATGTGACACCAATCCAATATGGAATAGGTAATTATCTTGCTTTTGAAATTTCTTCTTGATGTTGTTTTTGTTACTTGTAGCATTTCTTTAGCATAGATATTTTATTTCATAGAGGTATTTGTAGATTTGTATGTGTTAGACTAACCCTTCTAATGAGTATTTGAAGTTGGTCTTACTTGTAGATTTAGGGTACTTCATTGTGGTGCTAGAAGGAGGGAATCACAGGTACTATGGAGAACATCAACATCAATGCAGAAAGCAACATGGAAAACCTTCATCATTCTCCTCTCGTATGCTCTCAATTGAATTGAAATAGTTTCTGAATAGCAATGGATTTTGTTTACACAACGAACATGCAATAAGCAATCTGTGAATAAATCTTGGAGGTACAAAGGCAAACGAAGGAAAACAAAAGTGAACAAGGTACGAACAAAGGAAAACAAGGAGAAGGCTAGCAAAGGAAAATGAAAGGAGGAGAATTTTTTGAAAAAATCAAAGTGTTTTTAAATGCTTTAAGTGTTTGTTTAAACACTTTTCCATGAAATTGTTTGTCTTTTCATTTTAGGACACTAACTTTCATTTGGGTCTAAAAAGAACACTTTGATTTTTCATTGCAAAGGGCTTAAAATGAATCTTATGACAAACTCACTAGATTTTGTTTGAGGTTAAGAATTGAACAATCAAAACTCACACTTCATCTTGGTGCTTAAAACGAACTCACAATTGCTTTGAAAGGATAAAATGAATGTGTGTTTTTTTGTTTTGTGGTTACTTACTTAAACTAAAGTCATCAAAAAGGACATATGTGCTTCTCTCGCGCCTCCAAGTGATCTTGAGAATCAAAAGGCCTTTTCGATGATTTTGGCGTAAGATAAAGTGATCACCCCCACACTTTGATTTGGGCTTAAAATTGAACAACATATTGTTCAAGTGTGATTAAACATAAGGCATGTGTTCTCCCTTTGTTTCTAAACAAAGGTTGATCGAACTATGAGTGTGTTTTTTCACTATTGTTTATCCTAGAGGGCCTGCCTTGGGGAAAAAGTACTCACCCAAGGGAATGACTCAACCAGTAACACTCTAAAGCCAAGAGTATTTCCAGCTGGGATATAAATGTTGGTATTGGTTAAACACCAGTATCACGCAGTTGGCTCTAACAAGATGGATCTGAAAGGGGACTCTTGTTGTATGGGTCAATCTCCACAAACGGAAAGTCCTTACTAGAACCCATGTACTAGAATTTTCCAAAATCCTTGATCTATTTGTTGGTGCAAGAATGGTCGTTCTGAAGCCGCCCCACACTTTTACGGTCTTTATTAGAAATGGAAAACATGCCATGGGAGTTTCATGGGTGTTGATGCTTGGCTGCCCCGTATAAGTGAGTGTCATGGAGGGGAGCCAGTGGGGTCAAGCATCTAGCCATTTGCTAAAGATAAGCATAGCTGGACTTGTCCAAGTGGGGATTCAACAAATATTTTCTTACACATCCATAGGGCTTGTACTTGTCTTGGTTTGAAAACACAGTGTTTTATTCAAAAACATTTGCAAAACAAACATTCAACATGATTTTCAAAATTTCAAACCCTTTAGGAGGAAAATATCATTGACCAAATTCTTGTGTTGTTGCTTTCCCTTGGGATTACATCCTTAGAGGTTCCTAAGCACTTGAATTTACATCTCAATTTTCCCCCTAAAGTTAAACAATAGGTAATATTTGCCCTAAATTCATCAAAGTTTCGCATAATATACTTTGTGAAATGAGACAAAGTTGAGACATTGAACATTCAATTTGAAATCTAATCAAGAGTGTGTTTGTGGTAAAAAGAATTCATTAAACAAAGGCTAAAAACAATTGGACCCCACACACGTGTCTTCAATGATTTCATGCAAAGCCAAGATCAAGAAACCAAAGGTGAAAGCCCTTAGTTTGATAGCCCATCAAGAATGCCTTTCTATGTTATACGAAGTCAAACAAATATTTCTTTTCAACTTTTACAAGAAGGCTTCAAGAAACAATCCTAGTCTATATTCATTCTATTATTGCCAAAACCCAAATCTTTTCAGAGAGTTTGAACATCTTGTTTAGAGAAAAGCTCGTTCTTCAATACCGAGATCTAGGCAAACAAAGTGTCCTTTTAGGTTCATCTTAGGATCAAATCAAATCAAAATCCTTTTCATCCACCCTTCAAAAACACCAATACAAACATCATCTCACAATCACCTTTTGGAAAATCTTGAAATCATCCCTAAATACTAGGCTTTTTTGGAAAAACCAAAACCACCAGAATTATTGAGACTAAATCCTTGAAAACATCTATCAAAATCAACTTTGGCTAGGTACGTGTAGATGCATCCTTTTGCATATGCTTAGTCAAGATCATCTTGTTTAGCTTAGTATATGGAGATGAATCCTTCGTCATATACTTAGTGAAACTATCATCTTGTTTGGATAGGTGTGAGTAGATGTATCCTTCTCCTCGCACATATTAGAATTATCATCATTGGAGAAAATTCATCCTTAGGTAATCATCCAAACATCTTAGGATCTATTTGCTCAAAATCCAAATCCCAAATCCAAAAACAAATCAAAGTCAAAATCTACAAGTCCTAAAAGCCTAGTGTCTCATTCAAGATTTATCAAAAGCCAAAAAAATTCGTATCATTCATCCCTAACATCATCATCATATCACCTTTCATCCCTAACATCATCATCATATCATCTTTTGATCCTTAGGATATTCTAAAAACTTTCTACTTTTGGGACATAAAATAAAGATCAATCCAAAGGAGTCAAGAGATTTATCTCCCATTCTTCAAAATTGATCCTTGTTTTATGGTTCAAACTAGATCTCAACACAAGAAGAGCATGGAAACCAACAAAGAAACACCCGCTTCAAGTGACTTGAGTCAAACTACTCCGAAAATGAATCTTATTGGGTCTGGAATGCTCATAGTTAACCTTCCCACAACATCACAAAATCTGCAAGAGGAAGACCAAGGAGAGGACCTCACTATTGGGATATCTCGTGAAGAAATGATGGAAATACTCCAAAATCTACACAACCATAGAATCATCAACATCATGATGAAACTTAACCCTTCGTTGTACATGCTTGAACTAGCAAAACAAGGGGCCAAGTTGCCTTCTGATTTTGACATGAGCACTATAGTAGAGACATCTTTTCCACCAATCTCATCCACCATCCCCATTTCATCTACACACCCACCTCAAAACATCACACAGAACATCCCGCAACTCACAACATCATTTGCTCCAACTCAACCCAACGTTAACAAGGGAAACACATTTCTCAACACTCTCCAATCACATCCCCTTGTTAGTAACCAAAACTTGGATGCAAACACCACATTGGAACAAAACATCTACCAAAATCCGTTGCACAAAAATGTTCCTCTCACCTTACATTACGACCCATCATCAACATATTTTCATGGAGCACCACAAACACCTCTGCTCACAAATTCACAAGAAGAGGGAGATATGTTCGGACCAAGGGGCATATTTGACACCACACAACAAATAACACCCCTTACATTTCCACCTATCCCACCACTACCATTATCATCCATACCACTCCTTGGTTTAGGGCTTCCCCCTCTACCAAGCATCAATCAAAACAATATCCCAACCTTCAATCAAAGCATTACACCAAACACCCAAAATTTGTCATTAATATCGCAACAACAAATGAAAAATATGCAAGCACTGGCAACATCATCAAACACCCCACATCATCACAAAGCATGGTCTCCCAAGGGCCAATCACATCAACGATGCCACTTACTTCACCATCCACTAATCAAATAACCAATACAACATCACCATTCACCACCACCACGAATGCTATTCCAAATCCACCACCACCCTCACCACCAACATTCACCACATCAAACCAATATGACATAGCATTGCAAGCTACCTTCCAAAGAGGATACCAACAAGTCCAAAAACAAAAATTCGTACACATAGCTGCTCAACAAGCCGCTAAAGCTTCACAAATTGCCCAAGTTGCACAAGCCGCTTTACAAGCACAACAAACACAACAAGCGCAACAAGCACAAGCATTGTTACAAAAACAACAACAAGAAGCTACTCAAGCATTGCAAGCACAAAAAATCTCTCAAGCACAACTCTTATTACAACAACAAGCAGCGCAAGCTCAAGCTCAAGCACAAGCACAAGCTCAAAAACAAGCACAGCAAGCACAAGCACAAGCACAACTTCTTGCACAAGCAGGACAATGGCAAGCGTACCAACAAGCACTAAAGAAATATCAAGAATAGCAAGAAGCAGTAGAATTGGAAGCCCAACAACAAGCATTGTGGGAACAATAGCAAGCACAACAACAAGCATTGTTGGAACAGCAACAAGCACAAAAGCAAGCACAAATCCTAGCGCAACAACAACAATATGAACAACAAGCGTTCTTCATACAAAAGCAAGTAGAATCCTACTTCGCCCGCCAGAACATATCGATACCATCAAACAACGTACCAACCAACCCATCCATCCAACCAACAACTCAAACACCCCAAAACAGTTTCATCCCACCCCCTGATACATAGAATGATATAACGACACAACTTAGGTTGCTCTGGCAACAAGTGCTCAACCTTCAATCAGGGAGAATGACCAAAACACTAAGCAACTTGTGTCCCTATCCATTTGATAGGAGCTTAGAAATGAAACCATTCCCTAAGGGATTTGAAATCCCTAAATTTGACAAATACCGAGGTATGGGAAACCTTGAAGATCACATCAGGGAATTCTAGGTTCATTGTATGGAGGTCGCATATGATGACACATATCTGATGTGGCTATTCCCTAGGAGCTTGGCAAGCCACGCTATAGAATGGTTCTCTCACTTACCCTTTGGCATCAGAACATTCTAGGAAATCAAGAATGCATTCATTACAAACTACGCATGTAACATCACAATGGATGTCAGCCTTGAAGAACTATACACTCTGAAACAAGGAAAGAATGAATCTTTTGCTTCATTCCTTCAATGATGGCGATCCAAAGCTAATTGGAGCAAGTGGACCATGCCAGAAGAACAACAAGTCTGCATGATCATAGCCAACCTTGAAGGTCGCTTGTCATTTCATCTCAAGGTTCAGGGAATCACCACATATGATCAATTGATCCCCAAAGCGCTTAGCATCGAAAGAGCCCGTGTGACTCAACCTACAGAATCAACATCACATCATGAACCGCAAAACAACCACCCATGATCTAATTATAACGATAAACCTCACACATGGGCAAGAAACAAGAACATTACTAATGATGGTGTCGTAGATGTGAAGGTGGTCATTAGTGGTCCACGCCAAAACACACCCACACTGCAAAACCAAAATCAACGCCAAAACACCCATCACACAACATATCAACCCAATAACAATCCTACTATCAATAACCTCAATGATCAAAGAGGACCACCCCAATGCAAGAGTTATCCAAAATGAAAATACACTACTTTGGGGGAACCACTTGAAGACATCATGAAAAATCTCATTGATGAAAAACTCATCCAAGCACCTACATTTGAAAATTACCAAGAACCTGATGTCAAACCCCCTTGGTACAACGAAAATCAACTCTGCAAATTTCATAAGATCAAAGGTCACACCACAAACAATTGTATGAGACTTAAAAATATCATTCAAGATCTCATTGAAAAAAGGATCATCAATGTGGAACCACCTACAAGCAATCAGGACCTTAAAATCTACATGAATCTAATGCCAAATCATGGCAACAAGGGAAATAGCAACAACAAAGATAAAGGAAAAGGTAGTGTCAATCATGTATATGAAACAGTTGTCACCTCCCTAAATGAAGACTGCATGGTCATCACCATCAAGGGAACCCATGCCAAAGATTGTGGAGTCACCACAAGAGGCGGGAAATTCACCATTGCAGGCTCATCCCAACCAACCAAAGCCCCTTCCTCTACATCCACTCCTAATGGTTACAGTTTAGTAGATCAACTCAAGAGAACACCAGCACACATCTCCATTATGGAGTTGTTAAAATCTCATCTGCACATAAGAAGATCCTTGAGCAAGCATTAGCCTCATCCACCATCCCCGCAGATCTTGATGCAGAACAATTCCAAGCTATGGTCAGAAACATCATAACACCTAATCTCCTTACATTTTCTGACCATGATTTTCCTGCCCAACCATCTCACAATCGCGCTCTTCACTTGGAGGTCATTGTGAACAAGAGAAAAATAAAAAAGGTTTTGGTGGATGGAGGTGCAGGTTTGAACATCTGTTCTCTCAGCCTTATCAAGCAACTAAAAATAGCAGAAGATTCCATTGACAAATGTAAAGGCATCACAATAAGAGCATATGACGACCAAGAAAGAGTGTCTCAAGGCACAATCAAACTCCCTATTCAAGTAGGGTCGATGCTCTCATGGAAACTACCTGTCAGGTCTTGGACCTCGACTTGCCATATAACATCCTCTTGGGCCGCCCATGGATTCATGCGATGAAAGCCGTAGCAACAACCTTCCACCAATGTGTGAAATTCACACATAATGGACAAGAGGTTACCATCCATGGAGATCCTGAACCGTTTTCATATTGCAAAAATCTTGAGGCCAAGTACTACAAAATCCCCCAAGTGCCAAAGAATGATGAGGGCCCATCCACGTCATACATTGACCCCGCCATTCTCACATCCACTTCTGCAACAGAGACACCCGCCATCCCCGCAATTCCCACCATCTCTGACATCAAGCTCATCATTCAGGAAGACAGTTGTGGAAGCTATAGGCTCCCTAATAATGCTTTTGTGATAGGAGAGTTACCACAATCTCCTAGATCACGAAGACGCCCACAACAAAATCAAGCTTCCACATCTCAAACGTCTCTTGAAGACTATCTTGAATTCACAAGCTAGGGAGATCTTGGCCAAGAGGACATTGAGGCAGACCCATCTCACATGCTATACCAAGATGAAAGACCAATAGCTAATTTACCAATGGATGAAAGAAGCAAAGGTTTCCAAATGATGCTTGCAATGGGTTACGATAGAAACCAACGATTGAGACAAAATGACAATGGGCTTATCATACCTATCATACCAGAGATGCAACCCATAACAAATCTTGGTCTTCGACGTACCCCTCTGAGAATAACCATACGTGGCCGAAGTCCTCTGGTTAGAATAGTTAATGTTTCTCCTTAGCCAGTACTACTACAAGTACACTCACTAATAGTTGCAGGTAACAACACACATAACTTCATAATTGAGCCCTATATTAGTAGCGACGACAAAGATATCATATCCAATCTCCCTAGGTTATTCAAAGATACTACTCTATGTATGATTAGTACCCTCTCCTTTGAATCCGATCATCAAAATCACGAGATCCATTTAGTGTACCCTCAACTAATCGACTATGACCAACGACGACCACCAGTTCTCGATACATTTGAAAATGATGAGGCACTTTCAGAATTCATGGGATTGAGGGATAACATTCTAGATGGAGATCATAAGGTAGGGTTCATAATGGAATTAGACACACAAGCTTATTACGGGGAAACAATTGAATCCTTCAATTGCAAAAGTGAAAAACTAAGAATCATATCCAAGTCTTTGAGTGAAAACCACACTATGGCACTCTTTGACAAGAAAATAGTAAAAATAAAGGATGTATCCAATGGTGAAAACCTCTTTGAGGCACCCAAGGATGAAGGATTCAATCTTCCCTTAAGAGCTATTCATCAGGAGAAATCAATAGTCTTGGCCGAAAAGTGCAATCTAGTCAACATAGGAATAGAGGAGGCCTTGCATATCACATTCTATGCAAAATCACTATTAATAGAAGAACAAGAACTCCTAGCAGGATTCCTAAAAGAAAGACAAATAAATTTCGCATGGAGTTATGCTGAAATGCCAGGGCTAGATCTAGCGACTGTGGTTCAACACCTAGTGGTGTATCCAGATGCAAAACCTGTTAGACAAAAACTCCAAAAAATGCATCCTCAAATTGCCTTGTTGGTGAAAATGAAGCTCAAAAAGTTGCTAGATGCAGGATTTATCCGACCAATTGATTACCCAGAATGGGTGTCCAATTTGGTACCTGTTTCAAAACCTGACGGAGCCATCAGAATCTGTATGGATTTCAGATATTTGAACAAATCATGTCCCAAGGATGACTTTCCACTTCCCAATATCGATATGATAGTGGACATGATAGCAGGGCATGAGATGCTATCACTAATGGACGGATTTTTAGGATACAACCAGATTGTGATAGCAAAAGAAGACCAACATAAGACAACTTTTAATTGTCCATGGGGGACCTACTGCTAGAACATGATGCCATTCAGCCTAAAGAACATAGGAGCAACATATCAAAGGGTCGTGACATTAATCTTCCATGACATGATTCACAAAACAATCGAAGACTATGTTCACAACATCCTAGCTAAGTCAACAAAGAGAAAAAATCATATAGCAACCCTAAGTGCTATCTTTGACAGATTAGAGGAATACAAGGTCAGACTAAATCCCAAGAAGTGCATCTCCGGCGTACAATTAGGAAAATTACTAGGATACATAGTCTCCATGAGGGGCATCGAGGTGGATCCGGCAAAAGTCAAAGCAATTCTCGAAATGGAAGCACCAAGGAATTTAAAACAACTAATAGGTCTCCAAGGAAGGCTCCAATCCATTAGAAGGTTCATAGCACAATTGGGAGGTAAGCAGAACCCATACTCTCACCTACTCCACAAGGGAGTAGCGTACAAATGGGATACCAAGTGCAAAGAGGCATTCAACAAAATAAAGGAATATCTATTGACACGGCCAGTCTTAATGCTACCCATTCCAAAGAAGCCATTGATCCTATATGTGTCAGCAACAATAGCAGCCCTTGGGGCTCTATTAGCCCAGCATGATGAAAACAAAACTGAGAGGGCTATCTACTACATCAGCAAGACAATGGTCGGTCATGAGCTAAACTACTCATTTATTGAAAAAGCATGCCTCGCAGTAGTGTTTGCATCCAAAAAATTTAGACATTACATGCTGGAACATAAGATAAAGCTCATTGCAAAAATTGATCCCCTTAAGTATCTCTTATCCAAGGCAATGTTCATGGGCAGAATGGAAAAATGGGTAATGATACTGTCAGAGTATGACATAGAGTATGTGGAGAGGAAAGCAATTAAAGGACAGGTCATCGCAGATCAACTAGCAGAAGCACCTATCTATTCTGAGAATCCTCTTGTCTCATAGTTTCCAAATGAATCCATCTTTAACCTCAACGTAGCTGATCATTGGAAACTATACTTCGATGGTTCATATACACAACATGGATCAAGAGTTGGTGTCTTCTTCATCACCCCACAAGGAGACTACATACTGAAGTCATATAAATTGGCATTTCCTTGCACTAACATAGCAGAATACGAAGCATTGACTATAGGCCTCAGGATAGCGGTACAATGGAACATCATAGCCCTCAAGGTGTATGGAGACTCTCAGTTGATCATAAATTAGGTCAATAACGAGTATCAAACTAAGGATGATAAGCTTACTCCATACAAGAAATTGGTGGAGACTTTAAAGGAATCCTTCATTGACATAACATTTGAGAAAATTTCAAGAACCAACAACAGAGCAACAGAAGCCATGGCTACAATTGGGTCCTTATTAGACATCCCTCACAACATGCTGAAATATGAATTTCTAATTGAGCAGCTTCTCGTTCCAGCATTCGAGGTACAAGAATTAGAATATGTGTGTGTGATCGTTGGTCCTGGAAATCCTTGGTATCATGATATCTACACTTATCTTTGAATAGGAGTCATACCCACTGACCTACCATCGAGCCTAAAATGAACCTTTATTAAAAAGGCATCTAGATTTGTCATCCTAGGAGATACCTTATACCGTAGAAGCATAGAAGGTACCTTACTGTGTTGTCTAAATGTTGAGGATGCATTAACCACTCTAACCGAGGTTCATAACGGTATCTATGGCTCACACTCGAGTGGGATGAGCATCGCCAAGAAACTGCTGAGGATGGGGTATTATTGGCCCACAATGGAAAGAGAAGCACATGATCATGCTAAGAGGTGTCTAAAATGTCAGCAACATGGGGACCTCATCCATGCTCCAGCTTAAGAGCTCCATCCTATCATCACACCATGGCCTTTTTCGCAGTGGGGACTCGATCTCATTGGGAAAATCACACCCACCTCATCCAATGACCACAAATTTATCATAACCGCAACTCAGTACTTCACAAAGTGGGTGGAAGCTATCCCCATGACATACATCACTGGAAAGCAAATCTCAAAGTTCATCCTGAACTACCTCATATGCCACTATGGTGTTCCACAAGCCATTATCTTAGATAATGGGACACCATTCAAAAATTAGGAAGTCTGTGACTTATGCGATAAATTCAAAATCCAACATCGCTTTTCCACCCCATACTATCCCCAAGGCAATGGCCAAGTAGAAGCTACAAACAAAACCATATTGAAAATCCTTAAGAAAACAGTCAATGACGCAGGTCATGACTGGCATTTGCAGCTTAATCCTGCCCTCTGGGCCTATCAAACCAACATCCGCACACCCACTGGCGCCACCCCCTTTTCCTTGGTCTACGGATCAGAAGTGGTACTCCCCATTGAGATCGAGCTCCCATCCCTCAGGATATCACTGCAAAACCTCATCACAGATGAAGAATATCGAGTGTCAAGATTGAATGAGCTAGAGCTACTGGATGAGAGATGGATAGATGCTTTAAATCATTTACAAGTCTATCAGAATAGACTTAAATGGAGCTACAACAAGAAAATCAGAAGCAGAACTTTCCAAATCAGAGAATTGGTCTTAAAAGAGAATTAGAAGAATGTCCCAAACCCAAGCAGCAAAGGCAAGTTTGAACCTAATTAGTTAGGACCTTTCGTCATCACAGCAAGTTACAAATCAGGGGCATATCAGTTATCAACACTCGAAGGGGAACCTCTACAGGAGCCCATGAATAGCTCCCATCTCAAAAAAATTTATACCTAAATCTTTCAAGGTATAGAACCAAAAAATCCTAAAAATCAGAAAATGTCCTAAAAAAATGGTTACTTCAGTGAAAACCTGGCAAACAGTTGTCTTGGTGACAACAAAAAAATCAAAAAAGAATCTAAAAAATTAGAAAAGGATCAAAAATAGTAAAAGAGAAAAATAGTCCTCTAATTGAAAGCACTTAGGTGGCACTATGGGAAAATGCATGGTGGCTTGGGTTGTAGCTGAAGCGCTTTCCATCTACCGGGACCTTTATGACGATTTGGCATCATCATCCGTTTCATTACGTCATCCGTCACATCCGGGTTCATCCATCACTCATGGCGCATGCATAGCAGTCTGTATTAAGTATTATGATCCTTCCCTAGTACTACTACATTTGCGTCTCGGGTGGGTGCATGCTGTAAGAGTGATCCCTCGCATCATGTTGAGAACGCGTTCACCGGTGAAACGGGATTAGTATGTGATCTGGGTCTCCAGCATCAAAAAATCCAAAAAAAATTAGAAAGAGTCAAAATCCAGCCATTCCAAAACATGTCAGCCGTCGAAACCAGGTCAAAGAAATTCCGAAAACGAGATTCATCATAAGGACTCTCGTCCATATACAAAAGAAACTGACACAAGGTTGATCTTTGATCATCCCCTAAGACATTTAGGTCAGTCCTATAGGAGCCCGTCATAATAAACTGACATCTCAACATGTATATCATCATCTGTAAATTGGTCAAGTCGTCAATTGAACTACGTGGTCTCTACGTGTTTAACGTAGGCAAGGCTAATCTGTTGATCAGCCCTCGAGGCCCCTATGATACGTCTTTAGGTTAGTCTCTTAGTCAAAATATTTGAAAATCTCAAAAACATTGGAAAATCAAAAATCAAAACATTTGAAAACATTTGAAAAATACCAAAAACAGCCTCAAAACATTGCAAAACTTCAAAAAACATCTAAATATTTGAAAAAATTCATCCACCTCATCTCGATTGCACCTGCAATAACACAATCCATAATAAACTGATTGTCATCCTCAACCTTTGGTGAAATAGTTAGAAACAAGTCTATTAGATTAAATGTGAAAATTCAAAAGTGTCAAGTCTCAAGTCTAAGTCAGTACATAAACAAGTCGATCAATTCTTTGTCAATAGTCCATCATCCAAATGGTCCCATATCAATCATCTGCTAACATCATGTCCTAGGATGTATCCTTCCTACAAGGGGCGTTATTTATCAGAAATAACACTTTGGATAAATGAAATGGCATGCCACCATCCACTAACATGTCCTAGGATGTATCCTTCCTACAATGGGCATTATCTTTTGGCAATAGTCTCGGTCTTGATCCTTAAAAACACATTCCCTTATGGTTAGCAGTATTGAAGAACATCGGCTTGTTTGTGTGCCTTGTCTTTGTCTGTTGACTTATCTCATCATGCTCACTCCAAGGACCTCTCGATGATATTCGAACGAAGGATTTAGAGAGATAGGAATGGGTCAACGATCATTATCCTTTTGTCTGCTATGATTGTTGGACGTTCTTGTAAAATAACTTGGCGAATACTTGCTTTGTTAGATATGTATGGAGGATGTTTTGGACAGCTTGTTGACTATTGCATTGATTGGTTATACCTTTATGTGTTTTGTTCTGAGATGTTTGAAACTTCTAAAGTGCATCCTAGCAGAGTTTTTGTATGTCAGGTGTGAACAAGAATACTCCTATCGATTTGTTGAGTCAAAGTCCATCACACTAAGTACAATGCCATCCTGGTCCTTTATACCTTGATGCATCGTACTTAGGCATGTTATCAAAAATAAAGTAAGTGACCCTTTTAAAATCCCAATCCTTGATAAATACATCATCCATCTATCATCATCATTCTCATCATCATTTTCATCATCATCTCTCATAATGTTGGCTGAATCGCATTCGCCGTCGAACAGCTGGTAACGTCACAGGTAGATAGTTAATCATCAAAATCGCGATACATCCAACGTATGCATACGTGGGCGTTATATGCATCCATAAACCATCAATATTTTGCATATCATAATCATAGCATGTCGTAATGTAATGTAGTCTGTTGGTCTAAGCATCTCATAAATCATCCGGTACATGTCGCGGCATCCATATTCCATATAAATAAAATACACATCATATGTAAAATAAAACTGGGTGTTTGGGATCATGGATTTTGGTATTCTGAAAATCGGCTTCCGAATCATCGCATTGCATCATTGACCATAGCCATCCATTTGAACCTCTTTATTATTGGTCGGCTTCGTCGATGTTTTGAAATTCAGTCGCCATAAAGGGGAGCCGTCAATACTTGCATTGCTTCTAGCGCCTTTGGGAGCATCTGAAGAAAAATTAAAAAATTGATTTTTGATCCGCGAAATTTTATTCTTTGAATATTTTGTGGTACATTCCTTCAAAGAGGGGCAAAATGTAAAGACAGCCTAAAGATTAAACGTTAGCGTTTGATTAGGTTCATTCATTTAGATTTCACATTAGGACCATTCATCAATTAATCAGGTGCACTTTCATCCATTCATTAGGTAATCTCATCTCCTAGGATCATTTATTTAAAATCAATTAAACATTATCATCAACCTTTTAATAATAAATCAAATGGCCATTTAATCAAATCCCAAATCATATTGCATCATTTTCTTATTTAAATAAATCAGAAATCCAAGTCCTAAAAGTCAAACTAACATAATCATCATTTATTTAATCTAACCATGATTAAGTACTAATCCCACCCACTTGCATTCTCTAGATTATGCCACTTGCACAAATAAATCCCTTTATTGATTTATTTAAATCACCATTTTCACTCATGGCAAGTTGATTTGTCCCTCCAACATTGCATTTATTGCACTTTTTCTTGTCCCCCTCTCTAAATTTATTGCCAAATTTGAATTCAAATTCTCCCTCTCATGGGCACACTTCCCAAATCTTGCACATCCATTGGCCTATCATCACTTGACAAGTGGCCTCTCCTCATTGGTGGATATTTAGTCCCACATTCACCTTAGTCCCACATTCACCCTCTTGGCCAATCTCTCATCAAGAAGATCTATAAAAGAAGGCCTTAATCCTCATTCATTCATCCACAACTTTTATGCAAGGTTACTCTCTTGATTTGAGAACTCATCTTGCTCATCATCTCCATTGTATTTGCATTTCATCATTTTGGCTTCTTAGCAAGGGTTGGGAAAGGGTCACTAGCACATGTGACACCAATCCAATATGGAATAGGTAATTATCTTGCTTTTGAAATTTCTTCTTGATGTTGTTTTTGTTACTTGTGGCATTTCTTTAGCATAGATATTTTATTTCATAGAGATATTTGTAGATTTGTATGTTTTAGACTAACCCTTCTAATGAGTATTTGAAGTTGGTCTTACTTGCAGATTTAGGGTACTTCAATACCATCCCCTTCCACTCCCAAATCACTACCTGTCTCATCCCCACCTATTGTGGATGTCTCTGTCCACCTCACCTCTACTTCCTTGACTACTCCCGTAGTGGATTCTTCTTCCTCCACCACTTCCCTGTTTTCATCTTCCTCACTCCCACCTCCATTGCCAACTCTTTCTACTTTGCCACCCTCTCTTCCAACAACCTCTATGGTACATCTCACCTTGCCACATTCCTTCGTCCTATATCTACAGAATGTTCCATCCAAGCTCTTCGAGGTAATTTTAAATCCTCAAGTTAAAACACTAATGGCCCAGCTTGTTTCCTCCCTACCCCTCCCTCCACCTCCTACTGAGCCACCAAATATGGAGGAAAAAATGCAAACCTATGAAGAAATGGAGAGGCTAAGTGTAGAGCAACCCAAAGAAGCAACCGAGGATATTGTTGAAGAACCAAAGGGCTCCAACCAAGATGACTACTTTGAGCACCCTGAGGGAGGATTAAAATTTGACTTGGATGAGGTAGCCTCTAATGAGGGAGGGAAGCAAACGCCCAAGGAGGGAGATACAAACAAATTTGATGATTATTATGAGGTTGAGACCTTCGACCAAGAACCTAAGGGAGAACAACCCAAGGAGCCTATATATGAGGACACAAACCTAGAGGAATATCATTTCAATGAGGGAAAATTGATACAGGTGTGAACATGGAGATAACTAATGAACCTCCGTAAACTAGCCAAGATGAGGGCTTGTTACATGAAGAAATTCCCTGAGAGGGAGAAAAAGTTAAAGAAGAAGATAATGTAGAAGAAAAGCGTGTTGAGACTGAGAAACAAGTTGAAGAAAATGAGGGGACAACACTAGGAGAAGAAAATATTGTTAAATAAAATATGCAATCTACTGATCTTGACAAGGGAAAGGTCATACTATAGGAAGAGGAGCAAGATGAAAAAGAGGGAAATGATGGAGATGCTCTCAGGCATGAGGAGAAAGAGCTATCAAAGGGACAAGAGGAAGGGGATAATAAGGAATTTCTAGACCATCAAACAGAGGCTTCTGCATGGTTGGAGCAGCAATTAAGTAGAAAATATCCAATACTTGCTGATCTCAAGGCTCATTTAGAAGCTATACTAGAATGTGCACAAGTAAAGACTAGAAAAGAGAAGAATCCAAAGATCAAATCCCACATTACTACCTATGCTTCAAGGTCTAGAATACTGTAGGTGGCCACTCTCACAATAGACAAGGATGCAAGCACAATTTAGGGAAAGGAAATTATCAAGTGACCACCATCAATCTGGGCTAGGTGTCTCATGCCCAAAAGATAGATGAATTTTAGATGTCGGTGTCCACCATCCTTCAACAAATGAAAAAAAATCAGTCAACAAAGGAATAGTTGAAAGCATGGGTGGAAAAACTGACTACCTTCATCCAACAATGGACCACATCAGGAGAGGAAGCTCCAATAGAATCATTTGTGCCCACCCTAATCTCCATGGAAGAAGTAAGAAAAATGGAGAAAATGAAGAATTAGACCAAATCTACATTTGATTGGTTCAAAAGAGTTGTCAACATAGGTGATAGAGGAATCAAATGCGTAGCAAAGATGCACAATGACTTTTAGGTTTTGTAAAAGGAATTTGAAGAGGTAATAGGGATATACAAGGAATTTCTTGAGCTCTACAGAATTACATACCAAAGCTAGAGAGAATTCTCAAGCTCTCCCAAGAAACCTAGGAAAAGGAATTGGAATTGTCAAAAGAAGATCATTGGTTTCCCGAAGTATGGTTGATGAATTTTGAATACAAAAAAGAGAATTTGGAAAGGGCCCTGATAGAATTGGAATCCAATCATGAATGGGTTGTAGATCACCAGGTCGAATGTGATGATTATCTGAAGTTGATGATAGGCTATGAGATGCCCACCCTAGAGCTAGATTAGGAGACCATCAAATAGGAATTCCACAAGCAAATAGAGCAAGGGGCCAGTGACATGTTGTTGGTAAACTTCATTGATTTTGTTGTCATATCCTTCATAGAGTTTGAACAAATGATCAGAGTTGAGCTAAAATGCATAAAGCATCAAAATCAAATGATGAAAGGGTTCAAGAGAGTTGCCTTCCAGATCTCTAAGTGTGACCTCTCTGAAGAGAAGAAGCTATTAACTGTAATTGGAAAGTTTGTTGAATATGCCATGGAAAAAAAGGAGGCTAGAAATCCCATAATAGCTAATGAACATTTGTTAAAATAGCTAGAAAAGCTAAAGTTAGCTAGAAGACAAAATATAATATAGGACAAAATAGTGAAAAGACAAAATAGTCCACTTTTATATTATAAATTTTGTACTCATATGGGGTTAGGTGAAACCCTAAACTAGAATGAATATGATCCATTCATTGTAAATGAATCATGTCCATTCATTCTACTTTTTGAAAGCTATAAATGGGAGCATCCTCTCATTTTCAAAGAGAGCTTGATTAGTTGTGTAAAGACATGTTGCTACAATATATAAGAAAAGCATTAAGTTGATACTTGCTTGTGTATTTTTCTTTATGTGTGCATGATTATACCTCCAAAAGATTGTTTTAGGATTGTTTATTTTTAGTTTAAGTTCATTTTTTGTTAGTAGTCCTTGTTGAGCTTTAATTGTGAATGTATGTTATAGTGTTTGATGCATTTCCAGCTTATATTTTTAATAATCTAATGATGAAAAATTTCTATGTAAAGTTAGTCTGAGCTTCCTTATATGTTACACTTAAGTTCAATTATATGTTCATACTAAAAGGGTGGATGCACAATCTGAAAATCTACAAAGAACCTTAAACGATTGCACTAGTTTTGCAATATTGTGGGTTGTCCCTGGTTAAGCAAAACACAGTTTGGAAGTCTACCCACTATAGCATCATCTATTGTTACTATTCATCTTAGTTTTAGACTTAGGAAAACTTCTAAACCCTTTTCCTTTTGCTATTTATTTTTGAAATCTGAGTTAAACATACATTTCCAGCATCATTATATAGCTAAATCTAATGACAGAAGTGAGTTTTAAACTGCTACCTTCACATTGCTATCACTATTCATTCATTTCTAGAAATATAAAACTTCATCACAAACCCAAAACTTCCATGCTTTGTGAACCATAAAGGCCCTTTGTGATTACCAACAAATCATAATAAACAACCAAGTTGTTTTTGCAAAGTTATGACCTGACACCCAAGAGACCTTGGGGTGATTTTTTGAAACTCGGTTGCAGAATTTTACCTTTCAAGAGAGACATCAAATTTGTGTGTCATATGTGTTGAGAAGTGAAAAAAAACCCATGAATAGAATTGCAACTAGAAGGACAAAGTTGGAACGAATTAGATCCTTCTCCCCTTAGAGATTCCATAGAGTAACTAGATCTACACCAAATAAGGGAGAATTCCAGGAGCTAAAGACTCCTACCAGGGCTAGAATAGCCAAGAAAGGGGAGACTTCATCATCAACTCCACCCACTCAACATCCATCCCCTCCATCTCCATCTTCCCCTTCACTTCATCCACCCTTTTCTCCATTCACTTCCCACATCCAAAGCACAACTACAACTACCTCACCCCATCTACAAGTTGCTGCAACACAGCCAATACCACCCCTTGGGAAAATATCCGTCTCTATTGTCCTTCAATGATTATCATGACATGCCAAAGAACCCAAAGGGCTTCTGCACCAAGTTCCATCCACATGATCCTCATAGGATAGCAGAAGAATGCACTAAGATTTTCCAAACAACATTTTAGGACATGCAAATTGAACATGAGGATGTGGCTTGCAAACTCTTCCCTTACTCATTAGGAGATGAAGCGTTCTATTGGTACTTCAATTTACCTAAAAGCTCCATAACTTCTTGGGACCTCATGAAGAACATATTCTTGTAGAAATTCAAAGTCCTAGTTAGCCCCACAGACTTATATCAGCAATTCATGTCAATTAGGAGGGAAGTTAATGAGCTAATCAACTCATTCATTAACAGATTTCACTGAGCATACATGAAGTTATAGCCACCTTATGTAGTTGATGACACCTCAGCAAGAGCTATGTATTATGATACTTTGAACAACCTTGCATCCTCCCTAGTCAAACAAATGCATCAACCACCTACAAGATTGGTGGATGCATATGCAGAAGTAGTAAATGAGAGCACTAACTTGGGGAAACATGTGGTAAGTCTATTACCTTCATTAGGACCCACTGCCAAACCTGGAAAAATTCACAGACTCACTCATTCTTTAGCTCATCAGACACCCCTATTGAACCAAGTTTCACAATTTCCAATCGTGCCACATCCAGCCCCACCGCTATTAAACCAAGCTCAATCCATACCCAGCTATATGCAAGTTTTGAATCAATAGGATTATTCACAACCACCCCAAGTGCCTTAATACTTTCAAAAATATGAAACATCAGCTACCCAACAAAAATCATCCCTCAATGCATCCTATTTTTCTTCAAAATTTAGTTCCTATGCAGAGTAGTGCAGACAAGGAATGAATTGGGGAGTTGGCTGAAATAGTGAAGAATTTGTCTACCGAAGTCACTCATTTGAGGAATCAAAATAACTAGCTACAAGAATCTCAAAAGAGCATCCAAGCCAACTATCAAAGAGATAACTGACATTCAGGACCATCTTCAAACCATAATTATGAACAAGGAAAAAACTTAGGACAAAACTTTAAAAGAAGATAGTTCCTCAAAGGAAAAATAGAACATGAAACACCAAACCCAACAATGGAGGCATGCCCACACCTCTTGACCCACTGGGTGGTATGGATAAATCAAAAAGTAGAGTTTACTTAGCTGAAGTAGCCCTATCTAGATGGTGTAGAATTCATAAAACCAACAATCATTTTGAGCTCAATTGTTCAGAGTTCCAGACTACTATGAAAATCTTTCAAGTAGAAGTCCAGAATGTTATTGACAATTTGAACTCCAGAGAGATAGTTCCCTTAGATTGATTCCTCAGTTTTGGTGGTCAACCAAGCACCCTTCCCTCAAAGTGATAGGAACTCGCCCAAGAAAGAGGCTATAGAAAAGGGAGGTGAAGAAAAAGAGGTAAGTAATGAGATCTCTTTATCTAAACTATTTGATTTAGTAGATAATGGTCCTAAATACAAACAAGAGAAACATGAGGACGAGGTTCATATGTTCCATCAACATGCAACTCCTTATAACTTGATAAATAGACAATTTGATGGTTCCTTTACAACTTCTACCCACCCAAATATTTTAATATTCCACCTGATCCTAGAATCTAGAGCAATAACCCAACCTATCCCAAAGTGCCAACCTAGTATTTCAATAGGAATAGATAGCCCAATCCAACTCAAGACCAACTGCTAATGCTACCCAAGGCACTTCCTCTGAAGTGAATGTTGATAAAATGGGGGAATATGTGGCTTAGGAATTTAAGAAAGTAAAGATAAGCTTGTCAACCTTTGAGCTACTAAGGGTACCTGTTGTCAGGAATGCCTTCTTTCGATCATTGAATGGGACTCCCCCATCAAAACCTACTCAAGAGGCATCTGTAAAGAGTCTCATTTGACACCTCAAACATTGAGCTTGTGATCAAGGAAGTTGTGGGAAAGAAACCCAATCAGCCACTTATCAAAAATTAGCAAGTAGATAAACAACCAACCAAGGAGAAAAATCAAGTACAAACAAATGATAAAAACAATGAAAAGGATAAGGCCCAAGTAGCCCAAGTTGATGTTTCTGTAGGACTGTTTCAGGGAAAATTGGAAACCCCTCTTTTCCTATTAACAATCCATATATTTGGTAAAAATCTACATAACTTCCTACTAGACTCAAGAGCCTTAGCCAATATCATGCCATTCCAATTATACCAAGCATTGGGAATAACCCTAACCCCATCCATACGTAAGGTGACCTAGCTTGATAAAACTGAGGTGAACATAGTAGGGGAGATGAATCGGATCCCTATGCAGGTAGTAGCAAACCCAAGGGTACAACAGGTTATTGAAATTCAAGTTGTTGACATCCCCAACATCTATGGCATCATATTGGGAAGAGACTTCACTTGAGGCCTAAATGTTTATGTTGTGGCTAATCATTCGCATCTATAGTTGCCATGGAAGGGACTCCATAATCAAATATATATTGAACATGAGCCCCAAATGAAATTTATGATCACCAAGTATAACAATATGAATGAAGTGTTGTTCACATAAATTTTTTTAGGAAACTACCTTCTTGTCACCTACCAAGGTGAAGAAGAAGGTGTAGAAGAGGTCCTTGTGCTATGTAGTGCCCCAACCAATCTGACTTCTCTTCCCAATAGCATGGAAGTGTTGGTCATTTCCAATGATGAGGAATCCCAAGATGACAAAAACATTTGCTTGTTCAATGGATTTCAAGAATTCATGCAAAAATGTGTGCAAGATTAACTCATTTTAGGAGCTGGAATGGATTTTGAAGAGTTTTTGCTACCTAGCTAGTGAAAAATACATGATTTGGCCCATTTTGACTTTGAGTGTTGCTTGTACCAAAAAGTTGTGGATCATATCAAAAGTAAAATCCTTCCAAAGGAGGTAATGGAAGGATGAAAAGATCAAAACCAGCCTGAATGCAAATTGCCACCCAAGGGTGTAGAAGTAAACTCAACACCTGAAAATGAAGTATGCTCAATCAGCTCTAAAGGAAAAATTCCCTCCAAGTTCTAGTTGTTTCACTTTGATGGATCCAAATCCAAGCAAGGAGCAAGAGTGGGCTTTGAGCTAATCAGTCCTTTGGGTAAGACATATTTTTTTTCCCATAGATTTCAATTCTATTGCACCAATAATGTAGTGGAATATGAGGCCCTAGTTCATGGGTTACTTATGGCTTTGAGAAAAAGGGTCAAAATGTTACAAGTATTCAAGGACTCGGAGTTAGTCATCAAGCAAGTCAAGAAATTATACTCATTTCATGATCGAAGGCTATCAAACTATAGGCATATATTATGGGACCTCATAGAAGGACTAGATGCATTTAATATTTAGCTAATTCCCAATGTAAAAAATCACACTATTGATGCCTTAGCCCAAGCGGCTAGTACCCTACAACCTCTATCATTGACTAGCCTAAAGAAATTAATCATCAAACTCACTTCTACCCCATCAATTCCTGATAATGTAACAACCTTCCAAGTGTTTAATGATGACAAGCATATCCTTGACTTCATCACTAGTTCAAATGTATTTTCCTCCCAAATCATAGATGAAATAGAACTTGAGGAAGCGGAGTTGGATATAGAAGGGGAAATCAATTTTAAAACAAACACAATACCAAGGGGTATTGTTTAGTTAGGAAGGATATTTGACCTGGATCACATAAGGGACCAATACCAGCAAAGTAAGAAGGATTCCATAAATAACTATTGTGATGCTCATAACCTAGGTACTGTAGAGGATGTAAAGAATGTGTTTATTGGTAAAGTTTGCACCCCTAAGAAAGAAAGGGAATCATAAGAGCATTACATATCTACCCTAATGAAATAGCCTAGGGATACCAAGACCTCAAAGCATATGATACTTCAATTATCACTCATACCATTCCCCTCAAGCCAAATGTGAGACCCTTCAAACAGCTGCACTGCTAGAACCCATTATCTTCAAGGAAGTGAAAAAGCTACTAGAACCCATTATCTTCAAGGAAGTGTAGAAGCTGCTATTAGCCTGAATCATCTTCCCTATTAGATATTCCACATGGGTGGATAATTTTGTTCCAGTTGGAAAGAAAGATAGAGAAATTAGGTTATGCGTGGATTTCAAGAACTTGAACCTAGATTTTGAGAAGGATAATTACCTGATGCCCTCACTTGATGAGTTGTTACAAATTGTAAATGGTTCAAAAATGATGTCATTTCTTGATGGCTACTCAAGATACAACCAAGTAATGGTGCAGTCTGAAAATAGGCACAAGGCAACATTCACCACAAAATGGGGGACATTTGCATATAGAAGGATGTCGTTTAGTTTGATTAATGCAAGTGCAACCTTTTAACCTTCCATAGATATAGCTTTCAAGGAACTTATTGGAAAATGCATCATCATCTACATGGATGGTGTTACTATGTTTTCAAAGAATAGGGGGGCTCATGTCTCCAATTTATGCAAGGTACTCCAAAAATGCAAACAATTTATCATTTCATTATACCCAAAAGAAATGTATCTTTGGGGTAACTGAGTGAAAAGTACTAGGACATGCAATTTTTGAAAAGGGTATATCAATTGATCCAAAGCATACTTAGGCCATCTTGAAGATTCAACCTCCAAGCAGTAAGAAAGAAATAAAATCCTTCTTCAAGAAAATTAACTTCGGCAGGAAGTTTATCACAAGGTTTACAGAAATAGTGAAGCCATTAAATGTTATGCTTAAACAAACCATGCTAAAGTAGAATGGATTCTAGAAGCTAAGAAATCTTTCACAGAAATTAGGAGGGCTATAATAGATGCCCCTATGTTGGTCAGCCCAAATTATTCTAAGCCATTTTATATCTATTTTTTTGCCTCAAGCCACTCATGCACTAGCATGCTAACACAAAAGGATGATGAAGGGAATGAGCATCCTATTTCCTTCATGAGTGCACCACTAAAATATTTTGAAATATGTTACCATAATGTTAAGAAATAGGCATATGCCTTAGAGGAGTCAAAAAATTTAGACATTGCATTCTAAGGAACAAAGTGTTCGCCATTGTTCTAGATCCCGCTGTCAATATACTATTGATGTAGAATGAACCAAGAGAAAGAAGAGAAAAATGGGTTACATTGTTAGAAGAATATGACATGGAAATCCAACATATGAAGTTAGTCTGAGGACAAGCTCTCACACGTATAATGGTCAAGACAAAACCACAACTCATAGTTTAGCAGTACCACTTGGAGGACGTTTCTCCTGATGAATGGTATGATGACATAGTATACGACTTGTTGAATAAAAAATGTCTTCCGCATTTGCAAGGGGTACAAAAACAAGCCCTGAGACTGAAGAGTAACAATTATATGCTAAAAGGAGCCATGTTATACAAGAAGAATCACAAGGGAATTTATCTTAGATGCTTAGGGAAAACTAAAGTAGTCAAAGTGCTAAAGGAATTCCACGATAAGTTTGGAATAGGACATGGATTGGGACCTTTGAATTCCCATCAGATTCTATAAGATAGATATTACTGACCAACTCTATTCAAAGACACTCACAATCATGTTAGATCCTGCCACATTTTTCAGACTGTTGCTACCAAGGAAAGGTATGCTACTATTTTGCTACAACCGGTTGCTGAGGTAAGGTCCTTTGCTTAGTGGGGACTCAACTTCATTGGTTTAGTAAACCAAACATCCTCTATGGATCACAGATATATTCTAACCATAACTAATTATTGTACTAGATGGACAGAATCAATTTCTTGTAGGCAATGCATAATTGAGGTAGTATTTAATTACCTTGAAAGTTCTATTATCAATCATTTTGGATGCTCATTTGCATTAGTTTGTGATAATGTTCTTGGCTTCACTTCTCTTAAATTTATAAGTTGGGTATTTTATTATGGGATCGTACTAAAAAATGTATCAATTACTATCCCCAAGGAAATGGGTTAGTTGAATCTACAAATAAGAACTTGCTAACTATCATACACAAGCTGCTAGACAAGAACCCAAAGGACTGACACACCCAGTTGCAGTTTTCTCTCAGGGAATATCACACCCAACATAAAGCAACCTTAGGAACCTCCCCATACCACCTCGTCTATAGTCTAGAGCCTATTTTCCCAATCCACCTCAAATCCCCATGTTGCAATTTATCAATACCTATTATGAGGAGGGAGAATTCCTTGAAGCTTGCATACCGGAGTTGCTCCATTTAGAGGAACTTTGTGATCAAGCTATAGAAAATTTCACCAAGCATTAGGGAATAGTCAAGAGATGGTTCAACCGTAGAGAAAAATTTAAGGCCTTTAGGATTGCTGATTTAGTCCTATGTTGGGACAAAGCCCATGAGAAGAAAGGGGGACATAAAAAATTTAACAAGCTCTAGCTTGGCCCCTTTCAAATTTTGGAAATCATAGGGGATAATGCTTTTTTCCTCAAAACACTCACTAGAGAGGATGTCCCCTTTCTAGTTAATGGGTAGTACCTGAAGCATTATTTCCTCACTTGAGTTGTTCAAGCTCACCCTTGTACATAGTAAGAGTAGGTCTTTTGCTTTATGTTTTGTTTTGTTTTTATTTTGTTTTTTTTTTTTGACCATTGTTTTTGTTGAGGGTGTTGTCTGGTCTTGATACAGGTGGCAGTGCTTGGCCTTCTCAAAGGGCCTACTTTGCTACATGTTTCCTTTTTTTCTATGGATAAGTCTTCATGAGTTACCAAGATTTTTTGTTCACTTCCATGAATTATGTCTCTTCACTTGAACTCTAGCTTGACCTAGGATAAAACCCCTATTTGAATCCTCTCACACTTATCTTAGAGTTGACATAATGCACATCTTAAATACTCTTGATGAGCTATATGATAGTTATCATGAAGCCTTGGCAAGTGAAAAACTTAAATCTGCTCCAGTGACCACTATGATCTCCAAATATACTATAAGCCTCATTGCTTATACAATTGAGAAAAAGGATATTAAAAGAAAAATATGAAAGAAAGCAAGAAAAGTAAAAGAAAACATTGAAAAATAGGCAACTATGTGGGTGTGTTAGCAACTTTATTGGGGATATGGACACCCAGTTGGCAATAGAGCAATGTTTTTGGGGATTGCAATGACAACTTCATCAAGGCTATGGATGCTTGACTGGAAACAGAGCAATTTCTAGGTTACTCTTGTGGTTAGATTACCTGCATAGCTTTCCCTAGATGACTGATCACTATCCCCTATAGTTTTTGAGGGAAGGAAATGAATTTACTGTGCACACATGATTCTAAGATACTAGTGACCCAATTCAACTAAGGATTTTGTCCTCTTTTGAGCCTTCAGTTTGTTTGATGATGCTTGCTTTTGGTTTGTGAACCATAAATTCTAGGTTCTGGATGAATCCTTATCCTTGGAATGCTCAAGAGTGTTCTCCCAGCAGAGTTTCCATTTGTTGTTCCTATAGCACACATGCCCCATTCAGACTAGGGACCCCCTCCTTTCACTTCACTTTTGTTGGGTCATTTCACCTTTGCCTTAATTTTTGTGCCCCTATTTTGAGCTTTCACATGCCTTAAAATTTCCAAATGCATCTTGGCAAAAGTCACCCACCCATGTTTCATCAAGTTTTAGGCTCTTATGGAATTTGGCATGTGGGCTTTTGTCCTACAAAATTTTTGATGTCCTACCCTACATCCTTCACACCATGTCCACCTACAACACAACACCCGTATCAACTTTTTTTGCATTTCCTTTTGATTTACATCCTTTGACCAATGGGTTTCTATAATTTCACCTACCTCATCCCAATTGTACCTCTGAATTAATGCAACCATTAATGTTGGTTCACCTATATAAACTCCTCAACCTACCTGTCATTTTCACTCACAAAATTCAATATTATTGAGCAAATTGGAGAGCTTGGTGCACAAGAAATATTAGGACTACAATTATAACTACTTCTGGCATTAGAACAAGGTACGTGATTGGATGCCTATCTTTTTTATTTCGAACTAACAAATTTTTTGTGGGTCATTAAGTAAAGTTTCAATCCATTTGAAATTCTATGAATTGAAGTTTAAATAATGATAAATAAACCCTAGGGTCCAAAACTATCATAGCACTCTCCGCAAGATTTCAAATTGGGAAAATGCCCCTTGGAAATGTTGTTTGAATTGGAAAAATGATGGCAACCCTGATGTGTCTTGGCCCCATCCTCAACATTAAAAGAGGATATTCATTAATGGAATGTTAGGTTTTTTCACATGAGCCCTTGTGTAGAGCTCCACTCTTCCAACATCATATCTAATGGAAAATCCCTTAAGGCTACCCACAATGTTAATCCTACACCCTTTGCTTTCATAAGTGGAAAACTTCAGTGCCACCACCAGAATCCCAAAGGTCAAATAGGACATGGCATCCCTGCCCTTGTGGGCCTTTTCATGCATGACTCCACATTTTTTTCATCGCAATCAACAACTAGGGCCTTACGGACCCCTGCTACATAAATCTTGCACTACTCACTACTGAGTTCCTTTAGCTTAGGCTTGGGTGATTAGAATTGCTAAGGTAAAGTTTTGTTGTAGGTCCACATCAGTAGGCCACACTCATTGAAAGTTCACCTCTACAAAATTGTTGTTCAAATGGTTGAACCTTAACATCCCCCTATCATACAATCCTTGCCCCCACCATCATCATTAAACTACCCAAAAGAATGATTAAGAAAATGTCTAAGCAACAATGTTCTTTAAATCTCACGAGCTTTGATGTGTGTGCCATCTTTCATTCACCATCATTCTCCATGGCTAAAGACCTAGCAGCCTTCCATCATGTGGTAACTACCTTGATCATTTATGTGGCCTTACAAAGGATCATAACTCTAAGTTTTAGGCTCCTATGGGTCCGCCCTTGTGGGTTTCCTCTTGTGGTGTTCTTCCTCGCTAGTGTCACTCTTAAAAAAAGAGCTCCCTTGAAAGATTCCTTCCTCAATCTAATTTGAATTTTCTGATTTTGGTTTTTCTTGGAGTCTTTGACCAATGTATAGAATATGTTTTTTTTTTGTTTTTGTTTTGTATCTTTTCTGAATTTTATGTGAAATGCATGACATGTACAATGTTGATAAAGGAAAAATAACCAAGCATATAATGATTCTATTAACTAAAAGACTGAAATTACATAGATATGAGCCAATTGCAACATACCCATTCATCCAAAGACTAGGAAATGACTTTTTACAAGGCTACAACTAAAATTCCAAGTTTGCTATAACCCTAATACAACAAATTCAAACTCTCCTAGCTCTAAAAATGACCACCCACTTCATTTCCAGGTGTAAGAGGAGTAGTGCCACTGCTATATGAAACTTCTCAGCTCCAAAAATTTAAAAACTTCACCTAGCACTTAAGGTTTGAATCCCAAATGCCAAACAAAGGTGTGGTTGCATGTGCAACTATTGAAAGATGGTAGAAATGTCCTCTAAAAGGACTGATCTATAATCTAATGTGAATTTTTGTCCTAAAAATGGACTGATCTACAATTATAACCCCAAATAATGCTGCCAACTCCACACTGAAGTTGGATAACATTGAATCCTATCACCAGGAGAAATGGGTTTTCGTCCAAATCTCCAAATTCTCTCAAAAGTTTGCATTCCTAGAATCTCCAAGCTCTTCAAATCCTTAAGTTTGTTGTTTCTCTCAAATTGAAGTCATAAGAATGAATCCAAAATAGACAAAATTGCCTTTTTTATTTTCACCAAGAGGGGTCAACCCTTTTTGGGGTTACCTTTTGGCCTAAAAATTCATAAAATAACATTAAGGGTCTAATTTTTACATTGTGAATTGGCCCCCTTTTAAAAAAAACTTAAGTTTTAGGATGGGGGTGCACTTTTCACTATTCACTTTCTAATTTGTTATTACTATTCACCTTTCACTATTCCATTAAGCAAAATTTATTATTTCCAATTTATCCCTGGCTTAATCAACTAAACTCGACTCTAAAAGGCTCAAATAGCTCCTAGCAAGGTTCCAAACCCTTGAAATGGGTCCCCTATCCATACTGCTGACCTACAGGAACCCTCATAATAGGTCAACCTTTGCATCAGATATGAATGCCTAAGGAAGGGACATTATAGTCCTCCCTTCCTGAGATTGCTTGTCGTCAAGCAATCACATGCCATTCCACTACACCACTCCAATATACATGCAATATAACCATAACTTTTGAAGCAACTCACCATGATCACTGAGTACCAATGCACCATTAATGTCAATACCTGGATCCCAAATCGTCCTACCCATTCAGCTATAGATATCCATTATAATACAAGAAACACATACCATCTATTTGTAAGAGGAAGCCATCAAAAAGAGATGGAAATCAACTCCCATATGCACATGAAACAACTCATTAGGCCCCCAAATGTTGTCATAACTTAGTTCTAAAGAGAGAACGAAATCATATGGGTCATCATACATGTCAAAGAAACCCATATCATACTCCTTGTTGACCCCATGAATGTGCTTCCAAGTAGGACAACTACTTTTCCATAATGAATTAATGGGGATGAAGTCAGCAATCAACAAATAGAAAGATGTCATACCATAACAAATCATTGATATAACCATAGATGGGTTATGGATGCCTTTTACACCCATCCAAGGTGAATTTTGAGTGGTTGGTCCATTGTGAGTGTTATCACCACAATCAACAATAAAAAATTCTAAAGTCCCCATTCCATTATCCAATTAACATGTCTCATCAGCTTCCCGAGTAGGGGTGGAAGTGGCTCAAAGAATTCTTCAACACTAAATGTCGCAAGGCTGCAAAAATCCTCATTGTATGATTCTTCAATCTGATCAACTCAAATACCATTTACCTTGTCACCTTGTGCCCTCAAAAAAGCTGCTATACAAGACTAAATTTCTGACTGATGCAAGAAGTGATTGTGCCTACTCAAAAGTAGACAAGGATTAGCAATCTTCCTTTCGTGTTTCCCTTCCAATTCGATAGTCAAGCTTCTAAATTTGCCCATCTATAAGTGGTCTATTTTTATTAGCTCCAAAACCTCTTTGAAGGAGTGCAATTGTGGATAAGAAATGCCATGCTTTATTCCTTTTTGTCTTTCCTCACTTTGGCTTATCCAACAGATATATTTTTTGTAGTTTCCCTCCATCCTTCTTATCTTGTTTTCATGGAACAAAATAATAGTATGCAATTTGTATTCATGATTTGTGCCAATCCAAGTCTATGAAGGTAGAAAACCATCACTAGTTCTGCCTTCAACTGATACATAGTCATTTCCATCATTATAAATTGTTCCCAGTATTGTTGTACCAAGACTAAAGTCAGACATTTCAATATCCAGTAATGAATAGGTATGAACAAACCATAGAGAATAGTCTAGCAAAGAATCCACACACCCTCTTATGGAATTCTCATCAATGCAAAATGGTGTCAACTCAATGGTTTGACCTAGCCTAACAAAATGAACCAATGTAAGATAAACTATCAAATCATCCATGTACCCCCATAAGAAGGCACCATCAAAATCATGAGTAGGTTGGTTTAGTTCACCAAATGGAACTAATACCTCATGCAAAACTAAGTTACCTTCATCATGATAATCATACTCATGCACAACATTAATGGCTGGCCTAGGATGAGTGCATAAAGCTACTAACCTCGTTCTTTTTACCATCTCTAGATGTTGTTTTCTATGGCCATCAATTAACTTAGCTTTCTTTTCCCTCTCTAGCCAAATATTACACTTCTCTTGTGTCTCTTTTGCACCTTCAAAAATATGATATACCAAATCAAACTATGTAGTGCCCTGTGTTTTGACAGAATTACCATATCCAACACTCCAATTTTGTATGTCATCATTATTAGACCAAAAATAACTTTCCTCCAAAGGCATTAGCATGCTAATCTCATGAGAAAATAGAACCATAGAGTTTTTGGCCTTCAACAAATCAGATATAATGTCATACCAATCCAAAAACTTGCCATCCCTTTCAACATACCTATCGAGTGTTGGTTCAATAAAATTCTCTTCACATGCATAATGTATGCCTTCATGAAACAAATCATGACCCAAATCTATCATTTATTTGGCTGCTATTTGATGAGGCAAAGTATATTTGAGAGCTTCCATAATAATGTGTTTCCCATCATGTAGGAAACTCAACTCTATTTCTTGTAAATCTTGGATGACCCTTTGTAAAGAATGTAGCCATTGCATACCAATTACAACTTCATTTTCCTTCAAGTTAAGTACATAAAATTCATCACAAAGAGTTTACTCACCAAAGATAATGACAAGCTTACTCACTTTCTTCTTGCAAAGAATAGTAAGCCCACCTGTTATAGTCACATAAAAACCCTCAAAATCTTCACATTGTAAACCTCATTTCTTTACAAAACCATCATCAATGTAGTTATGTATAGCTCCACTATCACATAGTGCCAAAACCTTGCAACCAAATAATTTTCATTCAAAGACAAATGGATTGTACCTTGGAGCACCTGAAAGATAAGAGATTGTAGAACCTTTTTTACCTTCATTTACTAGTTCAAGTGTTGGTCATTCATGATCATGCTCTTTAGTCTCATCATGAAGTTGTGCCTCATACTCCTCCATAACTAATATGTTTTCCTTTACTAGTAAACTCCAAGGTGTGGTATGCAAGATAAACAAACAATTATCAAAATGCAAGATCTTCTTAGTAAGAAACCACCTAGTTCCCCTAATTAGCTCTCTCAAGAAAAATGCTTCATATGTCCACAGGAATTCTCCTTCCATTACAGATGATGCATGACTAACCATAATGAAACCAATAATGTTCCATTCCACATGAATGGATATAGTACTTTTGGTTGATCCATCAAGTGTGTAACCCATATCATAATTTTTTTGAGCCTTCAAGGGGCTCTCCAAAAGAGGAAATTCATAAAATTCATGATGAAAACTAAATACCCAAACATCATGCTTCTACTCTTGTTCATACTCATCTACATGTTTTTCTTGTTTTCTTACCTCAAGACGCTCCTCCTCTGTATGCTCAAATTCTACATATTCTTCTCTTGGAAGAAATAATGATCGAAGATAGGCTTCTCTTCATTGTCATGCTTGATCTATGTGATTGACTTGTTCCTTGATTTCTTTAAGGTGTTGTCCTGTTTGGGAAGCAAACAAATTTTCCTTCTTAGCTCTTTGTAACCAACCGTCACACAAGACTTGAGTTCTCTTGACATTTACCTTGGTATGATGTATAAAATCAAAACATTTGTGTCTTGAATCCACAATACATTCCTCATGTTCAACACACAAAACTCTAGTGTTAACATTGGAAGACTCTATAGCATTTTCATCTTTATATGATTTGGATGCTACCTCATTATTAGAACCATAGTTGAAAAAGTTAGAATAGGTGTCACACATAGGTATCATGTTTACAACATCTCTAATGGGCTGATCCATGAATGTAATCTCTCTCATTTGGTGATCACAATGAAGACTCAATGGTGCAATAGGTGTCTCCTCATGATCCAAAGTTTTAACTTTTTTAGGATTCCCATATAATGATTAATTTTTACATTGAACATGATCACTAGTAGACTGCATATCACAAGCAAGTGATTCCTCTTCCTTTCCTTGTTCTAGCACCTTTAGCTCTCCTTCTTTCCCGATACTTTATTTTCTATCTTTTGAGTTTTCTTCATGTGTAGGTGATGTGACACTATTGGAATCAACTATCACACTAGAAGATGCTTTGTGATCACCCAAAGAGTTAATACCATTACTACCCAAAACACTAACATGAACTATGCTAGCCTCTAATGTAAGAGTCTCTTGTGAAACCTCTTGCAAGGATGATGTAGACAAATCATTACCCAAGGTTGTCCTAATGCCTTCTTGATTCAAATCAGCATGTCTATCAAATTCATTATATAAATTTTTGCATACCTCATTGGAACTTGAAGACACCCAATCATTCTCATGAAGAGTTGTATTAGCCATATGTGAAGATTCTCTAAGCAATTCATAAGCTATAGTGTGATATTCCTTCCTTGCATGCTCAATCTTGTGGCAAAGATTTTGGTGCATGTCCATGTATTCCTTGAAAGGAAAATTCTCCTTAACACGTTGAGGAAGAATGTTATACTTCTCAAATATGCTAATCACCACTGCTTCTTTGTCTTGTGGTGTTGTATTTTTTCTAGTATAAAATGAGGATGATCCTTTAGAGAGTCCCAACCTTGAAAGTGAATCATTTAAATGCTACAATTTTCATATGTTCTTGTATTGTGTTTGCTCAATTTCTTTCCATGTCTGTTTATTGCCAAACAACTTTTCCATGATGACCTTTTTCATTGTCCCAATTGAAAACCAAATCCAAACTAACTGGTGCACAACTAATTTCACACCAACTGAATAGAATCATTACCCAACAAGTTGGCAGGATTATGGCTCTGATACCACTAAAATATTCCTTCCTCAATCTAATTTGAATTTTTTGATTTTGGTTTTTCTTGGAGTCTTTGACCAATGTATACAATAGGTTTTTTGTTTTATTTGTGTATTGTATCTTTTTTGAGTTTTATGTGAAATGCATGACATGTAAAATGATAATAAAGTAAAAATAACCAAGCATGCAATGATTCTATTAATTAAAAGACTAAAATTACATAGATATAGGCCAATTACAACATACCCATTCATCCAAAGACCAGGAAATGACTTTTTACAAGGTTGCAACTAAAATTTTAGGTTTGATATAACCCTGATATAGTAAATTCAAACTCTCCCAACTCTACAAATGACTACCCACTTTGTTTCTAGGTGTGAGAGGAGTTGTTCCACTACTATATGAAAATTCTCAACTCCAAAACTTCAAAAAATTCACCTAGCACTTAGGGTTTGAAGCCCAAATTCCAAACAAAGGTGTGGTTGCCTATGCAACTGTTGAAAGATGGTAGAAATTTCCACTAAAAGGACTAATCTGCAATCTAATGCAAATTTTTTCCTCAAAATGGACTGATCTACAATTATAACCCCAAATAATGTTGCCAACTCCACACTGAAGCTGGATAATGTTGAATCCTGTCACCAGGAGAAATGGGTTTTTGTCCAAATCTCCAAATTCTCCTAGAAGTTTGTACTCTTGGAAGCTCCAAGCTCTTCAAACCCTCAAGTTTGTTGTTGCTCTCAAATTGAAGTCATAAGAATGAATCCAAAATTGACAAAAATTCCTTTTTATTTTCACCAAGAGGGGTCAACCCTTTTTGGGGTTACTATTTGGCCTAAAAATTCATAAAATAACATTGAGGGTCTAATTTTTGCATTGTGAACCTGGCCCCCTCTTAAAAAAAACTTAAGTTCTAGGATGGGGGTGCACTTTTCACTATTCACTTTTTGATTTTTTGCTACTATTCACCTTTCACTATTCCATTATGCCAACTTTATTATTTCCAATTTATCCCTAGCTTAATCAACTGAACTCGACTTTGAAAGGCTCGAACAGCTCCTGGCAAGGTTCCACACCCTCAAAATGGGTCCCCTATCCATACTATTGACCTATGGTAACCCTTGTAATAGGTCAACCTCTACATCAAATCTAAAAGCCTAAGGAAGGGACATTACATCCCTCATGCTTTCGTCATGCAGGTCTCACACTCCCAGCTATCGTGAACATAACTTTAGGCACAAACGATAAAAATATTAAGTCAATTCCCTCTCATGGGTCCCATCATGCTAGTTGCCCTTTGTGGAATGACGCCTATGTGAAGTTGTTTCCTAATAGTGATAACCTAATAGTGACCCACCTCACAGCTTCCACACTCCTAAGTTTCGCATCCCACAAAGTGACCAAGCCTTCAAGTGAAGTGATTAAGAATGATTTTAGGTGTGCACTAGAATGCTTAGAAGATAAAGTTGACTAAGAAAAACTCACTACAGGTTCCACCATGAGGAAATCTGCTTGTGGAATGTCGTATTCATCAAGTCATCCCTTAACAGTGAAATGCCAACATCAACCTACTTCGTGACTTCCACATCCTATACACCCACATAAGCTTTGAATGTTGATCTGATGAGAGAATACAACTCGAGGTTCCTCCATCCCATATTTGAACATGTACCTAATAACTTCATGCAAAATTTACTCAATTGAGGCATGCATAAATTCACCATCAAGTGGCCACATACATAAGTTCATCTTCCCTGCATCATTCCTTAAGGCTTTCACCCTGGCAACTTCCGCAAGGAAAATATGTACACTTCCTGACCTATATTTCTGTAAACTCCACAAAAAAGTGTAAAATAATGAAATGTGGTGAATTTTATGGTCTTTCTCAAGCATATGAATACATTTAAAGGCATATTATCATGATTTTAACTAACATTTACCTTCTTCATTCATCAAACCACTTACTACACCTTTTGTGTGCAAAATCTATGGAACCAGTGGATAAGCCTACAAGGAAGGCTAATAAAGGAAAGAATATCACAAATACCCCCTAAGGAAAAGAAAGGAAAGAGAAAATGAAGTATTTGTTTCATGGGGTCGATTGCACCTCAAAGATTATCTCTAACTAGGACAAGGTCACAAACACAAACCTCGGGCATGTCAACATCAATGAATTCAAGCAAGGGGTCATGGTTGACCCTAAAACAGAGGAGGCCTTAAGAATAAAGAAAAGTGGACTTGCTAAGGCAACAAGCTTTCCTCCCACTTTGGTTTCTCTAGAATCGGTATTTTCTTGTTGGGAGTATGATCACACCCAAACCAAAAAGATAGTCACCAAGGATGGAAGAGTACCTGTGGACCTGTCTACTCAGTCCATTGGGAAAATATTTGGCATCTTCCTTTTTGACAAAATGGGGGTAGTTGAAAAGGAATTCACCTTGAAATTATGCCAAGAAGATCCTCTTGGATACAAAAGGAAAATTAATCAAGCATGGCTAAAAGATAAGAGGGGTAGTGCTAACAAGGTACCACAAACACTATACAAAAGTTCTTTTGTGGAGGAAACTAATGACTTGGTCACACTCCTAAGCGAAGTAATGGACCTCCCCACTTCCTCACTCTTTGAGGAATGAATTTTTTATTTTTTAGAGGAGATTCTACACAATCAATTCATGGCAGTGAAGAAAAATTTATAGTTTTACATAACATCTTATCTGGTCTATCTCCAGTGGAGAAGTTCCCATATAAAGGATTAGATTGTGTTGGGACACTGGGAATGAAGAAGGGATGACTTAAAGTATATGATTTCTACCCTTAGCTTGAGTACAGGTACTTTATGAAAGACTATAGAAGGGTCAATGATGCCTTCATTGGGCACATCATCAAGACCCTAGGAGGAGATTACCATAGAAGGATGTCACACAGTACCAAGGTAGTGGTGAAAGGATTCAAGTAATGGTTCATCCTGTAGACACTAAAAAATATCTTCAGTAATATCATACACTCAAATCAGGTATACTAACACCACTTCATCCTCAAACCAATCCGATTTTCACTTAATTTATTAAATTAACCTAGCTATTTAATTAATTATGTCAATTGCATCTATTAACCTAATTAATTCAATCAAGTTAATTCCCCCCTTTTCATGCTAACACTTCATCTTGTTAAATTAAATAAATCAAACTATTTAATTTAAATCCCTAAATCTTTTTATTTAATTAAATAACCCTAAGTTATTTAATTAAATGTCATTATACCTTTCCCACATTCATTAAATCATTTTATTTAATGAATATCATGTAATTATTCTAATCCCCTAATTGCATAATTAACATTATTTAATTATCAATTATTTAATTAATTTAATTCCCACCACTTGCAAGGGAATATTCCTCCTTTGCAAATTCTAAAAGGAATATTCCCCTTTTGCACAATTTAATTTGGTTTTAATTTACTAAATTATCCTTTTTCCCTCACCCATGAGAATATTCCAAAGAATATTCTCTCTCCTCATTTATTTGAAAAGGGAAATATTCTTACAAAGCTTCATGTGCAAGTTAACTTGTGACCACTTGTACAAGTCAAAAGTGTGTTTGTTTGAAGGAATATGAACCCTTGATTAAAATATTATCTTGTATTGATTAAAAGTGTGACCTCCTGTACATTATCTTGATTAATTAGCTTTATCTTCCATTAATAACCTCCATGTTCACATAATGTATCCATTTAGCTTGTTTATTAATTAGGGTTAGAATCTTTTAGTTTAGAATCCATTTAGATTAGCTTTATAATTACATATCTACATCTTTTTTAGTATAAAATCATGTTAAATTAGCTTGCATCATACTCATTTAGATTAAAATCATGTTTTCATACACATCTCACAATCATTCCATCAGTTTTCTTCAATAATTTAACTGACTGGAACAAGCTCACTTATCCACAGGATTGGGAAAGGGTCACTATTCCACATCAATGCAACACCACTCCCCCAACAAGATAAGTTTCAATGGATTACAGTAGGAATTTTTAATGTTTTCATACTTTAGAATGCTTAGTTTTGATAAATGTTTAGTTTAATTTGCATTTGATTGATCTTGTTGAGATTGGCATTAGTGGCTTTGTTATGCTTTGATTCTTCATGGATCAAGCATAATCAGCCCATGCTAATCCATTAGTCACATTCTGGCACTAGAAGGAGGGCATAACTAATCAAAATTAATCAATTTCTATCTTGAATTCTATTTTTTCTAATTTTTGTAGGATACTGTGATGTCTAAAGGAATTTCAGTGATGCCTTTGTTGGGCGTCACTATATAATGACACTATCGTCATCAAAAATAGTGACACCTATTTAATATACCGACACTAATTAAACTAAACGATGATGTTGAATACTTTTAGAGGTATCAAAATTTGCAAATTGTAATGCTCCAAAACAAGTTATCATCGTCATTGGTTTTCTACAGAGCGATGCCCAAATTCACCAAAGCGATGCCCAAACAATTTATAATGATGATATCATGAGCAGTGATACCCTTCTATAGTAAGAAAAATAGTGATCAATTTTTATCATGTGCTTTAATTTTCTTACTTCATTTGATCATTAACATGCTTCTCACTTTGTTTCGATTTTTAGGCTAACTGGGTTTTGCAGGTTGGATGATAACAATTCAAGTGAAGAAGCATCCTTATCTTAAAATCTTATAATTGTAACAAGTGTTTTGATTCTTTTGGGGCAATTATAACCCATTTACTATGATTTTAATTTTATACTTTAGGACCACACTAGTTTTCAATTGGGTTTTAAAAAGAATGCTCAAATAGGACTAAAATTGAACCCTCCATCATTTTATTTTGGGTTTAAAATTGAACAACTTAACACTTCGTTTGGTGCATAAAATGAATTCATCTTAGCTTTAGGGGTTAAAATTAACAATTTTTTTCCATGTTTTATGATTTACATCTTTGTTATTGAATGTGTATGCACTTCTCTCATGCCACTTAGTGATCATGAGAATTAGAAACATTCCTTGACATTTTGTATAATCATCCACATCTTTCAATTTGGATTAAAAATGAACCCCATGCTAGTGTAGGGAAAAGGTGTGGTGTATGTTCTCTCCTTGCTTCATGTGAACTAGGAGATCAAACTAAAAATATAATTCCTTTCTTTTTTTATCTTCATAGGGCCTTCCTCCCTACTTCAAAAGGAGGGAACGATCCAAGCGATAATGAGCTAAAGCCAAGATCTTTCAAGTCACTATATAAAAATATGTTTGTGGCAGAAGTCATAAACAATAGGTGTAGATGTGTCATACTGACAAGTTTCACCCTTAGTATTCATGTGATATATTAAAATATCTTCTTAGGAAGAGACTGGGAGACCTCTTGATCAAAATAATCTTGAGCTAATCTTGTTACTTGTATGGCCACCTTGAACGAAAGCCCTAACTAAGAACCATTGTTTAGAAGCCAAAATCCTTCATTCTTGTTGGTGTAGGAATGGTCATTTTGAAGCCGCCCCACATTTTTACTATTCATTATTGAAATATAAAAATCCTTAGGATCTTAGAATCTTCAGGATTTGAGATTTGGTGGTCCTGAGAAGTGTATGTCGTGGAGGGGAGCTAGTGTCACCAAATCTCTAGTTTTTCACATTGTCTTTGTGTTTGGAGAAATCCAAGTGGGGATTCAACAAGTAGTATCTTTTGAACATAGGATGGTAAATTCTTGTGAGTCAATTTAATACTTTTCTTAGTTCCAAAACATTACAAACAAGCATTCACAATCTTCCCAAAAATTTCAAAACCCTTTGGTCTAAGTATGGATACCTTTTGAAATATCCTTGATATTAATGCTTGTCCTAAGGATTTATATCCTTAGAGATTTCTAAATATCTTGACTTATAGCTCAGTCCATATTTTCCAAAGTTAACATAAGTAACTATGGCTTCAACCTCATGATTTTCACAAAATGGACCTTGTGAAATTTATGATGTTTTTAACATAGACATTTAGTTTGAAAAACTAAATCAAGACAAGTGTTTGTGGTAAAATAAACTCACTTAAGTAAGATAAATTGACAAAATTGAGCCCCACATTACCATTTGGAGACGGATTGCTCCCATTGAACAACCTAACCTTACACCTATTATTATTCAATTGAACTTTAACTCATTGAAGGAGAACAAACCAATATAATAAGTAGTTTAAGAAGCTTCACTTTTGAAACAAAAGAAACACTTACTAAATGGAGAAACACAAAAAATATCTTGGATGAAGAAGAGGACAAACCAATATTGACGCTAGAAGGACCATATTACCACCACCTGTGTGGCAATAAATATCCTCTTTTGCATAATTTTAACTTCTCTAAATGATCTCATGAAAAATCAAAATCCCCAAGAGAAGGTCTACAGGTCGTATACAACCAAGTTGGTATACAACTTCTACAAACATGTTTCAAGGAACAATCCAGATTTTTATATGTTATTTTCCAGTCAAAACTGAGGTCTTTTTCATGATAATGAACCTATCTAAAACATTGGGCCTTTAGGATTTGCAAGCTTTAGAGGTCTAGCATGTTTCTCACTACCTTGGTCTTATCAAAGAAGGTTCACTTTAGTTCAACAATGGGTCAAACATTTCATCCACCCCTTCATCAAATTTCATCCTTCACTTCACCAAACTTTGTAAAAATTTTGAATACACCAACACTTTTTTACGTAAACATCTATCAATCCAACCCCTAACTTAGCTACTTTGTACATGAAATGTATCCTTTTCTATGAACTTAGTTGAGTTATTTATCATCTTTGAACTAGTTTATCTTGAAGGGCACGAGTCTACCCTAAAGATTTCCAAGTTCATAAACATCATTTATCCTAACATCAAAACCTCAAAGTCAAGTCAAAAGTGTTTTCCCAAATTTTTTTGCAAAATCCATATCATCCACCTTTTCATCCCCCATTATCATCATTGCTCCAAAAATACTTAGAGAGTCCCTTTTACATAGATTTGATTCAACTAGATAGTTCAAACATTACAAATCTCAACACAACTCTCCCATAGGTGACCCAAAATTTATGGTAAATACAAGATCACAACACAAGAGAATCATGGAGAAAACCAAAGTCACATTTACTGCAAGTGATCCAAATCCTCAAGAATTTGATCCATGAAGTTAGGTTACCCCATCACAACAACCATCATCTCCATCAAGGCCATATGAGATTTAAGATGTTACTAATAACCTATTTGAACTTACTAGGGAGGAAATCATGGAACATTAAGCCTTAGAAAACATAACTCCAATTTCCCCATCATTGTTGCACAAAATTTGACACAAGGCATCATAACTCCATCACAAGGCAACATACTTTGTCTCAACAACCTTCCAGGTCTTGTAACCAAGAGAAACAATATATCCTCTCATATGCACTTTCCAATCACTATAATTAGATCCATCAAACATAGGGATCACCAACTTATGTGTTATTAGATTTTCCTTAAGCGGTTAAGCTCTACACTAGGGAACCAAAGCTCTGATACCAATTGTTAAAAAGGTGCAAGACAAATGAGAGGGGGGGTGAACCATTTGTCACACAAATTCAAACTCAAAATTTCAACACTTATCAATCCCACAACCACACTATTTTGTTATTAAGTATGAACTTGAAATGCAAATAACAAAAAGTAAAATCAACACAATGAAAACAAAATTTTGTGCATGGAAAACCCAATGAGGGAAAAACCATGGTGAGGATTAACTCACAATATAAAGAGATTATAAAATTGATTATAGAGGCTCATTGCCCAAAAGAGGACTAACTATCCAAATACAAAGGATCACTGCCTATAGAAAGGACTCACTATCCAATAGGGAGGCTCATTGCCTACTTATACAAAAGAGAAAAAAAATCCACCACAACAATTAACACACATCTGTAGCCTTCACTAAAATATCGTAGAAACCTTCAACTCACTGCCTTCAGGAATATAACACAATGAAATACTACTGCCTCAACTCACTTTCACACACTTCTACTCTTTTGATTTATGGCTTACTTCATCACTTTTCATCTCCATCTAAATCTTCATAGTCCTACTTACATTTATACCATCTTCAACCTTAGAAACTTTCTCCAAGGTTGGCCAAATAACATCATTTCATAAATTCAAATTAGGTCAGCAACTCAACATTCCCATAGTGGAAAAGAATGAGAGTGGACCAATAAAAATACTTAACGAAGACCAAAAATAATGTCTCAAATCAACCACATGCTTCCTTGATTAAATTTAATTCTTTGAATGAAGTGTAAACACTAGGTCAGCCAAATTTAATGAAAACATAAATGAAAATTGATGTAAATGCTTCTCAATAAGAAGATAACACACAACCAATGAAAAACACTTCATTATGCATGAGAACACATCTTAGATTCCTTTAGATGCATCTATAGCAAGTGCACTAATCTTTGAACACCTAACTCCTTCCATCAGTCCATCCAAAACTATATAGTAACTTATAAACATGACTTTTAGATAACCAAACCTCACACATCTTTGCCAGAACCAAGAGAACACCAATACAAGACATATTCTATATTTGCAAGATTTGAAATAGAACAATAGATGACTACAGAGCAGAAACATTTCTCCCACTCCACAGAAGACTAATTCTGCCAGAACAATTCACACACTTGTGGATGTAACTTTCACATCCCATCAAACTAGAAACTACAACTCAAGAGATATCACCACTAGATCACCATTAAAAAACCTTCAAATCTACACAAGCATAGGATCAACATAGGAGAAACACATAGTACATACCGAAGAACATTCTTAACACATTCATAACTTTGACTTCTCTCTTTATTAATTTTCTCAAAAGAACTTGGAAACTCATCATTTCAGCACATCTGCAACATCATAAAGATAGCTCTATGTACTCACAACATATCAAAAGCATCTAAACTAGACATGTACAATCTACAACATATTTAATAGTGTTGACATCAATGAAAACATTAATGACAACACCACCAAACTTTCTCATACTTGCAACATTAATGTACTTCAAATAAAAAGTTAGAATGTTCAAAAGTTGGGTTCACCAAAATGAAACAAAGAAAAATAGGGTTTACCATCACGAATGAACAAGATGATAAGCCACTAATTTTTCTAAGGGACGTTTCATTCAATTATGAAGGAAAAAATGCATAAATAACAATTAGAAATGACCCCTAACTATTATAACAACAATGAGGGAGGTTTTAAGAGGAAAAACAAATGTGTACCTTTTTGGGAAAGTTCTTTTTCGAGGCCCACTAAGGACTCATTCGCCTTTAGTGGTGAATGGGTCCCTATTAGGGTTTTAGAAAATTTCCTTCTAGGTTTTGTTCTTTTTAGTCCACAACTCCATATTCCATATGTTCACTTCTTTAGGCATCACTAAAGAATCATTCACCTTTAATGGCAAATGGGTCTTGTTAGGGTTTTGGAAAACTAAATTCTAGGTTATGTTCTTCAAGATCTGCACTCTCAAATCCTAGGCGATCAACTCCCAAAAGTCTGAAACAAATCCTTTAGAGCTCTTTCTGTGATCTTGTAATGTAGATGACAACTTTTGCAACTTTTTCAACTTTGACATTTTTGCTCTAATCTTGTTCTCCACTTGATCTTCCACCTAAATCCTACAAACACACATCCATGAGGACAAAATCTTGTTGATTGTTAGAGAGTAGTGGCTTTCCTTGGTCAAACCCTGTTTAGGTAATTAAACCTTGTGATGAAACAATGAAATAGAGGCTGAAACATGAAATGTGAAATGTTGATACCTTGGAAGATGTCTTGGAATGTAAATCTATAAACTAACATGAAGTGGCCAAGAAGAATGTAGATCTTGATCTCAAATTAGATGTGAAATAATTCTTGCAAATAGATCTTCAATGCTACATCAACAATCTTAACTCAACAACATGCTTGAAAGAAATACATGCCTTTAACATGATGAAATGACCTTGAATTGCTGCAATAAACTCTTGATAATATATATTTTAATGCCTTTGAATGCTCTTGTAATGATCTTGTAATGTACTCTTAATTGCTTGAAGTCTTAAGATTTCTTGTTAGGATGTCTTAGATGAAACTATGTGAATTAACCTCATATTGATACTAAATCTAAGAATTAACCCCAAAATTCAAATAATTCAAGCTGATACTAGATCTAGGATTGAAAATCATTATAATACCACCATAATTAAATTTAAAAAGGGGTGTCCTATATGAGGAGAGCCTATTATCCACTAAAGGTGAATGGTACAAATTTCTAGGAAAATGCTTTGGGGGGATGAAATAACATCAAAAACCCATGTCAAAAATGCTAAGAAAGGGGTGTCCTATGTGGAGAGGACCCATTCACCACAAAAAGTGAATGGGTCCTAGCACAATTTTCTAGGACCTCAAATTTCCCAAATTAAATGTCATGCAATATCATTATTGGTTGTTGGGATCAATCCTTCAAAAAGTGTAATTAAGAGGGCTTGACTTTGAATTAAAGGGCTGATTAAGCTCTAATTAACCACAATTAATTAATGAAACCCCAGATAAGTGTGAAAGTTTAAGAAAAAACTTTACAACACCCTAAATAAGGTACAATTTAAGTAAATTTTAGTTAAAAGAGCCCTAGATTCAATGTGAATGTGTACAACACATTACAACACTAAATCAAGGCATAATTAAGTTAATTTTATATCAATAATCCCCAAATTAAGCATGAAAATGGGTTACTTTTTTTACGCTACAAAGAGAATAGAATGCTTAAGAGAGTGAATAGAATGAAGAAAAGGCATGCAAGAAGGCATTTTGAGTGCTTCTACAACCCATAGACATTATAATTCATGGGTAGGTGGAAGTGTATAATGTCCCAATGACCACATAATCAAGAATCTTATTAGGGCATTCAAGTAGTGCATAGACATTTGCCTATCATAGAACAAAAGGGTCAAGGATGGAATTGAAGTTAAGGAAAAGGGGCTTTGCATTATCATCTTTTATTAGGCTAAAGGGAGGGTTATGTAATGTGAAATTGCATAAGGTACAATTTTATGACATTGCACATATAATGTAATGTTTTCCTTCACCTTAAATTAATTACTAATGCCAATTGAGAGAAATTACCTTTAAGGTAGAATAAAAATGATATTTGTAAAATGATAGGCATAGGAGCTTGTTGGGAAACCCTATTCCAAGTGATATATTCCCAAAAATTTGACTCATGACAAGGGGTTGCTCGCAAAAACAAAGCCATGTAAGATAAATATTGCACATGAGGTATCGACATATATGGGTTCAATATAGATGACATATAATGTATAATATGATCATTCTTGGAGTTGGCATGATTCCCCAAATACTTGTGGAACTACAAACACAAGGGAGGAATGACACATGGAGATAACATAAAAGAATTTGGGTCATGGAAGAGAACTAAATGTCTCAATAATTTGCATTGTTCCCAAAAGGAAACCAAAGAACAAAAATTAAATTCATTACATAAAGAGGAATGAAGATACAAGTAGAGAAATGCCACAACAGATTCATTTTATTTGCATCCTTGTGCCAACAAGAACAACAAGGGTCACCTAAAGAAAACTAAATAACGATCGACACATTACATGGAGATCACATTACATGCAAAAATACAAAGACACAAAGGGTATTACAAATGTGAGTAAATCTATAGAAAATATTTTGCATTTCAATATTTTTCATCATAAATGGAAGGAAAACAACAAGCTAAAGGAACTAAAAAGAGTTTAGTACAAGGAGAAGCACTATATTCAACAAGTGGTGGGTGACTCACTAAAGGAGGATCATCACAGGTGCCACCATCTAAATTTATGGATTTTGCAAGCATGATGGATAGTTCATTATGATCTTGTTCTTCCATTTTATCTTCTATCTCTCTATCTATATATATCACAATGTGTTGCATATTAGTGCTATCAATGTGAATTTGAGAACTATAATCTACATGTGCATATCTTGTTTATTTATTTATCTTTTAATTCTTTAATTTCAGTGGGATAGATAAGGTTCATATACATGGTTTAGTTATTGAGGAAAAGTGGAGTCACGTGATGATGAAGATGGATGGGTTGTATGGATGGAGGATTATTAGTAATATTATCTTCTACAAGCTAATGAGCCATAGCACAATGCCTTCATTTGTGTTCCTTTTCACTTCAATTTTGTCTCAAATGAGCTTCAATTTGTGGAAGAATTGAGGTGTTTCCCAATATTGGTCCCTTTTCTTCCTTTGAAGGAACTATCAAAGGTTGGGAAACCATAGGTATTTTATATTTTTGCACAAAGTTTTTTTTTTTTTAGGAGGCACATAATTGATACCCAAACTTATCACCAAATGGTTATCTCATGGTCATTTATAGGATGGTAGAGGGGAATGTTAGTGTTTGGTGGCTTCAAGAGATATTTTCTCCTTAATTAAAGGCATGCAACCTACATATTGCAAATTATATTTAATATTTATATTTATTGAATGAGGCCAACCCTTGTGAAGAGTCACCTTGCTTGTGAAGAGGCACCTTATCTTGTATATAAAGAAGGCGATGCTCATTCTTACATCATCAAAATAACTCTCAAGACATTCACAAGACATCAAGGAGTTCATACTTCTATAGCAAAGTATAATATTGCTTAGTGTAGATCGATATCAAGGAGGGATTATTATCATTATGTATTTTGTATCTAATAGAGGTGCAATTTATTATTGCATCATATTGGCCTTGAGTTTGGCCTAAGATTTTAAGTAGATTTTTGCTCATTCAATTCAATATATAGGAGATAAATTTTTGCTAGGTTTTTCTCCCTTGAGAAGGAGGGTTTTCCTAGGGTATATGTTGTGTTCTATTGTTCATGTGTTGTTGTATTTCTTCTTTCTGTTAAAACTGAACCTAAAATTAATATGGTATTAGAGTCAGGTTTAAAAAATAGACCTGATCAGATTTAATTAAGCAGATTCTCCATGAATTTCATTTTGGAAGGCATGAATTGTAGAATTTCTTAATTTCTAATAATGTTGGATGGCTTCATACTTGGATTATATCAGTGCTTTATATTGGCATGTATTGTTCTAGGAGCAAAGGGTGAATATCATTTGTACTGGAGTTCAAACCTATACATCTCTTGTAAATTCATATTGTGGGGGTCTCATATGTTTGACTTACATAAGTGTTTGGGGAATTGTACATTGGAAGCGCTAATCCATTTATAGTGACCTGATATCGAGATTGTTTATCTCATCAAGCATTTCAATGGGAATGAACCCATGTATTACTACCTCATCAAGCATCATTCGCATGGGAGCATGTGCTTATGTATATTCTAGAATTATTAATTAATGGTGATGCCTTTGTAATTTCCTTGTTGAATGGGAAATTGGCTTATTAATATATATCTTTTGTCATACTGCTATTGGAGGATATCAGGTTTATGTTTCTAAGATTTAGTTCATGGAGTGAAACTTCCTATTGGGAATCATTTGAAGCACCTTGTTGAGAGCAACTTGTAATTGAATAATCATATTTGAAGGAGTTGCTTCATTATGGATATTGGCGAGTCTTGAATCAATTCGAGATTATGAAGTGTGGATGGGGTCAATTCTTGAAAACGCCAAGCATAAATTTGAAATTAAGTTGATGCTAAAGTTTTGTATCAATTTGAGTGCATGAATTGATTTCTGTATTTTCATTTAGAAGCCATAGCATGGTATTGCTAAGTGAGAGCTATTGTGGAGAAGGCCAATACAATTTAATTGCATATTTTTACCACTTCAAGTTTAAAAGGGAAAGGAATCAAATTATATAATTTTTATTGGGAGCTCTCTCTACAAAATTTGGGTCTTTGTAAAATTTTAGGCTATCACTAGAAAGATAAGAAGTGATGAAAATAGAGCATTTGGGCTACTTGGGTTGAAGGTTAAATTTGGGAAATTCATTTCCTAGAGATAAGGATCTTGGAAGTATTCAACATTACATTCCTATAGCCATGAATGTTGATTTGGGTTTAGAAGTTATAGTTGATTGGTATTGGAAAATCAGGTGTTATTAGATGCATGGAAATTTAGAAGACTGAATAAACTTCCCTTGCCTATTGTAGCTTATAAGGAGTATGTAGTTAATGATATTGTTTCATCCTCTACTAAATCTCTATTGAAGTCTTGCAGATGAACTAGGAACATATGCAAAGCTTTGTATTAGGATGGATTGAGGAGAAAAAGTTAATGAGTAGAACTCAGGAAAGATAAGTGCAGACCTAAAAAGCATTTAAGTGCAACTCTTAAGGAGATTATGATTTCAAGGAGATAAGTATTTCATGTTTGAATAAATGTTCATGAATTTTTTTATGTAGTTATTAATTCATGCATTGGAATAGTGAATCATGTATGCTTCTAGTGTTGGATATTTCTCTTTGGGGTAGTTTGATGAACTATTAGTAATCTCTCTAAAATGCTTTAAGGATAGACCGAGGAGCATAACGATGATGAGAGATTGCATTCAAGGGAGGAAGAGCTTGATGCATCCTATAAGGAATTCACTGAGGCTGAAGAGTGGAGACATAACTTGCTACCATGGGACTAAGTTGGTGGCACATAACTGGAGAAATCTCTTGAAGAGGAAGAACCTATTCAAATTGTCATTGTGATCAGTTTCTTCGAAGAGGAGGAATTAACATTCAGAGGGAGTCTTGGACGAGGAGGTCAGGAGGTTGATGCAAGTACTTGGATCTCCAGAGGGAGTCACATCATCATGAAGGTCTCTTAGTGTATATTTCTGTGACAGAGTAGTATGAGGTGAAAACCCTTGTTAGTGTATATTTCTCTGTGATGGAGAAGTATGAGGTGAAAGACCTTGTAGTGTATATTTCTTTGAGACATAGAAATATGAAGTGCGAGCCCTTGTTCATCTCTGAGACTAAGATGAGATGTCATGTTGAGAGAATCCATGATGACATCATGTTGAGAGACTCCATGATGAACCCTTTGTGCTTGTTTTTTTTCCACACATGGGAGTAGCCATGGTGGAATTCATGTTGAGAGACACCATGAAGACATCACATTGAGAGACTCCATGATGGAAACTTGTACGTGTGTTTCTTTCCACACATGGGAGTATCCATGGTGGATGTCATGTTGAGAGTCTCCATGATAACATCACGTTGAGAGACTCCGTGATGAACCTTTATGCTTGTTCTTTCCACAAATGGGTGTAGCCATTCTGGTAATCATGTTGAGAGATTCCATGATGTCTAGCTAAGAGGGAGTGTTAGTGTTTGGTAGCTTTGGGAGATATTTTCTCCTTAATTAAAGGCAAGTGGCACACATATTGCAAATTATATTTTATATTTATATTTCTTGAATGAGGCTGACCCTTGTGAAGATTCGCCTTACATGTGAAGATGAACCTTACACTATCTATAAAGAAGGGGATGCTCATTCTTACATCATCAATATACTTCTCAAGAAATTCACAAGACATCAAGCAGTTCATACTTCTGCAACAGATTTTAATATTGCTTAGTGTAGATCGATATCAAGGAGAGATTATTATCATTGTGTATTTTTCATCTAATAGAGGTGTGATTTATTATTGCATCACATTGGCCTTGAATTTGGTGTAATATTGTAAGAATATTTTTGTTCATTCAATTCAATATATGGGAGATAAAATTTGGTTGGGTTTTTCTCCCTCAAGAAGGAGGGTTTTCCTAGGGTATATGCTGTGTTCTATTGTTCACATGTTGTATTTTTGCTTTCTATTAAATCTAATCCTAAAATTAATTTGGGAAACATGACATAGATGTCAAGTGATTAAGGAATAATACTTGGTTCAATCCAAGGTTTGTTCACTACCTGTGGGGTAGGAGGAACAATCATCAAAGCCACTACAAACTGGGGAGCCTCAAGTGGAATGCTGGTAAAGGATAATTGGGCTATACACTTAGCCTTAAACTTTTGATATGATAAAAATAGATAATCTTCATGTGGCTTAAAAAGTTGGGCTGGTTGAGGCAAAAAGTAATCTACTGAAAAATTCCCACGAAGGGCCAAAGGATTAAATACACTATGGTAAATAATATGCATTTTCCTTCGAATGATAATTTAATGAATTTATGAATGAATGATGGGATTTCATTCATGGAGCTAAGCCATGGATGACCTAACTTCACATGAAATTGGTTCAATGTCGAGATTATGGTGAATGGAATATCCAAGTTTTTATGTCCTACTTTAACTAGGAGGGTTATAGAACTAATTTTAGGGAAAATAGAACCATCACGAGCCTTTAATAAAACTTTTGATTGTTCATAATCACCCTTATAAAGTTCATGCACATACAAGAATTCTTCGGTGATCATGTTTACTAAACATACTAGATCAATGAGTATTCCCCTTATGGGTTTATCATTAATTCTACTAGCGATGTAAAGAGGACCATCAAGTGCAATTATAGAAGCATCAATATGTATGAAAGTAATATTGGGAAAGAGATAGGTTTGGATTTTATTAGGATGAGAATTAACCATGTTTACCACATTATATATATCATTATCATATTCTTCATTATCACTTTGTTGAACATAATTGGTAATGGTTTTGTAAATATTTATGTTTTGATTAGGTGGTGATATTGAATTATTCCCTTTATCATTTACACAATCCAACTCGATGAGGTCTTGCACCTGGTACTTAAGACACATGCAAATTTTCATATTATGTCTAGGTGTATGATGATATTGACAAAATTATTTTATATTAAATTTTGGAGGTAATGGTTTTGTGGTATCAATAGGCCTGATTGGAGGAAGTTAAATTATATTCTTGTTTAGAAAGTGAACATAACAACATTGAGAGAATCACAATCACACAATTGTGAAAATCATCTATCTCTTGGCTGAAATTAATATTATGGTGTAGATGTGTTTCAATGTTTTTAGTTGCTTGAAAAGTGTTTATAGTTATAAAGTTTTTGTTTTTCTTCTTAAATGATTGGTAGTTGTTTCAATTCACAATTTTGAGTTGACCATTAGGAGTTGATGGAGGTGTACCTTTATATCAAATGGCTAACCAATATTTGGCAATCATGAAGAGACATTCATAAATGTGTGAATGAGGTGTACCTTCTTTTTTATTTTTTCTTGAAAATTAGTACTATTGCATTGAAATTTTAAATTTTTACCAAATACATTTATTTTTTTCCAAAAAAGGACTAGTATCTTAGAAACTAAATAATTTTTGCTACAAATTTTTTTCTTACATATTTTTAAAATTATGCTAATAATCTATTCAAATTTTTATGCTAAGTTGACTAATTTTTTTTTTTTGAATTTTTATTTCCAATTAAGGGCCTGGTTTGGACCCCCATGATCTTGCACTAAACCAATTAACTAAAGTGTAGGCTGAGTAACTTAAATTTAATTTTTTGGATTAATTTACCACCAAGTATCAAATTTAAATTCACATCTCTAAAATTAGATCGACATAAACATCAAATCAAAATTGTCAAGAAAAACACCTCGACTAGGGTGCTAGTGCGCTTATTGAGCTATTTTGCACAAATAAAAAAATGATTCATGTGTTTAGGGTCTACTTAATGAGACTCATTCTAAAAATGAGAACTTGATAGGGTTTATTTGGTGAGCTATTATTAAAAATAAACTTTTTAGGATAGCATTGACACATTCTCCTAGGTTGAAACGAAAGATCAAGGCTAAGGATTGTTTCTAAAATGCACTAATGGAGTGGACCCTTTAGCAAGTTTCAAATAAAACATGAAATTGTACTTTCACCTTCAAGGAGTACAATTTTTTATGCCACATTTATCCCCCAGTTTAATGGCCATATGACACTATGTGCATATGCAAGCTAAAGTACTAAAAAGTAAATAATATCATAAAAAGGATACCCAAAAAGATATCATAGAGGATGTAGAATATCTCCAAGAAAGAGAATGAAGCTCCCAATATAGTAACCTATAATCCACAAAATTAGGAACTATATCCTCTAAAACCATTTTTTTAGAAGATTAAAATCATCTTGCACATACAAATGAATGTGATAGTCCAAAACTTCTAAGGAGAATTAAATTTGAGGGTAGATGTGTGCTTCACTAGTTTTTCTTACTTTATGGATGTAGAAACATGGTAGAAATCTCACCAAGTCAAATTGATTTATGGTTTTGATGAAAAATCCTCTGGTAGGGTCATGGAAACATTATTCCAAGGACCAAACATCAAATGTATCAAATGAGGGTGGAATTGGGAGTCCAATGTAATAGATGACATAAAAATCAAAGTTCACAATTCAAAGTTACAATGATTTGAGGAGAATATGATATGAATGATATATTGTAAATTTTTACTATAAGTAATAAAAATTTCACCTTTTTATTCTTCATTTTGAGTTTTTTTAGTTTGAGAGAATTGTTGAGCTAATCTAAGCATCCTTAGGAGAGAAAATGCCACAATGAAAACTATTGAACACAATGTTGTGCTGAGAGGGGGGGTGAATCATCATATAATAAAAATTAACCATTTCATTTGTAGATTAAACAACACATCACATAGACTAAAAATGAGTAGAAGAGAAAAATTACACCACACACAATACAATAAGATATTTACATGGAAAACCTAGTGAGGGAAAAACCACAGTGAGGAGTAACTCATAATATATGTATAGTTTAGTGCTAATAAGAATTACAATGTTGTTTAAGGCTCACTACCTATGGACTTGTAGACTAAGGTGTACAACCTTAGGGAAAAATACATAGGACCTAATGAGACTCACTATCTTAGAGAAGGATACATAAAAAAATATAATAAGAAATAATAATATGAGCTACTATGAAGAAGAATCCAACATATGTTGATGTTGCAGTCCCTTTGTTGCATAATTATCCCTTTAGATTGACTTCACACACTTCATTTTTCAACAGATTGCTCAGTCACACTTCCTTCACAACCAACACATTTGAAAATGGATTTGATCTTTTTATATATATCCTCTGTAACAACTCAAAACCTTAATTAGGTTGGCTCTAAGATAACCTTTAGAAGAAACATATGATATCACATTGGTCGGGTCCAAACATATACAATATGAAAATAGAATGAGTTGCGGATCAATATATGACATATCGGGACAAAAAACCATCTCAACATATCTTCCAATGCAAGATTAACTAATTAGGACCAATCGCAGATGAAGGAAACAATCCTGTTAGCCCAAATAATGACAACACCATCAAAACTGTCATTTGTTCAACTTTACACTATCGAGGGGACACCAAAAGCATCATTCAGACCAATATACATGCATTCTAGTTCATGTAAAAAATTTCTTCAACCTTTTGCTAAATTTTTTGATTATCATATGCTGGCACAATTGAAGAAGCCCATTGAAAACACAAGAATGGAGCAATCCAGACAAACTGTAGCAAATTATCATTTGGAAACTAATCTTGTGAACCACCAAAACACTTGATACTTGCAAGGAAGAATCCATATACATTTGTGAATATATCCCTAAGTCCACACAATCACATCTATCTCACCAGAGGAATGCATAGCATCCGAATAGTCCCTTATCAACTCTTTATACGGCCAGAGCACAAACCAAAACATTTCCATTTGTAACTTTCATTGTAGAAGGTATGATGACTTTAATCCTTGGATATAACACCTTCACATCTTGAATATTTCATTTTCTAAACCGTAAGAAAAAAGCTTGGACTTCAGAGGGATGCAAACCAAAATACTGTGACTCAGCCTTAGAGTATACATAGTAAATGCCTCAAATGGATTTTTGCAACTTATCTCAATGTGTGGTACACCAAATAGGAATTATGTCAATGTGGGCATATTAGAAACATACCAAAACTTGTGTACCTACCTCTGTAATACACTCAAGCCACCATTTTCATTATACAACACTATAGACTAACACCAACACATATCAACTATACAAAAACTATTCCTGGACGATATGCATACTTCAACATAACATATGAGATCAATAACAACTCATATTGAGTTGAAATCAATGAAAAAACCTATTTCCAACAACAGTCGTATCATGTATTGAGACTACATGTCCTAAGAGAGTACATCGCATGAGGGGTGTCAATGCATGAGTTAAGTTGTGTTTTCACTTTCCACATAGGTAGGAGTTTAATTTATACTATTTTTAATGAATTTGGTGAAAATGGCGTGCCCCTGACCAAGTTTTATGCCTTAGTCCAGCTTTGGTACCTCTAGCTAGGAATAATGTTACTTTAGTTTCATATGTCATTTGATGCATGAACTAATAAGAGTATACCTTTTGATTGATAGGTACCACCATGCATGTGGGAGTAGTCGAGGGGTCACTTATATAGCCTTTTACATGACCATGTTGCATTAATTTTTGTAGTAGAATAGTCACTTGTGAGATGGTTTAATATGGATCTACACCATGCCCACCATGAGGTCCCATGATGCGATGTTGATGGAACTCACGGAGTGATGGGATGTAGAAAAGTCTCTACCTTCAATATTTATATGGGAGAGATGATAGTAACACTAGGGGATTTGTATCACATTCTATGATTACCCATCTAGGGTAAGAATGTGACCCTTAAGAAGGGGAGGGCATTAGAGGATATTCTCATCGATTCTATTGTATCGATCAAAATATGCTAGAGGATAGTGGGGTCCAAATAAAACTATGATGAATTCTCTATGGATATACAAACATTCCCACCATCAATTATTATCATGATTGCTACCATAGCACTAGGGGTTGCACCCAATGGAAAAGGCACACACATACATGGGGGCCTGGTACACACTATATGAGCGATGGAGGAGTGAAAGATCATGTTCACCTAGGAGAGAATCATACTAGTGCACCTCTACTATGATTTGAGATACTAAGTATATTATGAGACACAAAGCTTGATGATATACACCCTTCTCCAACTCTGGGAATTCAAGAACATCATTTACATGCAACTAACAAGATATTCGATAGAGGTGACATGGACATATCCTTGAGCTTAATATTACCCTTTGAAAAGACCATGATAGCATAATGACTTGCTATATTGGTGGATTACATTTGATTGAATGGATGTTATAGATGTGATTTTGAGGCCCTATGGGACATTAAAACCCTAGATAGGCTTGTCAAAATAGCTTATGAGGATGCAACATGATCACTTTCTTGTTGGTTTCTTTGAGTATTTTTATGTCATTATATTATGATCGAGTGACCAAACAATTTGGTCACCCCTAAGGAATTATCATCCTTGTAGAAATTGAAAACCACAAAAAATATCTCTTACAACCATCATGGATGTGCATTTGAGAAACTTCCATGATGAGGAGTGAGATGCACATCCTATGTTTGATGACCATAATATTGGATCAAGCATCTCATATACTAGGTGGTGGGACATCATACATCTAGATCTTTTATTTACTATAGATCATCCTACTAGTGATCTTAGGCCATGGCCATAATATTGGGAGGAATATGAGGAGGAGGATCATTTGATTACAATAATAAGAGGAGATTCAAAGGAGTAGGAGGAAGGTGATGATGCCCTTGAGGAGAGACTTAGGTGTCACCCTCGTGTATCATGAGCACACCCTGCTACACCTAAGAGACCAAGTGTATACGAGCATGGGGATATGAGTAAAGGTGTTGATACCATACCCCCAACCTTAGAAAGGGAGCCTATACATAGCTACAATAATCTCATGCATGGATCCTCACTAGTGAGTTGGTGATCCAGGTAATATGATATGCTTTTCAAATTTTGCTTCATAGTATACTATATGTTGCACTTAATTTCTATTTATGTTTTATATGATTATGTTATTTGAAATTATTATATTTTTATCTTTGTACTTGGCACTCAATATTGGCTTTAATTTATGGGTTGAATGATGGCAGAGATGGTTATTGATGTGTAGCTATATTAGCCAGTGTAGACCAATTATAGGCCATATAGGCCACAAGGCATCATGTAGATATTTTTAATACCATAGTGTAATTGAGAGTTGTATACAAGGATCTTAGAGAGAGGGATCAAGCTCTCACCAATGATCATGTACAAGTGATCCTTTAGAAAGAGCTAAATAGAGTGCAAGTCATGAGATATTGACTTCAATAGTAATATACAATAGCAGTTGAGGCCAATGGAGAGATTATAGGTGAGCTCAGGTTTGTACAGGCATGTAGTAGCTCTAGGACCTACTCATGATCTACTTTCTCTAATTGAGCACCACCACTAGGCCCTAAAGGGTTGATAGTTGTAGACCTATATGATGTGAGTTATGTACCACATACCACATTTTGTTAATGTGGTGATATGTGGATGTATATGAACATTATGATGTATATATGGGAATTTTTATATTTATTGTGTATGTGTTTACTTAATTCTTTTGTATTACATGTGATCTAATTTAAGAACATGCACTTCATTTCTTTGATTAAATGATAATGTAAATTAGACACACTTGTGATTTATTCAAACAACCTCATCAAGATTATTTAATAAATGCAACAATGATATAATTGATAATGTAATAGTTATATGGAATATGTGATCTAACTAAACAACCTAGTGGAATTGTTTAATTAAGTACCACACTTTGAAAAAGTGTAAACATGTTGAAGTAGATACAACTATGATATAATTTGAGAAATTAAATGCTATAATGATCTAATTAACATGGTACATAAATTGTTGGGTGCTTCACTTCTTGTGAGCCCCTCATTTTCCTTAATGGATATTTTGTAATCCATACTAGCCCTTCCAATCTTAATCTAATCAAAACATGGCACGTAAATTATCAAATAGTATGCTAATAAGTAATTATCAACTTTTAAAAAATTACTCTAAAATACAAGACACACAAATGTTTTTCATGAATGAGGCAATGCAATATTAAATAGAAAGTAAATTTATCTAACCTAATCTACACACTTTATATAACAACATAGCATTCATATATTGAATTGAATCTAATCATAAAATCTACACAAATGCATAACATTAATTGGTTCTTTGAGATGTGTACCATCCACCATAGAGAGATTATATGAACCTAATCCATAGTCCTCAGTGATGATGTAGGGTCCTAACTAATTCATGTTAAACTTTCCCTTTTCTCTTGGTGTGGAATTCACATTACAATGATTTTCATAAAGCACCAAGACACTGATTTTAAATGAACAGTGGATAATGCATTTAGTATATTTGTATTGAAAAATTTTGTAATAAGATTGCATATGTTTGAGAGGATGTATACACTATTCATTGAGAATCTCAATTTGGTGAAGCCATTATTCTCTATAGGAAGTGTCATGTAGAATTTCATTGAGAGAAATTCTTAATGAAGGAATTTCTAACTCTAAAGAAATAACAACATCAAAACCATATACTAGGTTGTACAAACTAGTACACACAGCTGTACAAATACTTGTGTGGTAAGCCCATAATGCATAGGACACCTGAGTATAACAATAGTTACCATGTTTTTTAATAGTTTTCCTTAAGACTCGGTCAATTATTTTGTTAGAAGCTTCCATTTTTCTATTTGATTGTGGATGATATGGTGTAGAAAAATGATGTTGTATGCAAAAAATTCAAGGAACTTCTTCACTTATTTTTTCTTGAATGATGTACCACTATCCAAAACTAAAATGGAGGTAAGACCAAATTGTGATATGATGTTATCCAATATATAAAAAAAAAAAACTTTAGTTTTCATGGATCAAAGTGGAACCACTTCAATCCATTTTTTCAAATAATTTTTAGTTGTAATGATAAAAGTTTCTCCTTGAGAAGGAGGAAATACTTTACCAATAAGATCCAATCCCCACAAAAAAATGGCCAAATAGACACTTAGGCACAAAGTTAATGGGAAATAACATGAATAAAAAATTTATGTTTTTGACATTTAGGACATTTATTAACAAAGGAAAAATAATCTTGTTCCATATTTTACCAATAATAACAGATGTAAAGTAAATTTTGATCCAAAGATCAACCACTGAAGTGTCCTAAAAAATCACTTGAATGGGCTTATTCAAGGGAAATGGGGATTTATGATCTGTTAAGGAAATGGAGGAGACCCTTACATGCAATTTAATATAACACATTAGCTATAACTATGTAACATACTGCAAGCTTTCAGATATAAGATCGATTATTTTTTGGAGCTATAATGACAGAAAAAGTACTCCCTAATATGGCCTTGATTTAAAGTTGTAATATTTGTAACATATTCATATTAGGTTTTGGGCCCTTGTGAACTAAATGAGCTTATTGACACCTTATTTAGAGTGTTGTAACACACTTTCACACTTTTCTAGGGTTTTATTACATAATTGAGTTTCTTTATGCTTTAATTGGCCTAATTTTTCTTCCACAATCCCTGTTTAATGCATCTTTTCAAAGATAATCATGATATGAACCAAGAACCAATCATAATTAAGATGTTTTTAGGTTGTGTGGCCTAGATTTAGTGATTTGGCTATCATACGCCACCTTTGGTGTATGAGTCCCACCTAGGTTTTTGGGTCCTAATCTAAATTTTGCATCATTCTAAGCATTTTTGAAAATGTGTCCCATAATTAATGCCTAATGGGACTCATATGCCACTTCTAGCGTATGAGTCCCGTGTGACCCAAAATCAAATTTAATTGAAATTCTTGGTAGTATTTTATCCTCCTAGGTCTGATGTTGGCTTGTAGTGTTATAATTTTGACAAATTTGGCATTAAAAAGTATAAATACAAGGTTATTTCACTCATTTTTCATTGTAACAAGCAATCAAGTGACCTAGCAAGTTGAATGAGCATTCTTATAGAAAATTGGAGTTCACAAGAGCATTCAAGTGCTTACAAGATCATTTAAGAGTCTTCAAGAGCTGATTATCAAGTGTTTTGGAGCATAATTCAAGTATCAAGCATTATTTCAAAGTCATCATGCATCATGTTTATTTTTGAGCTAACAATTGTGATGTAGGGTTTCACGATTAAAGCTAGCATTAAATTCAAGATCTATCACATCCAAGCAAGAGTCGAGATCTACATCCATTGGAGCCATTTCATACATGTTTGCAACACCTTATTGCTAGGGTTTGGTGATTTGTAACATTGCATTTTTTTCATTCATCATTCCTTCACCTTATATCATTTTATTTCAAGGTTTGATTACCAAAATTGGATTTGACCAAGGAAAGCTTCTTTCCACTAAAAAAACAACATTTTACCTCTCTTTAGTGTGTGATTTGTAGGTCTAGATTGAAGACACATTGAAGAGAAAGTTGGTGAAATTTGTCAAGTGTTCAAAATTGTCAAAGTTGTCACCTTGCATTAGAGATCATTGGAAGACATCTATAGGTTGTAATTCAGAGTTTTGGATCCAAAAATTAGGTGGAAAGGAAAGAGAAAAAAATGGAGAGAAAATTCAAACTTTGAATTTTTAGAAAACCCTAACTAGAATGATACACCACTTCTGGTGTTTGAGTTCAAGTATAGGTAAATTTACAAATTTCAAGAGTTTTGAACATATCTCTGCCATATTTCAGTTTCTACCCAGAACCCCTAATTTGGGACTAAATAATCCAGTCTAGTGTATGAGTCCTAGTCAACATTAAATTTAGTGTTTTCAACATTTCAGGTCTTCATCCAGTCCTCTTTAGGTTTCCAAGTGCACACCTTTCATCTCTCAACTTTTTGTTACATTTTACATGCATTTTTAGGTCATTTAGTGAAGTATTGCATTGCATTAGGTTTAAGCTGTAGAGATAGCATTTCATTAGTCTTTCCAAGCCATGGATTTGTGGTGAACCCCTCTTTAGTTTATAATCAAACCCTAGGACAACCCTATTGCAAGATCTCTTTCTCCTTTGGACACTTTAGATTGAGATCTCTAGGGTTTTCCTTGAATGAATGATTGTGAAATGTGTTGTTCTATGTACTAAACCATAAAAGAAACCATTTTCCATCATTTCATTTTGGTGAACTTGTATTTAGAACACATCATTACTGATTTGGAGTGCATCATCATCTTATAATTACTTGCATTAACTTTGCATTAGGATTTGCATTAGTTCATTTGCATCTAGGGTTTTAAAATATTGCATTAGTTAAAGTGCATATAGGTTGCATTTTTGCATCTTGCATAATTGAATATCATCTAAAATCTGCATTTTCATTTAGTCTATAGATCATACAAACTAAAAATCATAAAAATCACTTAATTTTTTTTGAAATTTGTGAAAAAAACCCTCACTAGGACTCATACACCGCTTTGCATGATTTAGTCCTAGTGAAAATTTTAAACTGCATTTTCTAGAATTCAAAACTTTGTTTCTGAGCTTCTATTTGTTGTTGATAACTTTCTATTTCAATTTATATATTTTTTGTTTCATGCACTTCATTACATCTAGTTTAAATCGATCCATTTTGTAAATTGCTTAATTACATCTAGAACATCTCATTTCAAATTGTTGCATAGTTTAGAATCTGAAATTTACATTACATTTCATCATGGATATGCACTTTGGTAAGCTTTGGATGTCCTTGAAGTTGATAGTGGATGTGTCAAGTTGTGATTTTGGAAATGACCCTAATGAAATTGAACTTACTCATGCTCACTTAGCTCCTATTGCATGTCCTCATGATGTTGAAATCATTGGAGAAGATTATGACAACATGAATAAATTCCTAAATGATTGCCTTAACAACCTTGAAGCTAATGCATCATTTTATCCATCAATGAAACAACCAAAACCACCTATAATACCGCCACCTGAGATGTTTAGTTACTTACATCTTGAAACTAAAATGCAAACTAAGCCTAAGTTCCCTATTATAGGTGAACGTAGTTCCTCTAATCAAGCAAACACTCAACCATTCTATGTTAACAAAATGAAAAACACTCCCATCAACCCACAAGAGACATATGGAAAAGGATTCATGATATTGAGTAAACAAGGATGTGATACCACAAGCGAACATGAAATTCATCAACTCTTAGAACAAATACCAATTGAAGATACTAAAGTGTTAGGATATCAAGATCCTCCCCCTAATATCGGTGTCCTCCTTCCTAAAGAACAACCAACAATTCAGAATGATGATAAGGATGATAGGATTGTCTTAGGTTGTGCTCCTCAACATTCAACTTGAGAAGTTAGTGAATCTAGTAAAAACAAAAGACATTACAAGCTCAAACCATTACCATTCTTACATACTCAAACAAAAATTGAATGACAGATGGAACACCTTATAGACATAGGTCAACTTAAACTACCACCCCCTACTAGAATAAAAATTCCTAAAGATAACATGAAGTATTATGCATACCATCAAACTCTTGGGCATCTTATTGATGAGTGTTGTACTTTAATAAGGATCCTTCAACAATTTGACATCATAGAAATAATCCTTTAAAGTGGGACCCTTCTCCTTGCCATCTAATAGTTGAAGAATAATAACATTCTCACTATTACATGTTATACATTTATTGCAAAACATTTCAAGATGCAAGGAGCTCCTTTCCACCACCTACATTGGCTCATTCTTGTCTCACACATAGTGGGGGAAAGAATTACATAGCCTTGTCCTAGTAGTGCCTTTTTTGTTGTCCCTTTGAATAGTTGTCCACCTTCAGTATATAATGAACATGATTGGGATGTGGATGACCTACTTTAGGTTGACTCACATGTTCCTTACTAGTCTTTTGCATTATTTATTTTTCATTTGTGTGATTGCATGTGTGTAATGTGATCCCCCATACTATTTTGTTTGATGTATCTTTCTCTCTTTGTGACATTCCTCTATTTGTAACTTCATTCTTCTCTATGTCATAAATCTTTTAGATTTGTTTTTATATTTTTATTTTTCTTGTGTTTTCCTTTTGGGGATGACGCAAGGCATCAATACATCCATGCCTCTTCCATGTTGAACCAAAATCTTTTTCTTTATCCTTTTTTTTGTCTTGTGTTTTCCTTTTGGGGATGGTGTAATGCGTCAATAAATTCATGTCCCTTCCATGTTGATCCTGTTGATGACTGTTTTTTCACTTCTCAATTCATAAAACAAATAGGTATGATGTCTCTCTTGAAAGGTAAAATTATGCAACTGATTTTCAAAAAATCACCCCAAGGTCTCTCAGGTGTTAGGTAATGACTTTGCAAAAACAACTCAGTTGTTTATTGTGATTTGCTAGTAATCACAAGGGGCCTTTATGTCTCAAAAACCATGGAAGTTTTGGCTCTATGATGAAGTTTCAATTTTTTGGAAATGAATGAATAGTGACAACAATGTCAAGGTAGAAGTTTGAAACTCACTCCTGTCGACAAATTTAGCTATATAGTGATACTGAAAATGTATGTTTAACTTAGATTTCAAAAATAAATAGAAAAAAGAAAAGGGTTTATAATTTTTCCTAAGTTTAAAACTAAGATGAATAGTAACAATGGCTGATGCTATAGTGGACAAACTTCCAAATTGACTTTTTCTTAACCAGGGACAACCCACAATATTGCAGAACTAGTGCAATCTTCTAAGGTTCTTTGCAAATTTTTAGATTGTGCATCCACCCTTTTAGTATGAACATACAATTGAACTTAAGTGCAACATATAAGGAAGCTCAGACTAACTTTACACAACAATTTTCATCAATAGATCACTAAAAGTATGAGCTGGAAATGCATCAAACACTATAGCATACATACACCATTAAAGCTCGACATGGACTGCTAATAGAAAATGAACTTAAACTAAAAATAAACAATGTTGAAACAAAATTTTAGAGATATAATCATGCACACATAAAAAAAATACACAAGAAACTATCAACTCAATTCTCTTCTTATATATTGCAGCAACGTGTCTTTACACAACAACTAATCTCTCTCTTTGAAAATGAGAGGATGCCCCTATTTATAGTTTTCAAAAAGTAGAATGAATGGATAAGATTCATTTACAATGAATGAATTAGATTTTTTCTAGTTTAGGGTTTCACCTAACCCCATATGAGTACAAAATTTACAATATGAAAATAGACTATTTTGTCTTTTCCTATTTTTCCTTGTAGTCTATTTTGTCTTCTAGCTAACTTTAGCTTTTCTAGCTATTTTAGCAAATGCTCACTAGCTATTATGGGATCTCCATCCTCCTTTTGTGCCATGGAATATTCAATGAACTTCCCAATTATAGATAAAAAATTCTCTTTAGAGAGGTCACACTTAGAGATCTAGAAGACAACTCTCTTGAACCCTTCCATCATTTGATTTCGATGCTCTATACATTTTGGCTTAGTTCTGATTATTTGTTCAAAATATGTAAAGGCTCTCACCAAAAAATCCATGAAGTCTACCAACAACATTTCACTGCCCCCTTGCTCTATTCGCTTATGGAATTCACTTTTGATGGCCTCTCGATATAGCTCTAGGGAGGCCATCTCATAGCCTGTCATCAACTTCAAACAATCATCACATTTGACCCAGTGATCAACAATATGTTCATGATTGGCTTCCAATTCTAGCATATCCCTTTCCAAAATCTCTTTTCCATATTCAAAATTCATCAGCCATGTTTTAGGAAACCAATGATCTTCTTTTGACAGTTCCAATTCCTTTTCCTAGGTTTCTCAGGAGAGCTTGAGAATGCTCTCTAGCTTTGGGTATGTAATTATGTAGAGATTGAGAAATTACTTGAAGATCCCTATTACCTCTTGAACTTCCTTTTACAAAACCCAAAATTCATTGTGCATCTTTGTTGTGCATTTGATTCCTCTATTTCCCATGCCAACAACTCTTTTGAACCAATTAGATGTAGATTTGGTCCAATTCTTCATTTTCTCCATTTTTCTTACTTCTTCCTTGGAGAGTAGGGTGGGAATAGGTGATTCTACTTGAGCTTCCTCTCCTGATGCAATCCATTGATATATGAAGGAGGTCAGTTTTTCCACCTATGCTTTCAAATCTTCCTTCATTGATTGATACTTGTTCATTTGTTGAAGGATGGTGGACATTGACCCCTAAAATTCATCTATCTTTTGGGCATGAGACACCTAGCCTAGATTGATGGTGGTCACTTGATAATCCTTTCTGTGAATGGTGCTTGCATCCTTGTCTAGTGTGAGAGTAGCCATCTATAATATTCTAGACCCTGAAGGATTGGTAGTAATGTGGGATATGATCTTTGGCTTCTTCTCTTTTCAGGTCTTTACTTGTGCATGTGCCAATATAGCTTCTAAATGAGCCTTGGGATCGACAAGTACTGGAGCTTTTCTCTTTAATTGCTTCTCCAACCATGTAGGAACCTTTGTTTGATGGTCTAGAGATTTGTTATTATCCCCTTCCTCTTGTTCCTTTGATAGCTCTTTCTCTTCATTCCTGAGAGCATCTCCATCATTTCCCTCTTTTTCATCTTGCTCCTCTTCCTACAAGATGGCCTTTCCCTTATCAGGCTCAGTAGATTCCATATTTTCTTCAAAAAAAATTTGTTCTCCTAGTGCTATCCCCTCATTTTCTTCAACTTGTTTCTTGGGATCAACACTATTTTCTTCTACATTCTCTTATTCTTTATCTTTTCTCCCTCTCAAGGCATTTCTTCATGTAACAGGACCTCATCTTGGCCAATTTGTGGAGGTTCATCAATTTTCTCTATGTTCACAACTATATTAGTTTCCCCTTCATTGGAACAATGTTCCTTTGGGTTTATCTCCTCATTTGTAGCTTCCTTGGGTTGTTCTCCCTCAAGTTCTTAGTTAGAGGTCTCAACTTCATAATAATCATCAAATTTGCTTGTATCTCCCTCCTTCGGCATTTGTTTCCCTTCCTCATCAAATTTTAGCTCATCTAAGTCAACTTGTAATCCTCCCTTAGGGTGCTTAAAGTAGTCATCCTGGTTGAAGCCCTCTGGTTCTTTAGCAATAACCTCTATTACTTCTTTGGGATGCCCTACACTTAGCCTTTCCATTTCTTCATAAATTTTCATTGTTGCCTCTATCTTTGGTGGCTTAGTAGGAGGTGGAGGGGGGGTAGGGAAACAACATGCTGAGCCATCGACGTTTTAACTTGAGGATTTAAATTTACCTCAGAGAGCTCAGATGGAACATTCTATAGATATGTGATGAAGGCATGTGGTAGGGTGAGAGGTGTCATAGAGGTTGTTGGAAGAGAGGTTGGTAGAATAGAAAGAGTTGGAAAATGAGGTGAGACCGAGGAAGACATCAATGGGGAAGTAGTGGAGGAAGAAGAATCTAACACCACAACAAGAGTAGTTAGGGAAGTAGAAGTGAGGTGAAAAGAGATGTCCATAGTAGGTGGGGATGAGATGGGTAGTGATTGGGGAATGGAAGGGGATGGTACATTGGCAGTGGTGGATGGGAGTGCAATGGTGGTACTAAGTGAGGTTGCTCAACTTCTTCCCCATATTTGTGTGGGGAACCCTCATCTTGAATGGTGGAAATGTCGAGAAAAAAGGTTCCCACTCTTTTCGCTTTCTTTGGTGGATTCTTCCCTTCCATGGATTTCTTGGTATTTAATTTATGTTTTGGATTTTGCTCATGTGTGTCTTTCCTCTTTCTTGATCTTGTGACAAGAAGAGACTTAGGAGCCTCAGCTAATGATCTTGTAGTAATGCCACTATTTGTTTCACTCTCAAGCTCATCTTGAAGATCCCCATAAGTTAATTTCATGCCTTGTTCATGTAGATGGGCTATATGGTCATCTATCCACTACTTGGTTCTCTACTCTATGGGGTGGGTGACAATATCTAGGTCTTTGACCTCTGGCTCATTCTAGTCAATGATGGGTAGTGGCATGTTGATTAGAGCATTGTAATTTTCATCTAGAACATTGTTACCTTTGATAATTTTATTTGGGATTGGATATAAATTGATGGATTTCACAAATTTGACAATCATCCTCATGTAGTTCCACCTTCTCATCTTGTGGTCATTGTTGCAATTTTTCTAGAAATCCTCAATGTGTGATTGGTGGGCATATTTCCTTCCAACTTATTTCTTCAATTTGTGGAGGGGATCCAAGCCTCCTCTCTTTGTATGTAATTCAAAATTATATTCAACAAGCTCCTTCTCAAAGTACTTTGTGCAAGGGATAGTAGGGAAAAAGTACATTCCTTGTCCAAATTTTAGGGGATATGGGTCCCCATCATGGTACTTATTGTGCAATGATGTATGGGTAGTTTGCAACTACCGAGTAAGCTTCAACAATATGATTCTATCATTTGGGTAATGGGGCAGCTGGTAGGGCCTTCTCGAGAATCCTTCTACTCTAATGTAAGTAAACTTAGGGAAATAGATGTGTGACCAATATATTATCATGGGTTGATTATGCTTGATCCATGAAGAATTAAAGCATAATGAAACCACTAACGTCAATCTCAACAGGATCAATCAAATGCAAATTAAACTAAACATTTATCAAAACTAAGCATTCAAAACTATGAAAGCATTAAAAATTCCTACTCTAATCCATTGAAACTTATCTTGTTGGGGGAGTGGTGTCATGTTGATGTGGAAGGACAACCCTTTCCTAATCCCATGGATACATGAGCTTGTTCTAGTCAGTTTTATTGAAGAAAACTAATGGAACAATTGTGAGATGTGTATGAAAAAATGATTTTAATCTAAATGAGTATGATGCAAGGTAATTTAACATGATTTTATGCTAAAAAGGATCTAGATATGAAATTATAAAGCTAATCTAAATGGGTTCTAGACTAAAAGATTCCAACCCTAATTAATAAACAACTTAAATAGATGCATTATGTGATCATGGAAGCCATTAATGAAAACTAAATATAATTAATGCAACTAAAATGAACTAAAATATGCTAAATGTGTGCTAAATATGAGTGTGAGTGTGAGTGATTTTAATAGAATAAATTTGATGTTAAAAGATGAATTGATTTGTCTCCAAATAGCAACCTATTTATAGGAGAGGAAAAGATAAATGGAGGGTTGAGATTGAAAAAGCTAATCAATGGTCAAGGATGGAAGAAGTGGGAGGCATGGATCAGATATTCTCATCAATGGGTGAGAATACAAGATGATATTTTAATCAAGGGTTCATATTCCTTCAAACAAACACAATTTTGACTTGTAGAGGAGGTCACAAGTTAACTTGCACAAGAAGTTTTGAGTTAAGTTGCACATGAAGCTTTGTAATAATATTCCCTTTTTCAAATGAGTGAGGAGAGAATATTCTTTGGAATATTCTCATGGGTGAGGGGAAACAGATAATTTACTTAATTAAAACCAAATTAAATTGTGCAAAAAGGGAATGAATATTCCTTTTGGAGGAATGTGCAAAGGAGGAATATTCCCTTGCAAGTGGGGGGGACTTAGATTAATTAAGTAATTGATAATTAAACAATGTTAATTATGCAATTAGGGGATTAGAAGAATTATGATATTCATTAAATAAAATGATTTAATGAATGGGGGAAAGGTGTAATGACATTTAATTAAATAGCTTAGGGTTATTTAATTAAACAAGAACATTTAGGGATTTAAATTAAATAGTTTTATTTATTTAATTTAATAGGATGAAGTGTTAGCATGAAAAGGGGGGAAATAACATGGTTGAATTAATTAGGTTAATAGATGCAAATGACATAATTAATTAAATAGCTTGGTTAATTTAATCAATTAAGCAAAAAGAGGATGGGTTTGAGAATGAAGTCGTGTTAGTATATTTGATTCGAGTGTATGATATCATTTAGGACATTTTTTAGTGTTTACATTTTTCCCCTCTTTGAAGTGAGGTACCTACTGCTTTGGTTCAAAGACTGACACTCTTTCGGGATAAAAAATACTACTCAGATAAAAAATAAAACTTTTATGATTTTTAGATGCCTCATTGCTGACCCAATGGAAAGAATAAGCTAGTTACCTTCCCCCTTGAAAAATTGGGTAGAAATTTTAAATTTTGGGTTGATTTCTCAAAAAAGGTAAAATACTGCCCCAAGGGTTCATAAAGGCTTTGGGATGCAAAAATCATTCCAAAAACATAAAAAATGGTGCAAAATAAGGTTCAGTTTTCCAAGATTGGTGAAAGTGATGAAAAATCCTAGCTTCAAGGTTAAATTAGGGAAAAAACCCTAATTTGGAGGCTTAAATAGGTGAGGAAGGGTCACTTTTAATTAATTTGTGCATTCACATCTTAGAGAATTCTTGCAAATTGAGCTCTGACCCTTCAATGAGATGGCATAATGAGTGCTCCCATGACACATTTCCAATTGGATTCATGAGTACTAGAGGCTTCCAGGTGTAGGACCACCGATGTGTGATTCAAAACTTGATTTGAATTTTAACTTTTAAGTGTATTTATTGCATTTTAAAATTTGAACTTTAGCGGTGTCGCTATAGAGGTATGTTATTTTTAGAATTGGCGATGCTATTTTGATTTATAGAGATGCAGTTCACTATTTAAAATTAGGGTTTCAAATTTTAAATCATGACACATATGTAAATACACATCTTGTGATTTGAAAATTAGGGTTAGGGTTTTCCCAGGTCAATTAATAGCAATGCATATATGTTTAGTGATGCATATCATGTTTGGTAATTTAAATTCTTTGAGCATGACAATTTGGAATTTGAATTATAGCGACGCTATTGCCATTTTGGGGGATAGAAAATCTAAACTTAGCCAATTTTTTTGAATTTTTATGTTGTGTGCTTTGTGGGTGTAGGAGGTGATCCTGGGAAATTTTGATGTCCTATGAGCACTGATTGATAGTTTTATCCAGACTTGGTGATTTGTCTAAGTTGCAACAAGAGCACCTAGGGGAGATTGGTTTGTGGTATGTTGCTTACATGCCTGGCGTGCAGACACATTTGGTGATGATCACAACACTATGCAAGTGATGACATAGTCTCTTCATTCCACTTACCTACTGGTGAGGTGATAGTGATACTAGAGGATATATGGTAGGTATTGCATTTTTCAATACATGGTGAGTGTGTGATATATGACATTGATGCCAGCTATGATGCCTTCCATGAGGTGCTTGACTAGGAGGACATTGTCTTTGTCACCTCCCAGATTGACCTCGAGATGTACAAAGATTGGGTGTCGACTTTTAAACTAATCATTGCAGCAGTTATCTCAGGTTTGGTTGCTCTAGATCAATAGAGTAGGGGATTCAACCTAGGATGGGGCTTGACTTGGCATAGAATGCTCTTTTTGAGGACATAGTATGCATGGGAGCCAATGATGCTAGCCTCCCTTTACCATGATATGCATGACTTTATATACTGTGATGTCCAGGCTATTGGCATAGGGGTCACACTTATTCACATTTGGCCTGGGAGCATATCGTTATGCTTCAACCTATTGTTCAGATGGTAGATGTAGAGCCAGATGATCTAGTTGTTAGGAGATACAACCTGGGTACCATCACATTACAACACATATGGCATCTTAGGATTCCTTACTAGTGTTGAGTGATCGACGATATGATAGTATTCAAATGGTGGCCTTGGCTTCAAATTCCAACTTGGTATGATGATGTGCAACAATTATTCTTTGCTCGACAAACCTGATATATGTAGCGTTGAGAGCACACAATCATTGAGAGGTACCTACCTAATAGGGTTTCCAGATAGTTTTGCAAGAGGTAGGACATTACCAATGATCAGTATACCACCATCTTTTCCAAGTCATCTCAAGAGACAATGTGGGGATATATGATCCTAGCCCACGAGGTTGTTGAGGGATTTCAACAATTGGTTGCTAGGCCCTAGGCCTATGATTAGGGATAGGTGAATGCATAAATGTTGATTACTTATGATGCATGGTTTTTACCCCTTATTGATTAATAGATCCAAAAAGTATACCCCCATGAGGGAGACTGAGAGGGAGGGGTGTAGGTATAGGAAGAGGACAACCAAATGATGGATAGGGTAGGGGATGAGGTAGAGGATAGGATGGAAAAGATGGATAGCTTCATGATGGATAGGTCCCAAGTGCACCACTAGTGAATTAGAAGCCTCCACAATAGCCACTGATACAACAACAACCTCCACAATAGCCACCATCGGGGCCAAATCCTCATGATGCATAGATTTAGGAATTGTAGCAGTAGTTGCAAGTAGTGATGGGTGAGAGGGATCAAGCTAGATAGAAGATTTTGGTTATCACTGTTGAGAGAGACCAGGTCTAGTAGCAGGTAGTGGCATGGATAACTGAGAGGGACCAAGAGTGTCAACTTAGGTAGATCACTGAGATGCAGTTGACATAGGAGGTTGGGTGGCACCAAAAACTAGAGATCATGACAATTATAGCCCAGGGTAGACAATATCTACTCATTTGTATAGAGAGGTTGTGATTGACGTGGCCTATTATAACATGCATTACCACTGGGATTTTCATGTGGCGATTAGGTAGCTAGATTACTCATAGAGGAGTGGGGCACATCCTCAGGCTGAGGATCAACTAGAGAGATAGCCTAGTGAGGGGAGCAACCATCAAGGCTAGCTCACTTGTATAAACACTTTTTGATTATTGCTCGATTCTTTATACAAATATACATTCATGGGCTCCTTTTTGATAGCCTCATGGATATTGTTTTTTTTATTGATATACATAAATTGACTTAGATATTGTACCATGACAACCATTTTTGATATCTATATGATATGATATGGATTTTTGATGTGATGTGATGCATTATGATCATGCGTAGATGGAATGTAATGAATGAATGTGTTTCTTTTTTAGTATATTTTCATGATATGTTATGGGATGGATGATATGATATGCAGATGTTATGCTTATGCAAATGATATGGATGCATTTATTTTGTGTATTTTCTTATGTAGTTTTATGTTGATGTATGCATATGGATGTATGCATGATTAATGCAAATGTTCATGCTTATGATATGACAATGTGATGTATGTTTATGATATGTGATGCAACAATTTAAGATGCTTAGAATAACAAATCTATATTATTCATCACAACTTAAATGATAATGATGATGAGGGATGTATATTTTAGGATATGCTATGATGTATGCATGTTGATGATTTTTGGATGCAAGATGGATGAATTGATGATGTTTTTGCTAACTGCCATGATACTAGGTTAGCGTAGAGAGAAGATAGAAGAAATAAGTGATTTGACCATTGATTTTGATGATTATTTTGAAAGATCCAACAAGTCTATGATCCACCGAGACTTTATTAGAGATGGTTATGAGAAATGCATGATGACAATTTTCTCATAACTTGGGATTGGGATTTTTTTCATTCCTTATTGTTTGATATAACACATAGACATAATGAATCAAGGTATTGATAACCAGGATAACGTTGTATCTAGTGTAATGAACTTTGACTCTACAAATAGATAGGATAGTTCTTGTTCACACCTTGACATATGGAAACCTTGTTAGAATGCAAGTGAGAATCTTAGAATATATTAGACCAAAGCATACACAATAGTTGACAATGTACTCCAAACAACTTCCCTACAAACAACTAAGCAAGTATGTGCCAAGATTATTTTACAAAAATACCCACAAGCACAAAAAATGAAAGATAATGATCGATGCCCCATTCCTTTATCTCTAAATCATTTTGATAGACATCATCGAGAGGTCCTTGGAATGGGTCATTAAGATAAATCATAATAAAAGATCAAAGAAAAATAGTCAGTGTTATCTATATCTCTTGCCAATTTAATTTTAGTTAAGACAATTTTTGATACTGATGTCCATTGTAGGAAGGATACATCCTAGGACATGTTGATCAGATGGTTTGATTAGAATAAGGTGTTTTTTAAACTTCACTGACACACTTACCTATGATTTAGACTTTAGATTTTGACACTTAAGCTCTCACTTTACAACTTGCGATATTTGTTTTCTATTTGTTTTGCCAAAGGTTGAAGGTGACAATTGAGTTATTATGGATGAAAGTTTATTGCAGGTGAAAGTGAAATGGGATGGATGGTTTTGGGACTTTTTGGAATATTTCAACATTTTTGGTATTTTGAGAATGTTTTGAGGCTATTTTTTCTATTTTTGAGGGTTTATGTGAATGTGTTTGGTTTTTTTTATTATTTGAGTCTATTTAGGGCTTTCTCTAAAATATTTGATGTTGTTTAGGTCTTTTTAATGCTTTATTATATTTTTGAATTTTTAATTTTCAAATGCTTTTGTGTTTTCTAATATTTGAATGTTTAGGGATTTTCTAATATTTCAATGTTTAGGAATTTTATTATATTTGAATGTTTAGGGATTTTCCAAGTTTCTGACCAAGAACCTAACCCAAAAGACCTATCCTAGGGGCCTCAAGGGCTAATCAAAGATTTTCCTTTCCTACGTTATGACACATAGACCACATAGTTTGACTGACTTGACTTATTGATGATGAGATAAATAATTGAGGGATTGTCAGTTTATTATGACAGAATCCTAAAGGACTGACCTAGGGTGTCTCGAGGGTTGATCAAAGATTATCCTTGCCTACATTGAAGCTCAGAGATTCATAGTTCAACAAAAGAGGATTGTTTTAGATTTTTGATGTTCAACCCTTTTTAGGGTTTTTGATGTGTTTTGGATATTTTGGATTTTGACTTTACAATTTTTTGAATGTTTTTGGATTTTAGCTATATAGGATTTTGCAAATGTTTTTGGATTTTTTGATGAACGTTTTACAAATGTTTTTGGGATTTTTGATTGTGATTTCAAATAACCTTAGGATATACAAGAACCCCAATATGGTCCAAAACAAATTTCCCCCAATGTGACACAATAGACTACCTCGATGTAGGTAGGACAAACTGACCTTGGCAATGTGCCAAGTAGTACTAAGGGGATGCAATACTTCACAATATCAAGCTATGATACAAATGTGGATGGGAATGGAATAAATAGGATGAATGATGTATGCAATGCCAAGAATGATAGGATAAAGAGCCAAAGAATAGATGGAAGTGCTTTATTTTTGTGAGACACTTGTTTGCCAGGTTTTCACTGAGGTACTTTCCCAAAGCCCCACTAAAGTGGTTTTCACTAGAGGATGATTTTTTTCTTTAAATTTTCAATGCTTTTTCTCTTTTTTTTTGGATTTTGATCATTTTTTTACTTTTTTGTATTTTCAGATTTATACCCTTCAAGAATAGGCATAAAACCTTTTAAGATAGAATCTATTAGTTGGTTCTTCCAAGGGTTCACCTTTAGGTGTTGACAATTGGTATGATCCTTATCCATAGCTTGTTGTGATGACAAAAGGACCCAACTAGTTAGGCTCAAACTTTACTTTACTGTCCTGATTTGGAAGATTCTTTTGATTCTACTTTAGGATAAGATCCCCTACTTGGAAATACTAACATTTAATCTTTTTGTTATAGCTCCATTTTAGTCAGTTTTGATATAATTACAAGTGATTAAGGGTATCAAGATGAAACTCATCAAGGAATTATAGCTCATTCAACAGAGATACTCTATATTCTTCATCGGTGATCATGTTTTGTAGTAACACTCACAATGATAGGAAAGATGGATTTTGATCCATAGACCAAGGAGAATAAGGTTGCACTTGTTAGTGTGTAGGTACTAGTTTGATATGACCAAAGAGAGAGATTTAACTATAGATGCTAGTCATGGCTAGTTTCATTGACTATTTTCTTTAGGATATTTAGAATGGTCTTGTTTGTAGCCTCAACTTGACTGTTTCCCTAGGGGTAATACAAGGTAGAGAATTGGTGTTGGATGTTGAATCTTTGACATAGCTCTTTCACATCCTGATTCTTGAAGGGTGTTCTTTTGTCTGAGATAAGGGTTTGAAAAATACCGTAACGATGAATTAGGTAATTCGGGATAAACTTGGAAATTTGCTTCCCCATTATATAGGTCATAGGAATGGATTTAACCCACTTGGTAAAGTACTTAGTGGCTAATTATGAAAAACTTGTGGCTGTTGGATGAGTTTGGAGTGATTTTTACTATGAGGTCAAGTCCCCACTGTGAAAAAGGAAAAGGTGTGATCATCAGTCTCAACTCTTGAGCTGAAGCATGAATCAAATCTCCATGATATTGACACTGGACACATTTTTGCACATATTAATGAGCTTCTCTTTCCATAGTTGGCTAGTAGTACCTTGTCCTCAATAGTTTCTTAGCTAGAGTCATACCACTAGAATGGGAACAACATATGCCATCATGTACTTCTATTAAAGTGGTGGCTATGTGTAGGATCATGATGGGCCAAAAAGTGGCAATATGATGGGTATGTGGTTGATGAATTTTTTTACCCAAAACTAATGAAACAAAAAGGGTTTTTAAAGGAAATTATCGTATTTCCACCAATATAAATTATACCTTACTTTTAATTTAATAAGTATTATTATTCAATTTCAATTCGAATTACGACTAAAGTCTTGATTGATAGTTGATTGAAAAACATCTATAGCTTTAAAACGGTATCACATTTTTTTAATCCAAAACATGCATCACATTCTATGCTTTGCATACTATAGGATTAAAAATAGAAAAAATGAATTTCATAAAGTTTTGGCCAAGTTAAGGTGGTCAGACATACGATTTTTTACATTTTTAAAAAGTTGTAATAAAAAATTCATAATTAATTATTTACTTGGAAAAAATTACAAAAAAATATGCATCACATCAGGACATGAGTCCTCTACTTATATCTAAAATATTATAAAAAAATATTATTAGTTTATTATGGTTAGGGTGGTCAGACAAACACCTACTTCTTATTTTTTCCCTGAAATTTAAGACTATTGCATTGAAATTTCAATTTTTCACCAAATAAATATTTTTTTAAACAAACCTAGTAGTTTAGAAACTACATTCAATTTGCTACAGATTCTATTCTTACATATTTTTGAAATAATATAGATAACTTATTCAAATTTTTACATCAAGTTGGCTAACTGTGATTTTTCTAAATTTTTTACCACTTAAGGGCCTATTTTTTCCATGATGATCTTGCACATACCCTAGTCAAGGCTTCCTCTTGGTTAGGAAATTGTAGTAATGTCCCTTCGATGCTTTGATGGTAAAGGGTATCACCCAAGATCGCAAATTAGGATACCTTCTTAACAAAGGTCTTTTTAAGGTTGGAGGTGATATCAAATGGATGGATTCCTATACTTAGGTAGATGAATATGTCATGATACCATAGGGATCTAGGACCAACGATGACACACACAAATTTAGATTTAGGGATTTCAAAAGTCAGTATGAGAATTTTTTCTACCAAGAATTCACATTGAATGACATTGTTCAACATGTCTAACAGTGATCTAATTGTTGCCTAGACATCTTCTACTCGGTTGTTCATGCGAGGAATCTATTCAAAAGTTATATCTATGAAAAGGTCCTTGAGATTCTCTACCATCTTCTTGTAAGGAGTAAGCTTTTCATCCTTAGTATTTTAGTCATCATTGACTTGGTTGATAAGCAGTTGTGAGTCTCTGTAGACTTTTATCCCTTGTATCTACCACTAAACTTCTATCCTTAGACTTGTGATTGGGGCTTCATACTCAATAATGTTTTTAGTACAAGTGAATGATAGCTTGTATGAATTTTGGATGTAATTACCTTGAGGAGTGATGAAAAGAATATCTACCCTTGATCCATGTTGGGTGAATGATCCATCAAAGTACATTTTCCACTAATTTGTGAGATTAACAAGGAACTCAAATATCAAGGGGTTCTTAGCATAGATAGGTGCATCTGCTAGTTGGTCCATGATCACTTTTCCTTTGATTTCCTTGTGCTCCACATACTCTATGTCAAATTTAGTTCAGATCATTACCCATTTGGAAATTCACCCAGTGAGAGTTTCTTTGGATAACAAGTATTTCAATGGGTCAATCTTTGCAATAAGTTTGATTTGATGAGACATCATGTAGTGTCTGAATTTTTGTGAATCAAAAATTACTGCTAAGCATACTTTCTCAATGGATGAATAGCCCATTCCATAGCCTACCAAGGTCTTGTTTATGTAATATATAGATCTTTCCTTTCCATTTTCATCATGCTTTTTCAAAAGAGCACCTAGTACTACTGATGTTGAGATATACAAGATCAATGGCCTATTCAGTATTGGTGGCATGATTACTAGATGTGTCAATAGATAGTCCTTGATCTATTGGGAGGCTTTATCAAACTTCTCATCCCACTTTTAAGTTATTCCTTTATGGAGAAGATGCGAGAAAGGGTGGATTTTGTCTGATAGTTACGCTATGAACCTTCTGATGGACTACAATATTCCTTGTAACCCTCTCATATGTTTTAGTTTTTGTAGTGGTTACATGTCTAGGATGGATTTTACCTTTGTTGGATCAATTTCTATCCCTCTTTGTGAGATGATATAGCCAAGAAGTTTCCCTAATGTAACCCCAAAGACACACTTTTTTGGATTCAATCGTACCTATTGGTATGTGGCGACTGATCATGGTATACTGTAAAACCCTAATTTTTGGAAGCTTCTAAGGCTTGTTATAAGGGGTTGGGATGTGGGTTATTGTATGTAGAAAAAGTGATTATTCACAAGATTGTAATAATTTTTGCACTAGATAATAAAATCATTAGATGGTCGGGGTTTTGTGGATGTAGCTCAAATTGGGTGAACCACATTAAATTTTGTGTTGTCTTGTTTCTACTATAATTTTCTGTGTTTTATTTATCTGCTTTATTGATCAAATTTGCATTTAACTATTAGATATCTACTTCTAACCCTAACAGTGCCTTGTATTCTTCAAGTCTTTCAAAGATGGGTCCCAATACTTTTATGTGCTCACTTCTTTTCTTTGATTTTTCAAAAATATCATCCACATAATCTTCAACTATTTTGTAGATCATGTCATGAAAGATGAGGGTCATTTCTCTTTGATAGGTTGCTCCTGGATTCTTCAACCTAAATGGCATTACATTCTAGAAATATGCTCCCCATGGACAAGTAAATGCAGTTTTATGTTGATCCTCAACAATCATGATTTGATTATATCCTGAAAAACCATCCATGGGTGATAGCATTTCATGCCCCACTGTTAAGTCCACGATGAGATCGATGTTAGGAAGAGGTAAATCATCCTTCAGGAATGCCTTGTTTAAGTCTCTAAAATTTGTGCATTCTGATGCCCCTAATGGGTTTGGAGACTAGTACCATGTTTGAAACCCACTCAAGATAATCTATTAGTAAGATGAATCCAATGTCAAGAAGCTTTTGTAACTCTAGTTTCACCAAGAGTGCTATCTAAGGGTGCATCTTCCTTAATTTATGCTTTATTAGCTTGGCTTTAGGATAGAATGCTAAGTGATGCACAAATGCTTCTGGATCAAGCCTTGGCATATCTATGTATGACCATGAAAATTTGTCTCTTTTCTCTTTCATGAATGTTGCTAGGTTTTTCTATTCTTCATCCAACAAGGATTCAACATAGAAAGTGATCTTGGGTGCTTTTTCTATTCCCACATTGATTGGAGTAGCCTTTTTTGCTAAAACTGCTGACTTCTCTAGATGCATCGCACTAAGGGGGAGATTGAATGCCTCATCCTTGGGAACCTCAAAGAGGTTTTAATCCTTAGATATGTCCTTTCTTTTTACTATTTTAGGATCAGAAAGTGCCACAATGTGGTTTTCACTCAAAGATCTGCATGTTGCATTTCGTCAATTTTGTGACTGAAAGATTCAATCGTCTCCCCATAGTACACCCTTGTGTCTAGCTCTACGTAAAAAATTGCTTTGTGATCTGCCCATGGTAAGTTGTCATGGATTCCCATGAATTCTAAGATTGCTTCATCATTTTCAAATAAATCTAGAATCAATGGTCCTTGTTGGTCTAGGTCAATGAGTTGTGGGTATACTAGGCATATTTTAATTGGTTGATTGCTCGGAGCAAAGGATGTTATGGATATTATGAAGAGGAAGTTATTCTAAAATAGGTCAACAACATCAAGGGAGAAGTTTTCAAAGGTTGTATCATGTGATGTAGGTAACCAAGTGGAAGCCTCAGCTCGTTTAGCAGAAATACCTTTTCCAATAAGGGTGACCTTGTTAGTAGTACAACCTAGTACAAGATTCTTTCAAAATTTATTAGGAATAATGGGCTCGAGAAAACCATTGTCATTCTGTCCTAGCTTCTCATTCTTGTTATAGCCCATTCCCTTCATTAGATACAAGCCTTTATTGCTATCTTCCATGGGAAGAGTGGGGACAGGTCATTCATTTTGATATAATAGTTTAGAGATATCTTCCTCATTGACATCTTCTTCGTTCAAATCTCCCCACTTGGTGAAGGTAGTAGCTACCATCTTGATTGTTTTGGGCTCTTTGTTGCTAGATGTGGGTTTCACATATGTGATTGAGGAGAAAGAGGTAGCTCTCCTAAGACAAAGGTATTCATCATTAGCTTATAGTTTCCACAACCATCATCCTGGATCACTACTTTGATATTGAGGATGTTCCACACAATAGGTGTGTTTTTTTTGTTCTGAGGTTGATGCAGGGGATGATGGGTCAACAAATGAGGTAGATGGTATAGGTTTTTCATCATTCTTGGGTATCTGGGGGATCTTATAGAAATTGGATTCAAGATTATTGCAATAGTAAAAAGGCTGAGGATATCCATGGATAGTAATTTCTTTTCCTCCCAAAGGAAACTTTACACATTGATGATAGGTTGAGGCTATAGCTTTAGGGCATGGATCCACAATTTCCAAGTAGGATGTTGTATGGAAGATCAAGGTCTAGCACTTGGAATGTAGTTTCTGCAATGATGGGTCCCACTTGGATGGGTAGTATAATTATGCCTTGTGATACTCGCTCTTGATCATCATATCCTCTAATGGTAGTACTCTTTTATTTGTCAATAGTAGCCTCTGAATAACTTAGGTTCTTGATCAACTAAAGGGCACAAATGTTCAAACTAGCACCTCCATCTACTAAGACTCTTTTAACCTTGTTCTTATGAATGAAAACCTTAAGGTGTAAAGCATGGTTATGAGATGGCTATGAGGGCAGGTATTATTCTGAGAAGGTGAGAAGATGATTAGTGATATGCCCTACTAGAGCTTGAAACTAATTTGTATCAATATCCTCAGGGACGGATGACTCTAACAAAGCTTTCTCTAAGATTTCCCTACGTGCGGGTGATAGCTTCAATAGTTCTAAGATTGATATTTGTGCGGGGGTCTTCTTAAGTTGATCTAAGAGATTCTACTTGCTGGGATTTGATGTTGGAAAAGTAGGATGTGTCCCAGATTGAGATGGAACTCCTTGGTGGTGATTTTTCCACGTCGTGTGGTGACTCCACACTCTTCACTAGGTCATTTGATGGTGACAATAGTGATGATGCTATCATATGAAGTGACCATGTTGGAATAGGTATGTTGCACATTTGTGTAATCCTTAGCTTTTTTTATTGTTGTTCCATTTACTATGATCTAGTTGTGATAGGGTGGAAATACTTGTTAGAAAATGAGCAGCAAACAAAAGATTTCAAACAACTATAAACACCCTACACCTTAAGATTAGCCTATTTGGACTCAAAACAAAATTAAAAAAACAAATAGAGTGGATTCACTTTGTTTTGAATAGATCCTTTTGGTTGTCCCTTCGATATTTGATGTTGTGTATGCTCCCTTGATGGAAAAAGATGCAAGTGTGGATTGTGAGATGGATGGAAAATGGGTAAAAGTGGATGCAAATGCAAGAATTTGGCTAAGTATGGCTCAAAAGAAAATTTTGAAAGAGTTTGGCTAGCATCATCATCTCCCCCAAAACAAAAGAAAAGAGGGGGTATTTATAGAGAAATTTGAATTCTCTAAAGAAATGGACGGTTGAGATTAAACCAACAAAGCCAAGATGTAGGGATTTGGTGAGTTGAGAACTCACAAGTCCTCACATCTTGACATGTGGCATGTGAAGTGGCTTTTAAGAGATGATGTGTACATGAGGTGGAAATAGGGTACATGACATGGAGGTACTACATAGTACCTTGGGATTGGACAAGATCTCCTCATAAAGGAGGTCCTTCTCCCCATGTGGGTGAGAGAACATGTGAGGAATTAAAAATTTCTCAAATATCCACATGGAGATGAGAAAAGAAATTTTAAATTCTAAGGAATGCATTGGGGGATTAAATGTGAATTAAAAATTCACATGGGGAAAGGGGGTGCCTTCTCCAAAATGAGAAATCCTTTAAGAAGGTTGACTTAGGACAGATTCTGTAAATGATATGGGGACTAGGTTGACCTAATTAGGTGATTAAGGTTGTGCAAGTACTTGACTAGACAAATTAATGACATATTAGAGACAAGTGGGAATTATGGAGGATGAGACCCTAGTGATGATTAGGGGTGTGCATAACTTAATCATAAATTAACTATGATTAAGAAAAAGGGTTAGATTGTTAAGAGGGATTATAGACCAACTTGCAAAATTTGGAGGATGTGACAATGAGAGAGAAAGTAAGGAATTAAAAATAAATTTAAAATTCTAGGAAATAATATGACTAAATTAAATAAAGTGATATATTTATTTAATTTAGAGAGGAAAGAGGGGAAAAATATTTATTAAATTAAATACTTTGGAAACCTTATGTAGAACAAAAAATATTAATTAAATGAGTGATTTAATTAATACCAGCAAAGAGGATGAAGTAGATGAGCAAAAGGATGGTTAAGGAGATGACTTTGACCATATGGAAGTGGTCAAATTTAGATGTCTACGTTTTTCCCCTCTTCAAAACACTATTAGGATAATAGGGTTTCAAAGAAAATAAAATACAAATGACTCTATGGAAGAAGCGACTAGAAAAGAGATGCCCCAACATGGGAGAGTTTGTGTGTGAGCTACCTGAATGGAGGAATATTAAAGGGGATGCCTTGGTCTCATAAAAGAAGGATTATGATGGAATATTAAGAGATAATGGTAGGGTATGCCCCCTCAAGAAGGCAGACGGGGAAGGAAAAAGGGCCCTGGGCAACGTCTCGAAAGTATGAAGTGGTATATGCCATTGGAAAGAGCATGAACAATAAAGAAGATTAGCGCTTGAATAGGGGAAAATGGGTACACAGTGTGCAAATGGTGGCCTTGGTAAGATGGGGGGTGAGTGAATTAGTTGAGGGGAAAAAAGGTTAAAGAAAGGGAAAAAATGCCCTTTATTTTTAAAATGTAAAAAGGGAGGGAAAATGTTATAAAAGGTAATTCTAAGAATTTCCTCTCCTCATTTGGACAACTATCAAGTGAGGAGGAGAGGGAGAAGAGGAGAGGGCGAGAGTGAAGGGCATGATGTTGGAGTACGATACTGACATCATCTACCAGGTAGACAAGAAATGTTGATTATTCAGTGAGTGTGTTGTGCCATGCCAGGTTAGTTTGAAACCCAACTTTGTGATTTTGGTCATTTTGCTCAATTTTTTTCAAAAAATGAAAACATGGGTTTTGTTGGTCGGGTTGGATGAAAAATGGGTTAGAGGGGGAAAAAAAGTTAGGGGGATGGGTGGGTAAAAAAAAGTTAAGGGGATGGGTGGGTGAAAAAAAAAGTTTGGGGGATGGGGGGATGCTTGGGTCGAGTGGACTTTGCAGGGCCACTCACGCTCGGGTGGGACTGCCCATGAGCGTGGGCGGGTCCGCCCGGGCTGGGTGGAGGCCTGCTCACAGACTTGGGCAGGCCTACCTAGGCTTGGGTGGAGACCTACCCACAGGGCTCAGGCGGGTCTGCCAAGCAATAGGGCGGGTTCACCCATGGAGCTGGGCGGGTCTGCCTGAGCTGGGGCAAAGCTGTCTAGGGACCAGGGTGAGCCCTAAGCCAGGGCAAGGATTTGGGATGACTAAAAAATATAAAGGTAGGGGAAATGGGAGGAAAGAGGCAGGATTGAGAAGGGAAATTCTAGGGCAAGGAAAAATGATGCAAGGGGAAACTGACATAGTGTTTATGTTATGGATGCAAAATGTTGAGAGCTTGCAGACACAGGAGAAATGATCCAAGGTGCTGACAAGATGTATGGTGGCGATGATGGTTGCAGATCACCAAAGATTAGTAGAGGTAGGACTGTTCCATAAGCTATCATACTCGACGATTAAAGCCCAAAGGGCCATGCTGACAGCCTTGATAGAGTGTTGGGAGTTGGTGACATCAACATTTCATCTACCGACTGGGGAGATGATGGTTACGCTACAGGATGTATGGCAGATTATGAGGCTCCCGATAGTAGGGCTTACAGTTAGTGAGTGTTGGGTAGCAGGCGAGGCACTGGATGAGTCGGTGTAGGCTGTATTTGGTGATGATGAGCTATTGATTTAGTGGCAACAATTCGACATGGGCATATACTTGTCTTGTAGGGTATTGACATTATCATTGTACTTAGCGGGGTTGATTATTGGGATACTAGTGTCAGATCAGAGTGGTTGATTCTTGCATCTCAAGTTTGTCGAGGTGATTTTGCACATCATCGAGGGTCAAGAGGGTTAGTTTGTGTGGGGGACTTGTATGTTGGCATAGCTATATTGGGATATGCACAAGGTATGTTATCAAAAGGTGCTGAGTGTGACACATGTCACACTGCTATAGGTCTGGGCTTGGGATCCCATTAGGTTGACTAGGATGATTGTGCGAAGAGCAGGAGAGCAGGATGATAGAGAGGCCATGGCCTGGGGATGGGGGTAGAGGCGGGAGTGATACTATAGTATCAGGATGTCAGAAATGTGGATGTATGGAGGAGATGACTAGATGATGTACAAGTGGAGATGATAGTATGGAATTCATATATGTTGTAGTGCTTCAAGGGCTGGAGGGATGATGAGGCACACAATGGTTACTTCTTTACCTAATGTTATATTATTTGGAGAGGTCCATTTGTAGTGGAGCTACACAGACCTGATCGGGTGACACGACAGTTTCGAGTGAGGCAAGATATTCCAGCGGGGCTGATGATGTTTTGATGATTGACATGAGAGTGGCCATGGGGGGCTGAGTTAGATCTAGATGCAGTGTGGGAGGAGTTGGAGGCACTAAAGTTTGTGCCATACCTAGGTAGGCAGGAGGGGCAAAGAGATGTAGGTATGACTGATCGATATAGGTAGTGGTTTAGGTGACATCCACCTCCATGGATTACCCCAGTAGTGTCGATTGAGGGAGCACTAGGGTTCAAATCATAGGATGATAGATTACTAAGGGTGGAGGGACTAGTACCTCGAGGGTGACAGAGAGGAGGTCAAGAGAGAGGAGTTCAGTGGGGGGAGGGACAAGAGGTCATTGGAGCAGATGAGGAGCCAGTGAGGGTAGCCAGGAGGAGGGGATGGAGCAAAGGAGGGAGAGGATGAGCCTAGGGCTATGACACAATAAGATAGGGGGCTGGAGGTCTAGAGAGAGGAGCCAGGAGGAACCATGCATCCCTAAGGGGTCTACAGCAGGAGAGAGAGGAGGCTGAGGCTAGCATAGTGTAGGAGAGGCAAGAGGTAGACGTGGCCAAAGGAGGGCAACAATGATAGAGATAGGAGGAGGGTGAGGCCAGTGGAGAGCAGGAGAGGATGGCAGGGAGAGGGGAAGCCCCCTCGGTGATTGATGTGGATGAGATGGAGGTGATGACAGAGAGTGAGGGGTATGAGCCGCAGGAGATGGACATTGAATTTGATGTGTATGACATCTAAACACTATCGATAGCACCTCCCAGAGGAGAGGATCCCACAGTGGTGTTGAGAGAGACTTTGGAGAGACTGTGCCTCAACAAGTAGCAATTACGATAGATAGAGGTAAAGCAAGTCAGATTAGAGAAAGAGTTGGGCGAGCTACATGCACAATTCACCTAGGGTGAGAGAGATTACTTAGTCTTGGTCACGCTGGTGTCAGATGTGGAGAGGAGATTGTTGAGAGAGAGGGATGAGGCATGAGATGAGGTAGTTGACCTATGGACAGAAGTAGAGAGGTTGTGAGTGGAGGTGGCTAGAGAGAATGAGGAGGGGGATGTAGTGAGATGGGAGAGAGACTATTTGGTGGCATAGGTGGTGATATGATAGGTCATTGGAGGAGGGACAAGGTAGGAGCCATCAGAGATTGGGTCAGGGACTACCAGAGATATAGAGGGTCTACAGGGATAACTAGAGCAATTATGGAGAGAGAGAGAGAGAGGAGATCTGCACCGAGAGTTGGCTGAGATCAGAGATAGAGTGGATTTTTTAGAGAAAACAATTGGGGATATGGGACTGATGCAACAAAGAGAGGAGGAGATGAGGATGGAGATACACATGCTGTAGATAGAGAGGGACATGGCAGAGGCATAGGTACAAGTCATAGAGGCAGATAGGGATGTGGAAAAGACACATGCTCAGGTGTTGCAAAGTGAGAGGTAGGTGGCACAGATAGAGGTTTAGTCTCTTTAGAGGGAGAGGGATGCAGTGGTGTCACAGGTATCAAGTCTTCGGAAAGAGTGAAATTCTGCCAAGTTGAAACTTTAGGCACTTCAGAAGGACAGGGATGCAATGGAGGCTTGGACAAATGTTGCATATAGGGAGAGAGATGTTGTAGAGTTGTGGATGTAGATGCTACAAAGTGAGTGAGACACAACACAGGCTCAGCTGTGGGTAGTGCATGGTGTGGGGGGTGAGCCAGAGGCAGAGGTACAGGGGTTTTGAGCGCAATTACAGGCTACAAAGGCTAAGAGAGATAGGCCTACAGAGTAGGTACAACAACTGATAGTGGCACAGGAGGCCTGGGTATAGGAGCGGAGGGCTATTAGCAGAGATTTGGATAGGTATAGACTTGAGTGGAATGCCGCTAGGCATTAGGCTACACAACAAGATGATTATATGTAGGAGGCGAGCTATTGGAAGTGTGCGTATGAGCATGCTATTCTAGATCTGGTGCAGCGTATGACATGCTACATCAGACAGGTACCTCAGATGCCAGCACCGTCCCAGTCATTAGGGACACATACCAGAGGGTATAGTGACTATTGGTGGACTCCTATCGATGGTTACTAGGGGACTCTCACCCATGAGTATCAGGGGACTCCCACACATAGAGGGCGAGTGCCAGACTCTCCTTAGAGATTAGACGTGGGTAGCTCACAGTAGAGTAGCTAGAGAGTAGATGACAAGATGCCATTTTATTGACAAACACAAGATGGAGTGTTTAATATTTATCGACAAAGATAAAAGGTACTCCATCTCTAGATTTTGTACCTTATTTGATGATATATGATGGATATGTGGTAGATTATGCTTGAGACTTTGTGACGAGATGTACATTGTATTATTTTGATTATGATATGGGACAATCCTTATGACACTATGCATTTTAATTTTTGTGATGGATGATTCAGTTTATGTATGCATAATTATATGATATTTCATGCTTATGTGGATGGATGATCTGATTTATTTATGCACATGTATATGATATTGCATGCTTATGTGGATGTATGATTTGATTTATTTTTGCACATGTTTATGCTACTTCATGATTATGTAGATGGACAATTTGGTTTATGTATGCACATGTTTATGGGAATGGATGATTTGGCTTATGTATGTGCATGCTTATGTGGATGTATGATTATGCATATACTAATGTTGATAATGCAGGATTATTTGAATATTTGGTATGAAATGTAATTAGGATGTAGCCAACAATATGTTTTGGCAGGTGATAACACATGTATTATGTAAATGTTAATATGGACATGTATGGGTTAAATGAAACTATGATGCTTAATCTAAACAACCTATGATCTATGAAATATACTGAACCTATAATATAACACGAAATATGAATGAAAGATGAGTTCCTATAATGCAAATCTAAGTGTTAGTAAGGATTTGCATGGGAGTGGATAGGTGATAGGTGTGTTGTGGGTGTGATACTACACCTGTCAAAAAACTATGAGTATCCTGAGAGGAAGATCAAGAGGGAAAAGAGTCAAGACCTTGCACAATCTAAATCACAAGTCCTAGGTCATAAAGAAGGATGAATGAAGAGTGTATGTAGTGAAATGAAATGTAGTCAAGAACACAATTTTCCATCTTTGGAGCATTGATTTTTGTTATAGCATAAGATACTGAATACCCTGATATGTAAGATCAAAGTGAGTTGGCATCCAATGCATGAAATAAACACAACAAAAAAAAGACTATCCTGACACCCCAAGGTCACGATGACCTTGGTCATTCCAAGTATTGGGATAACCACAAACACACAAGGATGCCCTAGCAAAACACAAGACCTTAGGGATCTTGGTGGTACTACATGGGACAACTGAGAAGACAACAACAAAGAAAAGATCAAGATACACCCCTATGTTGACGAGTCAAAGCACGCCATGATATGATGGATCAATTCAACCATGACAAGTGTTGATAGTGAGCTCAAATGATAAAAAAAAGTCCAAAATCATTGAAAGATCACAATCAATTTCAAACATCCTTTGCCATAGGATCAAGGGGATGGATGGGATTGAAGTGGTCTGCTAGGAAGGATGCATCCTATTGAGACCGATGATGGATACTAAACTAGAATGACCTAGTTGATGCAAGATGTTTTCCATTAACCAGATGTCATGACACTAGGGGATTTTGTTTGTGAAGAATGAGCTAGACAAGGCCACATACTGACACACCCTACAAACCTAGAGGTTTGAGGGCTGATCAAAGATTAGCCTTGCCTAAGTGAAAGGGTAGAGCCTTTGTAGTTCAAGAAAAGAACATGGATAAAGTGGAAAGGGGATGATGAAGGCAGATGATGGATGACCAACATGGGATGGTCAGAATACGCCAAGGGTAGATCAAATGATCAACCTTTCCTATGTGATAGTATAGAGGTAACGTAGTTTGACTAAGGATGAGGAGATTGTCGTGACAAGATGATATCTAGATGAAGGCCGAAATAATGGGGGGGGCATATGAAGACACACAAACGATGGGATGATTAGAAAAATGACATAAGCTTAAAGTGGGATACAAAAAAGCTCAAGATGAGGGATAGCCTAGATGGATCTTTCAATGCTCAATGAAAATATACCAAGCGGCTAAGGATGGGATGGGTGAGGATGATAGTGTGGATAAAAGTATAAAATAACTAGGATGCTAGGTAGATAATGATTAATCCCTTTATGGATGATGCTTGTTACCAAGTTTTCACCACTTGTACTTATCCAAGGGACCACCAAAAAGTGGTTTTCACCATAGGACAAACTTATTTCTCTTTACTATTTTTGAATTTTTTTTTTTTATTTTTTTGATTTTTGATTAGGTGGGGTTACCAAGCAGACTTAGGTGTAGAACCTCTTATGATGCATGATATTGATGGGTTATTCTAGGGGATCTCTCTCAAGAGTAGCTATTTTGTATGCCCCAAATCCATATTTAGCGGCTCTGATATAAGGCCCCAACCAATTTGCTTCAAATTTTCCTTTCTTGTCTCAATCCTACTAGGTGCGCTAGTTCTCTTTAAGAAAAAGATCTCCAACCTGGAACTATCAAGTACAAACCTTCTTGTTGTAGTTACACTTGAGGCAGTTCTGATATGCTTGCAGATGATCGTAGGCTTTGATTCTTCTTTCATCAAGTAACTCCAGCTGTGCAAGCTGTGTAATATGAGCATCCTCCTCACTAATAAGATTTTTTAAAGAAATTCTCAGTGATGGGATCTCAACGTTAGTTGGTAAGATGGATTCAACACCATAGACTAAAGAATAGGAGTGGCACCTATACGGGTGCAGATGGAGGTGCGATATTCCTAGAGGGCGAGATGAATTATATGGAGGTGCCAATCTCAACCAGTGTTATTGACAACCTTTTTGAGGATATGGATAAGGGTCTTGTTGGTTGCTTCGGCCTAGCCATTACCCTAGGGGTAATAAGGTGTTGACTAATGATCTTGGATATGAAAAGTGTCACAATGATGTTTCATGGCTTGGTTTTTGAAAGTTTTTTCATTATTGGAGAGGATGGCCGATGGGATACCATATCTACAGAGAATATGGTAAAGGATGAATTTTGAGATCTAAGTACCAGTGATCTGTGAGAGTGGCATTGCTTCCACCCACTTGCTAAAGTACTCAGTGGCAGTAATTATGAATGTATGGCTATCAAAAGATGGTGGGAAAATCTTTCCAATCAAGTTGAAACCCCATTGAGAGAATGGCCACGGTGCTAGGAGGGGTTGAAGGTCCTTTGTTGGAGCATGAATCAAATCTGCATGTTGTTGGTAGGGAAGGAATTTCTTCACAAATTCACAAGCATCATGCTCTAATGTAGGCCAATAATATCTAAATCGGAGAATATTTTTGACTAGGGCCATACCATTTGAATGAGCTCCACAAACACCACTATGTACCTATGTTAGTGCTATGCGAGCTCTGATCTCATTTAGACATCTAAGGAGGATCCCATCATACCCGCAATGATAAAGTGTATCACCAATGATAATGTATCAGGCCAAACATTGAATAAAGAATTTTTGTTGGTTTTGTGTGAGGTCTGGGGGTGGAATATTATCATGGAGATAGGTATATATGTCCTGGTACCAGGGGGAAGCAAGACCCATGATATCACACACCAAGTTAGTCTTAGGAATATCATATACTAGGATTAAAAGTTGTTCCACAAGGAACTCACATTCTGGCCGATCTTTAGGCATGTCAATCAAGGAGCCGATAGTGGCCATTGCATCAGCTACTTTGTTTTGTACCCTAGGAATTTGGTCAAATTGTATGAAGGTGAAATATTTCTTGAAATCATCCACCATGTGTTTATAGGGTAACAACTTATCATCTTTTGTTAGGAATTCATCATTAACTTTCTTGATGACTAACAATGAATCACCAAAAACTTTCAAGTGAGTTATGTGCTACTACTTTGCAATTCGAAGGCTGGTGAGGAGGGCTTTATACTCTGCAATGTTGTTGGTACACAGGAATGCTATCCTGAATGATTTTGGAATGTAGTCACCTTGAGGGGTAACTAATAGAATTCCTGGGCCTGATCCATTATGAGTATATGAGCCATCAAAATATAGTGTCCAAGCTGGTGCTTCTATGATTGTGTAAACTTCTTCATCTAGAAATTCAATGACCAGAGGGTAAGCATCTATGAATGGTGCCTTAGTAAACTAATTAGCTATGACTTGTCCTTTTATGGATTTTTGCTCCACATACTCTATGTCAAACTCATTTAGGAGCACGACCCACTTGGCCATACAACTAGTTATAGTAGTTTTAGATAACAGATACTTTAGTGGATCAATTTTAGCAATTAATTTGACTGGATGGATGAGCATGTAATGTCGGAGTTTCTATGTGTTGAAGACTACTGTGAGGTAGGATTTTTCCATGGGAGAGTAGTTTAATTCATAACCAACCAGTGTCCAATTGATGTAGTAGATTTCTCTCTCTTTTCATGATTCATCATGTTGTGCCAACAATGCCCCCAATGCAACTGAAGTAGTAGAGATATAAAGTAGGAGGGGTTTCTTGGGAATAGCTGGCATCAAGATTGGTGGATGAGCTAAGTATTCCTTGATCTTATCAAAACCTGTCTGACACTGTTGGTTCCATTGAAAGGTAGTCTTTCTTTAGAAGATGAGTCAATGGATGACACTTATTTGCAAGTTGGGCTATGAACTGACGAATGGATTGCATGTTCCCTTGAAGACTTTTGAATTGCTTCAGATTGCATGGGGGTGGCATGTCCAAAATAGCTTTCACCTTGGTGGGATCAACCTCCATTCCCCCTCAAGAGACTATGAAACCAAAAAAAATTCCTGACGTAACACCAAAGACACACTTTTTGGGATTTAGTCATAACTTGTAATGTTCCAACCGTTCGAAGATCTTCTTTAGGATGGTAGGATGTTCCATCTAGGTTCTAGATTTCCTTAACAAGTCATGATGATATGGACGAGGTCATGGAAGATGACTGTCATTTCCCTTTGATATGTCGCCCCTGCATATTTGAGACCAAAGGGCATAAAATTGTAACATAAAATACCCCAAGGTCTTGTAAAATCAGTCTTGTGTTGGTCCTCATGTGCAATTTAGATATGGTTATAACCAGAGAAACCATCCATAAGGGAACATCTCATGTCCTGTAGTGAGGTCGACCAACATGTCAATATTGGGTAGAGGGAAGTCATCCTTTGGGTAGGCCTTGTTAAGATCCCTGAAGTCTATGTAGATCCAAATTTCTCCATTTGGTTTGGCAACTAGTACCATATTGGAGATCCAATCAGAGTAGTCAATTGGTCTGATAAAACCTGCATCTAGTAATTTCTCTAGTTCCTTCTTGACTAATAATGCTACCTGTGGATGCATCTTGTGAAGCTTCTATTTAACAAGCTTGGAATTTGGGCGAACATCCAGATGATGAACCACTAAAGCAAGGTCTAAGCCTGGCATGCCTGAATATGACCAAGAAAAGTTAATAATACCCTCTTGGAGTAATTGAACAATGACTACATAATCCTGATCTAAGAGTGATTTGGCCACATATGTGATCTTAAGAGCTTCGACAATGCCCAAATTAACTTCTCAAGTATCTTCAATTAGGATGGACAATCGTGTAGATAATTGAGTTCCCACAAGGGGGAGATGAACATATCCATCCTCTAGTTCCTTTTCAAGGTTTTCACCATTGTATGCGTCCTTTATTTTTACTTTTTCAAGGTCAGGAAGTGGCTTGGGGAGGTTTTCACTAGATGATTGCTTTTTATTTTTCTTATTCTTATTTTTGTTACTGGAGTGTTCATCCTCCTCCAATCCCATAAGGTTGACATATGTATCCACAAACATATTGATATGTGTGCTATCACGTAGGTCCCAATCAATAAGCTCAAGGTGATGAAGAGATAGGCTAATAGTACAGACAGATAGGCATTCGAACATGGATGATAGGTTTGTGTGATCGACATCATCATATGCACATATGATGGATTCCTCCTTAGTTATGTCTTCCAATGAACCATCATCCATGACAACACTATTGGAAGTATTAGATGATGTTGCAAGGCCTTTCTATTTTTTTGTCATATTTGATGCCTATGTTTTTTGGTAGCTTTGATGTATCAATAATTTGCAACCACCCTTGTTCTTCTTTACCTAGGCCCCTGCCTTGGAAGCTATACTTTTCTACAAACTTAGCTGACCAAGGATATGCTTCTTGAAAGTATTCCTTTAGAGGAGGATCTGGTTGGGGTTCTTCTCGGTATACCCATTGACTTATATCCTCTTCTGGTGCATCTATCTTGATACTAGGGGACCTAAAAGTGGTAGCAGGATTTTTTTTGCACTGAAGGTGATAGTCTTGTCTTCCTTTGGAGTAGCATGTGAAGGTTGACCATACTTGTGTGGTGACGGTGGCATGGTTGCTACATTAAGAGCAGTATTCATTTCATATTCACCACACCCCTTATCAATGATCTGTACTTTTGTGACTGTAAGATGGAGTGGCTATTGTGGTCAAGGGTGGATTAGAGGATGATGACTGAGATGCCCCCATTTCAACCCTAGGACAATAATGTAAATGGGGAAATGATGCCTCTAAAGTGTGACAGTATTCATTTGGTTGGGGGTCAGCATAAATGGTGATCTCTTGTCCATTAACCAGGAATTTCGGGCATTGATGGTACGTGGAGGGGACGACTTGCATAGTGTGGAGCCATGGGCGGCCAAGGAGGAGATTATATGGTAAGTCTAGATCAAGGACGTGAAAAGTAGTGTACTGAACTACAAGTCCCACCTGGATAGGAAGACTGATAATTCCCTCTGAATTCCTTTCCACATTATTATAAGCCTTGATTGTGATAATTTGATTACTTAAATCTTTTTGAGTATACCCTGCTTGTTTTATAAATTTCAGAGTACATAGGTTGAGGGAAAAACCATTACCTACCAAGACCTTTTTTATTTTATGACGGGCAACTAGGACTTCAATATGCAAGGGGCGGTTGTGATTGGCATCAATATTTGGTATGTCATTCTGCTTGAAGTGCAACTGATAAGATAAAGCTAGGTTTCCTACCAAAGCTTGGAATCATGTGGGATCGATGTCATTAGGTACAAGGGTTTCCTGTAAGGCTCTGTTGGGGATTTCTTGATGTACAGGAGAAGACTTAAGTAGATCCAAGATTGAGATCTGAGCAAGGGTCTTCCCTAAGTGATCCAAAATGTTGTACTGAGAGTTTATAGGACTTGGCTTAGGCAGGTACAGAGGTCGCAGGGACAGTGATGTGGGCTCGTCGGGTAGTAACAACACATTGGGGATCTTTGGATTTGACATGTATCATAGATACACAGGGTTCTACCTGCTCAATGTAATGGACAATACCATCGTAATTGAGGGGTACATTCTTATAGCTTATGTTATTTGTGCTATTGTCTTGGGGATTGTTGTTGGAGGTGCTCGTACCTTGATTATGGTTAGGGAAGGTGTTTTGGTATATCTGCCATTGAGCATTAGACGACGAAGCTTGACTAGTGTCAACTTTGATATCTCCTCGATTGATAAGATCTTGGACATATTTTTTGAGAGTTTGACACTTATTCAAAGTGTGTCCTTTGATTTTATGGAATTCACAATATTCATTATCCCTAAACCAGGCAGGTTTATGCTTGGATTCATCAAGTAGTTTGGTGATAGGGTACGTGATTGGATAGTTGACCTATAACAACTTATTGAAGACGACACTCAAGAGTTCTCCTAATTGAGCATATTGGCATTTAGCATTCCCCTGACTATTCTAGTTTGTCTATTGAGGAGGATGAGATGCCCCTTGTGGTACAAATATGGCATTAGGTATAGATGGTTGTTGTCTCTAGGATGTATTAGCCACCTGAACATGTTTAGTATCAGTGATGCCATCATTCACTGCGTTCTTGTTCTTGTTCCAAAAACGTGGCTTGTCACCGAATGGCCTTTCTTTGTCATGGTTGTGTATCTTGATGTGCCCTTTGGCAACAAGGGAATGTTCAAGGATGGGTCCCTTTTCCACTATCTCTATGAAAGTGGTGACACAGTGTAACCTAAAATTATTAGCCATGTCAGGATGAGAGTTCTCCACGAAGAGGGTGACCATTTCCTTCTCTTTTAGAGGGGTTTTCATTCAGATTTCTAGCACACGCCACCTTTGAAGGTAGCTAGCAAAGGTTTCCCCCTCGCGTTGTTTCTCTTTGAGGAGATCTAAGGTGTCAGTGTCCTCCAAATTGAAGGAGAAGTAGGAATTTTTTTTCTGATAGGTCTGCAAAGGATTTTATGGACCCTTGTTCTAGACCCATGAACCATTATAGGGCATTAGCCATCAGGCTTCGTGGGAATAGGCACAAGAGATAATTGTTGTTGTGCATAACTTCCTAAATCTAGGAGTAGAAATCTTGCAAGTGGGCCTTAGGATCTTTTTTCCCCTTGTATATATCAAATTTTGGTATTTCAAAATGTTTAGGGAAGGGGATCAACAAGATGGAGGGATCGAATGGATATGGACATATGTCCTTGAATTTGAATGATTGTTTGCTAGTCCCAGCTTGAAGATCTTCTAGAGCACCTTTGATTTCTAATAGATCTGAATTGACTAGTGGCGTAAGAGACAAAGGCTGGTTGGATGGGAGAGAGCGTTGAAATGTTGAGGTATGGATTTTGGTAGTGGGATGATGACATCCCTTGCTAGTATGCCAAGGGATTTTGTTGGTATGGGGGTTGTTGTTGTGAGGTATAGTACAAATTTATTTGATAAAAATGCAAGGTAGGTTGCTAAGGAGCTTGGATGTGTTGTTGCGGATTGACCTGCTGATACTGAGGATATTGCTACAAGTGTTGGGAGGCTGCATAAGGTGGTTGCTACTAGTACTACTATTGGTTATGGTAATAATGATGTTGTGGTGGTTGCTGATGTGAGGTGAGCTATTGCATGGGCTAAGACAGTATGTTGTATTGTGTTTGAGCTCGTGGTCATAGGATGGATGCAAGGAACGAGGATATGGTTTGAGTGGGAGGTCAGGACAGATTGCTTTGCAACTGGTATGGTGGTTGTTGTGAAGAGAACGAAGGGTTATATGGTAGTTGTTGCTATTGGGGTGGCTAAGATAACATAGGGGTGTTTTGCAAAGGAGGTTGTTGGGTACCAAAGGGTACATTTGGTTGGGATGTACCTTGTGGCAATAATGGAGGTGGTAGGTTAGATTGGGGAGGCTGTGGAGACGCATACGAAGGTGATGGTAGGTTTATGGCCCCAAAAGGTGGAGGTAATGTAGTAAAATGGCTGCCCCCAGTGCTGACAGGAGGTAGATTTGAAAGGGGTGGTGACGTTAGCATTAATGGCGGTGGTTGCAGAATGTTTCATGGCATGCCAAAGGAAAAAGGATCATTGGGATTAGTTGTTTGAGGAGCCCCATGACTGAGATTGTGGGATATGGGGGACTCCTAATGGGATAAAAAATGGCATTGTCGAATTTAGGTTGATGCCAACCTTCTACAGGAGGAACATTGGGGATGTATGAACTATCAGGTGCATTTTGTGAACCTTGGGGTATGTTAGGTGTGGAACTGCTATACTTGGATAGGTCAATACCTGATGGAAACTTGACACCTTTTTCAATTAAGTGAGCTAATATTTCTTCCCCATGTTTTTTGAGAAGGTGATCTATCAATTGCACATTGATAGGGTTACTAAAGTGTTCCTCAAATGTAAGTTTAGGTTGAATGACCATGTTTTCATCCCCTAAGGGTGATGTGTTTTGACCGTCAATATTGGATTGTGATGATATACCATTATGGGGATCTCAAGGGATATTCGTTCTGTTAGTGGGATCTTGCGAGAAATTAACTGGGTTGTTGGGATCTTGAGGGATGTTTCGTTGGGATTGTTGTTTGAACATTTTCCTTGTCTATGACTGAGTCTAAATGTGCATGCAAGATGATAGGATGGATTAATACGCTAAGATGATCAAGATGATGATGAAAGGATTGACCCAATGAATTAGCTGATGAGGATATGGCTCAATGGGGTTGATTTGGATGATTGATTTGAAATGGATTTGTTTGATGAGATTGGATTGAGTTGATTGGTAGACAATTGGCCAACCTAGACTGAATGATATGATGATTTGATTTGGATCGATGATCGATTAGGATGAATGATAATGACTAAAATCTAAAACTGAGTTCAAGAGTGATCCTTGGTAATGCTAGGTGTTGATTAGTTAACTAAAGGGGGGATGTATGATAATGACACTGAATCCAACTTGAGATTGAAGTAGATTGATTGGGTTGATGAGGATGATCGACTTAGGATGAATGACTTCCCTAAGTCAGTTTTGATGGATGACGATTAGGGATGAACGCCTAGGTCAATTTAGGCATGAATCAAGGGGATGGGCATTTAGGATGGTGAATGAACTCTTGAAACGGGTGTACGAATGTTCAGAATAGGAAGATGAGTGATCAAAATGGTGAAACAAGGGTCCTGAATGACGAAACAGATGTAAAAGTTGATCGATCAAGGGTCAAGTCCACCCCTGTGGAGGGAAGGTCCACCCAAGGAACAAAAGATGGTCAAATTTGGTCAAAACAGGCCTGAAAGGGCTAGGTCAAAGGTCAAGTCCGCCCCTAGATGAGTTAGGTCCACTTGTGGAACAAAAGATGGTCGAATTTGATCAAAATAGGCCTAAAAGTGCTGGGTTAAAGGTCAGGTCCACCCTTGGAGGTCAGGTTCACCTGTCCAGAGGTCAATTCTGCCTATCAGGAGGGAAAGTCCGTGTATGGAGTAAAATTTGGTCAAGAATGGCTAAAATAGGCTCCAAAGGACTAGTTTATAGGTTAGTTCCACCCCTGAATGGATCAAGTCCGCCCCTAGAGGGAAGGTCTTCCTGTCAGGAGGGCAGGTCCGCCTACTAGGAGGTTTGAACTTGAATTTTTGAAAAGATGACTAAGAAAAAGGACTCAAAACATAGAAAACATCAATGAAAAATATATGGTTAAGTCAAATAATCAAATAATCATTAGTTTCACACAAAGAAGACAATTCAGACAACACAATCCTATGTCTAGTAGAAAAGGTATGGTCGACAAATTTTTCTATTATGGGATGAACATGGTTGCTAAGGAGTCATCAATATACACCTAGTACGTGAGACCCAAACCGTGAACACCAACCCATTACAAGCATGAGTCAGGAATCTTAGTGATATACTAAAGGCTCAGACCAACTCTTCACGTCATCTTGACGCTTCACCAATTATAACATGGTTGGATTGAGGTACAACTTTCACTCTCCCTCCTTTATATACCCTGTCGGTAAGCGTGGTTGGAATCATCCCTTGGTGGGATGAAATCCCCAAGTAGTTCCCGCTAAGAAAAGTAAAAGAGGATGACTCAAAGGACTTGGTAATATAAAATTTCTCATCACCTAGGATCACCAAATGGTACAAGGGGATTGGATACGTCAAATAACTTACCCACACACAACAAAAACAAGGTTCATTGACACCCCTAGTTAAGCTATGTTCCTAAACACTTAAAATAACCAAAAAAAGTGCCAAAAAGATGAACTTTCACCTTCTAGAAAAAGTTGTCTAGGGAAAAACCACCTATCTAGAGGTCAGGTCTACCTATCTAGAGGGAAAGTCCATGTCTGTAGGTCAAGTCCACCTATCTACAATTCAGGTCCATCTGTCTACAGGTTAGGTCTGCCTATATGCAAGTCAAGTGCACTTGTCTATAGGTCAGGTCTACCCTTTTGTGAATTTTTTTCCAAAAACACTTTCTAGAGTCTATGGGGGGCAGGTTCACCCCTAGGAAAGGTTGAGTCCATTTATGGAGGGTAGGTCCACCTGTCTGTCAGGTTAGGTCCACCCCTCGAAGTTGGGTCTGCCCCAGGAAGGTCTAGTCCACCCCTTTGCAAGTTGGGTCTGCCCGTCTATAAGTTGAGTCTACACCTCTGCAACCTTGTACCTACAAAAAGTCAAAAACAACAAATGTGAAAAAAAGAGACCCATTTGTGGGTCTGACAAGGTGTGCCAGAAATGTGATAGGGCATAAATACTTTTTAAAAAATGAGCAGCAAACAAAAGAGTGCAAACAACAACTATAAACACCTTACACCTCAAGATTAGCCTAGTTGGACTCAAAACAAAATAAAAACAACAAATAGAGTGGATTCACCTTGTCTTGAATCGATCCTTTTGTTTGGCCCTTTGATCTTTGATGTTGTGTATGCTCCCTTGATGGAAAAAGATGCAAGTGTGGATTGCGAGATGGATGGAAAATGGGTAAAAATGGATGCAAATGCAAGAATTTTGCTAAGCATGGCTTAAGAGAAAATTTTGCAAGAGTTTGGCTAGCATCATGATCTCCCCCAAAATGAGAGAAAAGAGGTGGTAGTTATAGAGAATTTTGAATTCTCTAGAGAAATGGAGGGTTGAGATTAAACCAACAAGGTCAAGATGTAGGGCTATGGTGAGTTGAGAACTCACAAGCTCTCACATCTTGACATGTGGCATGTGAAGTGGCTTGTAAGAGATGATGTGTACATGAGGTGGAAATACGGTATATGACATGGAGGTACTACATAGTACCTTGGGATTGGACAAGATCTCTTCATAAAGGAGGTCCTTGTCCCCATGTGGGTGAGAGGACATGTGAGGAATTAAAAATTCCTCAAATATCCACATGGGGATGAGAAAAGGAATTTTAAATTCCAAGGAATGCATTGAGGGATTAAATGTGAATTAAAAATTCACATGGGGAAAGGGGGTGCCTTTTCCAAAAGGAGAAAACCTTTAAGAAGGTTGACTTAGGACACATTCCATAAATGATATGGGGATTAGGTTGACCTAATTAGGTGATTAAGGTTGTGTAATTACTTGATTAGACAAATTAATGGCAGATTAGAGGAAAGAGGGAAATTATGGAGGATGGGACCCTAATGATGATTAGGGTTGTGCACATCTTAATCATAAATTAATTATGATTAAGAAAGAGTGTTAGATTGTTAAGAGGGATTAGAGACCAACTTGCAAAAGTTGGAGGATGTGACAATGAGAGAGAAAGTAAGGAATTAAAAATAAATTTAAATTCTAGGAGATAATATGACTAAATTAAATAAAGTGATACATTTATTTAATTTAGAGAGGAAAGAGGGAAAAAGTATTTATTAAATCAAATACTTTGGAAAACTTATGTAGGACACGAAATATTAATTAAATGAGTGATTTAATTAATACCGACAAAGAGGATGAAGTAGATGAGAAAAAGGATGGTTAAGGAGATGAATTTGACCATATGGAAGTGGTCAAATTTAGATGTCTACACTAGCATAGGGTTCTTGTATATCTTAAGATCTTGATTCCTGGTTGGTACCTCAATAGATATGGTTTCATTTTCTATAAGGTCTTGGATAATTTTTTTGAGCCTCATGTAGTTTGTTGTCTTGTGTCCTTTGATTTTATGAAAGTCACAAAGATCATTCTCATTGTACCAAGATGATTTCTCTCATGGTTCTTGGTAGTTTTCAAAGTTGGGAAGCGTTATCAGGTTTGACTCTACCAACTTCTTCATGATGGTCTTGATGGGTTCTAATAACTGTGTGTACTTGTGTTTAGGATAGTTGTTCTTGTTAGGGGTTCACCTTTGTTGTGTTTCGGTGTTGTTGATTTGATTGTTTTGAGGAGGTGTCATTTTCTACACAATTGGTTGAGTATTAGCAACTTGATTGTTGTTTGGTCTAGGAGCACTAAGTACTACCTTAGCATCTACCACATCATAATTTGTTATGTTCTTGTTCTTAGCCCGGATGCAAGGATTGTTGTTTGAACTAGTTGATGATTGATTATCTTTGTAATCTTGAGTATTTCCTTGTGAGATTAGAGCTCTCTTGATGTTAAGGGCTCTAGGGACAAGCTTGTCATAAGATATGATGCATTGCATTTTCAAGTGGAAGGATAGATTTAGATGTAGATTTGCTATGATGATTCCCACTTGTTGTTCCTTGGGAAGAGGCCATTTGCTCTTACTAAATATTTGTCTCCACCATTGCAAGAAATTAGTGAAAGATTCTACTTTGTTTTGTTTGAGAGCGTACAAATCTTCTAGACTTATGTCTATGTAAGGGTTAAAAGAGAAGTGATTGATGAATTTATCAATAATTTCTTGAAAAGTTTTGATACCGGGAGGTAGTTGAGAAAACCAATCCATGGTAGGACCTATTAAACTTCAAGGGAAGGGACACATTAAACAAGAATCATTATAGGTCACCTCCATGCACATGATGTTGAACTCTTTGACATGGTCCACAAGACTTTCTCTCCCTTTGTATTTATCAAATTTGGGGATTTCAAAGTCGGGAGGGAATGGTACCATTGTGATGTTACAATCAAATGGATAAGGACATAGATTATATGTATGGGGATTCTTTTTCTTGCCCCCCATCTGAAAGTCTTGCATTTCTTGTGACAACACTTTGAGTTGTAATGCTAGATCATCTTGTGGGTTTGGAGGAACATATGTTGGGATGTCAGATGTGTTGTATGTGGGATTCTGATATGATAAGGTGTTGTATGGGGTGTATGGTGGTGTGAGATTTGGTGAAGGTGATTGAGGTGATGATGTATATGTTCTTAACATGTTTGTATTGATGATGTTTTGTTGAGGATTATAGTAGGAACTTGTTGTTGTTTGGAATACTACTTAGCTAGTAAGGCTTGTTGTTGTTATTGAGCCACAAGGGCTTGATGTTGGACCTATTTTTGTTTTTTCACCACAAGGTCTTGCCATTGGGCTTGCTATTCTTGTGCCACTAAGGCTTCTTGATGGGCTTGATGTTTGTTTCTATGCTAAATCTACTTGCTATGCCGCTAAGGCAACTTGCTATAGTTGGGATGCTAGGGCTACTTGTTGTTGTGCTACTATAGCTCCCTGCTATTGTTGCTAATGTTGTGCTGCAAGGGATGCTTTCTATTATTATTATTTTTGGATGGATTGCAAATAAGTCTATTGTGCTTGTTGTAAAGCTAAGGCATGTGCTTGCAATGTAATATCAGTTGGTTGTTGGGACATATTTGATAGATTGTGGGTTTTGATGTTTTGAGTGGGTAGTGGATGGTTGTTGAGAGGTTGAGTGCTCTCTTGGTTTAACATTCCTTGTAAGATAGTGGATTGAAGTGGAGGAATGTTGGGTTCTGAGGAATGTAAGATAGAAAGTTGAAGAAAGGTACCTGAAAGTATAAAGGTATGTTTCCCTTTAAATTTTTCACTTGTGGTGATATTGGTCATTATACTTCAAGATGTTTGAATAGAGTTGTACATAAGAAAAATAAGGATTATAGAGATAAGGATAGAAAGGATAAGAAATACAAGAAGTTGTATTATGTTAAAGAAGAAGTCAGAATCTCTGATGATGAATCTAATTATGAGGGTGGTGATAATGAATGCTAATTTTTAGCTTTGGAGAATAAATATGTGTCTGCTAACCCCAGAAAATGTGCAAGGAAGAATTCTCTAGAGAAAAAAAGAATAAGATGGAAGGTACTTTGGTCACCGCATTTCATGCAAGATAGGATGAAGATTACTAGGTGATTGACAATGGATGTTCTAATCACATGGCTAGAGATAAAAGTAAGTTCACTAAACTTGAAAAGTATGATGGTGGTTTGGCCATGTTTGGTGATGATTCATGAGCTAAGATTTGTGGGGAAGGTAAAATTATTTTTGATGGAGTACACAACACAGATGATGCATATTATGTAAATGGTTTGAGGAATAACCTTTTGAGTGTTGGATAGATGTGTAGCAATGATTTTAAACTTGTCTTTCAGAATAATACCTGTGAAATCAAAAAAGGGTCCAGAGATATGGTTGTTGTTGGAAGGAGAACTCATAGAAACATCTATCAACTTAAGGGAGTTGATGGTCAATGCCTTGTACCTCAATTCAATGAAATTTGGTCATGGTACCAGAGAATGGGACATGTAAACTTTGATAATCTAGTTAGAATCAGTTCAAGAGATGTTGTCCAAGGTCTACCTAGAATCACAAAGCTTGTTAGTACTATTTTCAAAAGTTGTTAGTTGGGGAAACAAACTAGATGCAAATTTAAGGGAAAATAGTAATCTACTACTCGAATGTCAAAATTAATTCATAATGACCTTTGTTGTCTAACTAGAACAAGAATCCTAAATGGTGACAAGTATTTTATGCTCCTTATTGATGATTATTCTTGAATGGAATGGGTTTCTTTTCTTAGAGATAAGACTTGAGCTCTAGATGGGTTTAAAGTTTTCAAAGCAAGAGTGGAAAATGAAGTGAATTTGAAAATCAAATTTTTGATATCTGATAGAGGTGAAGAATTCACTTCTAGTGAGTTTAATACATTTTGTGAACAACATGGCATAAAGAGATAGTTTTCTACTTTGAGAGCCCCTCAACAAAATGGGGTAGTTGAGAGGAAAAATTGGATCATACAGGAAGTTGCAAGAACCATGATGAAAGAATCAAATGTACTAGATGTGTACTATAAAGAGGTAGAATATATTGTTGCCACATCCTACTACACACAGGTTTTGTGGATGAAGAAAACTTTGAAAGACATTGGAGTAATATGTGATGAGACTATTCCTATTTTCTATGACAACACAAGTGCTATAAAAATTTCAAAGAATCTAGTTATGCATTCAAGAACAAAACACATATCTATCAAATATCATTTCTTGAGAGAAAAGGTGTTGGAGAATGAAGCTAGATTGGAGTATGTGACAACAAAGGAACAAAGTGTAGATATATTTGCTAAGGCTCTTTTGAAGGATACTTTTGAGCATCTTAGGGAGAGGTTGGGGATCATTGGCCCTCTGAACTAGGTGCACATGAAGGTGCATCAGTCCAGTGAATTCACATATTCTTCATTTATCTAGACTGATGAATGGGTCTACTCCATAGGGGGAGTAGAAAAGGTTTTCATTATTGTAGTATGAGTTGAATGGGTGTGCTCCTAAGGGGGAGTGATCAAAGTTTTTGATCTTTGTAATCGATGTCAAAGGGAGAGATAAATTCATGTGAAAAATAGTTGTAGAGGAAGAGAATGTCTTCTCCTAGAATATTATGAAGGATGTTGTCTTTGATGGTTTTTCACATCATGTGTTGCCATCAATGACAAAGGGGGGTATTGTTGCAAGTATGAGCAAGTTTGGTGGTGTTTCCATTAATGTTGTCATTGATGTCAACATAGTTCAATATGTTGCAAATTGTACATGTATAGTTGATATGCTTTTGAGATGTTGTGAGTCCATAGAGCTATCTTCATGATGTTGCAGATGTGCTAAAATGATGAGTTTCCAAGTCCTTTTGAGAAAATTAATAAAGAGACGTCAAAGTTATGAATGTGTTCAGAATGTGCTCTGGTATGTGCTCTGCATTTCTCCTATGTTGATATGATGCTTGTGTGGATTTGAAGGTTTTCTAATGGTGATCTAGTGGTGATATCTCCTAAGTTGTAGTTTCTAGTTTGATGGGATGTGAAAGTTACATTCACCAGTGTGTGAACTGTTTTGGAAGAATTGGTCTTCTATAGACTAGGAGAATTTTTTTTTTCTACAGTCCTCTGCTATTCTATTTCAAATCTTGTGGATCTGGAATATTTCTTATATTGGTGTTCTCTTGGTTCTGGAAAATATGTGTGTGGTTTGGTGATCAAGAAGTCATGTTTCTAAGTTATTGTATGTGTCTGCACAATCTGGATGGATTGGTGGAAGGATTTCAGTGTTCGAAGGTCATTGCACTTGCATTCAATGTATCTAAATGAATCTAAGATGTGTTCTCATGCATAATGAAGTGTTTTGCATCATTTGCATGTTATCTTCTTGTTGGTAAGCATGTACATCAATATTCATTTGTGTTTTCATTAGGCTTGGTCAACCTAGTGTTTACAATTCATTCAAAGAATTAAATTTAATCAGGGAAACATGTGGTTGATCTGAGACATTATTTTTGGTCTTGGTTAAGTATTTTTATTGGTCCACTCATTCTTTTCCACCATGGGAATGTTGAGTCACCAACCTAATTTGAATTTATGAAATGAAGTTTATGTGGATGACCTTAGAGAAAGTTTCTAAAGTTGAAGATGGTATAAATGCAATTCAAATTGTGACGATTGAGATGGAGATGAAAAGTGACGAAGTAAGCTAGAAATTAAAAGAGCAGAAGTGTGTGAAAGTGGGTTGAGGCAACAATACTTCATTATGTTAGATTCTTGAAGGTAGTGAGTTGAAGGTTTTTGAAATATTTTAATCAAGGTACATGTGTGTTAATTGTTGTGGTGGATCTTTTTTTCTCTTTTGTATCAATAGAAAATGAACCTCCCTGTTGGACAGTGAGTCCTTTCTATAGGCAGTGAGCCTTTGTATTTGGAGAATGGGTCCTCTTCTAGGCAGTGAGCCCTTGGTAGCAAGCCCCTATATTCAATTTTATAATCTCTTTATATTGTGGGTTAATCCTCACCGTGGTTTTTCCCTCATTGGGTTTTCCACAAAAAAAATATGATGTTCATTGTGTTGATTTTACTTTTTGTTATTGGAATTTCATGTGCATACTTCATAAAAGAATAGTGTGGTTTTGGGATTGATAAGTGTTGAAATTTTGAATTTGAATTTGTGTGACAACTGATTCAACCCCCCTCTCAGTTTTCTTGCACCTTTTTAACAATTAAAACCCTAGATCTTAGTTTTGCAATAGTTTACATTAGGTTTGCACTAGTTGCATTACATTTAGGGTTCTTTAAAATTGTATTAGTTTGAATTTCATATAGGGGTTTAAATTTTCATTCTTGCATTGTTTAAATCTGAAAAATTCAAAAATTGCATGCATATTACATTGATTTTGCATAGTGTTTGCATATTAGCATACTTTTCATCATTCATATTCAAAAATTGAGTCAAAATTGCATTTCAAAAGTTTTCATATAGGTCATCATTTAACCTTCATTTCACTTTGCATTAGGTCATCAAATTCTAGAAATTTTTGTCACAAGATTTCTAGTTTGAAACTGAACACAAAAAACACATAAAACAACTTAAAAATTGCATTTTTCACCTTTTTAAAACCCAAATATGGGACCCATTCGCCCTAGGTGGTGAATGAGTCCTTGATCAGGACTGAATTGCATCTTTTGGCATATAAAACTCGTTGAAAAACACTTAAAAATCAATAAAATCATTTCAAAAATCCTCATCCAAGACCTATTTGCCCCTACTAGAGAATGGGTCCCTAATCAAGTCCTAATTTGCATTTTTTAAGATTTGAAATCCTTCTTTTAGGGCTTTTTTTTCTGCTATTGCATTTCTATTTCAGTTTTATGTTTCTTTGTTTCATTAAATTCATTGAATCTAGCTTAATTTTATTCATTTAAGGCATTGTTAAAATTAAAAAATTGTATTTACAACAATTCATTTTCAATCTATTGCATAGTGTAATCAAAAAATTACTTTTTTTAAGTCTGAAAATTTAAAAATGTTTACATTTTTGAAACTTTACATAATAGGGATCAAAGTACTTTTTACTTTTGCATACATAATGTTTACATTCATGAAGCTAATTTTGATAAAAAGTGCTTGTCATTTTCGGATACATATTGTTGGCATTCTTAAAGCTTTTCATAAATTGGATAAAAGTACTCTTCATCTTTGGATATACTTTGTTTATATTTGTGAAGCATTGCTTAAGATGGCTAGAAGTACATTTCATTTTTTGTCAAAAAATGTTAGTATCCTACCTTTCTAAACATCCTAAGAAAAATTCCATCCCTCACACTCATAAGAATGCTTTAGCAAAAGAGAATACAATGGTGGATAATCATAACAATCAAATTTGGTCTTCTCCTAATTTCTCTCCTTTTTGTGACAAAGATATTTTGGTGTTAGAAGATCAGACCAATGAGAGTTATGAGAGTCCAATTTGTCTCTCTTCCCTTACCTCTCCTACTAGGAAAAAAATTATTGAACAAGATAATGCCATCATTGATAACTCCCCTACTTGTGATGAAGTTACATTAGAATAACCAACATTTGAACTTCATCAACATCTAGTTTGTAGTTCTCCTAAAAACTCACCTACTAGGGATGATATCATGGGATGAAAATGATAACATTAACAATAGTAATGTGACTTCCTTAGATGATGGTGAAAATATGACACTAGACTCACCTTCATTAGAAAGAAATCAAACTCAAACCACTGAGGTTATGAATGTAGAAGTGTCTACTAGATCCCCATTGATTATTGGACCTCCTAAATACCCTATGGAACATCTTAAGAATCCTCTAATTCTTTACCCACCCTCACAAAAACCACAAGTTCAAAACAAACTTGTGCTTATCCTTGAACCACTAAAAAATAAGCCTTCACTTAACAATGGTAATGTTTGACAACAAACTGATTATAATACCGCTACACATACCTACAATACAAGGAACAATAGGAAACAACAAACAAATCCTGCTTCATTACCTTTTCCTAACCCTATCTTTCCTAGCACTCCTCGCTTACATGTGAATAGTGGAAAGGAATATAATCTTGTTGAACAACTTAACAATACTCCCACTAAGATATTTCTATGGGATCTTATTCAAACCTTGCCTAATTATCATAGCATGCTTCAAATAGCCTTGCAACAAGTTATGATTCCTCCTAACAGTAGTTCAAATGATGTAGTAGCAATAGTTCAAGGAATGAATGAGATGAACTTAGATATTTTTTTTCACTATAGAGAGTTACGTTCCTTAGAAATTCAGAAGAGAAATGAAGCTTTCAATATAGTCTATGTTAATTGAACCATGATAAAATGAACCCTTGTAAACAATGGTTTGGCCCTGAATGTGTGTAGTGTGATCCTTTTGGAAAAGATCAAAATGAGTAGAATCAATATTCAACCTGATTCTTTATCTATCCATGGATTTGATAATATAGGAAAACAACCACTTGAAGTCATCACATTACCTATTAATGTAGGGAAAGTATTATTACAAAGTTTGGTCCATGTTATGGTTGAGGATCTTTCTTACAATCTCCTCTTAGGAAGACCGTGGATTCATGAAATGAATGGTGTTCCTTCTACTTTGCATCATGTCATGAAGTATGTCTATAACAACAAGGTTTACATGCTAAAAGGTGATCCTAAACCTAAAAGTTGCTTGATTGTCGAGAGAGAAGGATGAGATCCTTTGGAAGCACTAGAATTGGTTACAAAAAGGAAGTTATGCAAGAAAAATAACACAAGAAGAAAATTGAGGAAGTCACTAAATTGTTAGAAGATGATTGGGGTTCCTTAGATTTCACACCAACATTCATGGGTAAATACAAGATCATAAATAGATATTTTGAAAAGGGAAAAGATAAAGCGGTAATGTTAACACAATATTCAACACAAAATTTGAAAGCATCCACCTCAACTACTTTAGAAGATCAAGAAAATTACACAACAAACTTTGACAAAATTGATTATGAACAACAACCAAATCCAAAAGAAATGAAAAGGATTTATGGAAAATTTTATGAACTTATGAAACAACTTGGTTATAGTGGAAAAGGATGTTGTGCTAGAGAACAAGGTATCCATGTCCCTATAGAGCCTAACACACAATAAACAACTCACAGTCTTGGTTATTGTCCTTTGATAGAAACAAAACCATCAAACAAGTCTTCACTTGATATCAACGCTATTACAAAAGATTATTCTAAGCCAACTTTAACATTAGTGATTCCCGAACTAATATACACTACTATCCTTTGAAAGAAACAAAATAAATAGAGAAATCCTCGCTTAACATCAATATCATCATGCAAAACAATAATGATTGGATTTTGTTAGATCTTACATAGTCATGTAAAGGAGATTACAAAATCTCACAATCTAAAGAGTCTTGTGTAAATATGACATCCTATACTAAGCAAGAGATATCTTTGTCACAAAATAAAGGAACATCTTCTACTATTGATCAAGAGGGTATCTTGTTGAGACTCCTCCAAGATTGTTTGATATCTCTCCCTCCAAGAACACGACAAAAATTTTACTTCAAGAGTCATTTTGTACATATCATAGAGTTCATATTCATTCTACTAATGAATGTAAGGATTTTGGTAATAAAATTCAAACATCTTAAGGATTTTGGTGCTCTTTATTGTGTTGAAGCACCTAGTTTCTCTAATTGATATTGGTTTTCATGTTTCTCATCAATCATCTCAACTCATCCTTGTCTTGCACTAAAGTGGGGGCAAGGGATTAAGTAGCTTTGTCCTCGTATGTCACTTGTCATTGTCTCTTTTGGGCTAGTTGATTGTCTTCCATGTATATATAAAAGCAAGCTTGGGATGTGGATGACATGCCTTAGGTTGGCTCGCATGTGACATACTTTTCCTTCTAGGTTTAACATTGTATTTTTGGGGGAATCCCCTCCCTCCTTGTTAATGGTGTAGCTTTATTTTAGAAACATATGACTTGGCATAGGGTTTTCTAAGGAGAGATCTCATGTCTTAAGAGAAAACATTGGTTATGTTAAATAAATTTCTCACAGTAATGGTGTTGGAAACCGCTTTAAAGTGGGGGCATACATCAATGAAATATTTTAGCATATTTCATGGCGTGATTTTCTTTTTTCTTGTGGTGTGTCCTTTTCTTGGTGGTGTCATTTGGTTTGATTTCCTCCAAGAGTGTGATATTTCTAAGCTTGTGATCTCCTATAGTGGCATGATGTGAAATGAGAGGCATCCCATAAGTGGAGATCTGATACTCTTTGATTTTTCCTCTCTTGGAGACATTAGGCACAATGTTCCCTAAGAAGAAGACCTTACATGAATAAACTAAAATCCCCTTTAACAAAACAACTTATATACATGACATTCAAAAGAAAAAGTATTACATTGTGGTGCCTTATCAAAGTTGTCAAGAGGATAACTTCGGTATGGTTAGCTACCTCATTGGGATAAGTCACCTAGTGGATAGACTGGGGTTCCAATACCCCAAAGTGAGCACGCATGTTGGGATAACTCACCTAGTGGACAAACTGAGGTTCCACTACCCTAGAGTGAGCAATGTATGTTATAGACAAATAGCCCATTTCCACATTATGTTGGAATGTTTGTGCTTCATCCTTTGTTTTTCTTTATTTTTATTGGCCTTTGATAGGGTATGACTATGTATCTTTGTTATTGCTACATACTTAATTGTCTTGAATGTCTACTTTAGTGTGAGTTTTTCATAGGGAAAAACTCTAATAAAGTGGGGGAAAAATGTATCATTGAAAAAGTAACCCTTTTTCATGCTTAATTTGGGAATTTCTCATATAAAATTAACTTAATTATGCATTAATTTAGTGTTCTAATGTGTTGTACACATTCACATTGAATCTGGGGCCCTTTTAACTAAAATTTACTTAAATTGTACCTTATTTAGGGTGTTGTAAATTGTTTCCTTACACTTTCACACTTATCTAGGGTTTCATTAATTAATTGTGGTTAATTAGAGCTTAATTGGCCCTTTAATTCAAATTCAAGCCCTCTTAATTACACTTTTTGAAGAATTAATCCTAACACCCAATAATGATGTTGCATGACATTTAATTTGGAAAATTTGAGGTCCTAGAAAATGGTGCTAGGACCATTTTGTCATTTCTCCACTTAGAACACCTTTCTTCAATCTTTTTACATGGGTTTTTGATGTTATTTCATCCCCCCAAAGCATGGTCCTAGAAAGTTGTGCTAGGGCCCATTCACCTTTAGTGGCGAATGGGTCCCCCTCACATAGGACACCCCTTTTTAATTTAATTATGATGATATTATAATGATTTTCAATCCTAGATTTGGTGTTGTCTTGAATTATTTGAATTTCGGGGTTAATTCTTAGATTTAGTATAAATATGATGTTAATTCACATAGTTTCATCTAAGACATCCTAACATGCAATCTTAAGACTTTAAGAAATTAATAGTACATTTACAAGAGAATTACAAGAGAATTCAAAGGCATTCAAAGGAAAATTATGAATATTTTATTGTAGCAATTCAAGGTCATTTCATCGTATCAAAGGCATAGTGCATTCAAGCCTATTGTTGAGCTAAGATTATTGATGTAGCATTGAAGATCTATTTGCAAGCATTGTTTCACGTCTAATTTGAGATCAAGATCTAAATCATTCGTGGACACTTCATGTTAGTTTTCCAATTTACATTCCAAGACATCTTCCAAGGTATCAATATTTCATGTTTCATGTTTCATGCTTCTATTTCATTGTTTCATCACAAGGTTTAATTACCTAAACAGGGTTTGACCGAGGAAAACCCCTATTCTCTAACAATCAATAGGTTTTTATCCTCTTAGATGTTTTTTTGTAAGATTTAGGTGGAAGATCAAGTGGAGAAAAAGATTAGAGAAAAAATTTCAAAGTTGTCATCTACATTGCAAGATCATGAAAACAGCTCTAAAGGATTTGTTTCAAACTTTTGGGAGTTAGTCGCCTAGGATTTGAGAGTGCAAATCTTGAAGAACAAAACCCAAAATTCAATTTTTTGAAACCCTAACAAGAACCATTTTCCACTAAAGGTGAATGAGTCCTCAACGAGGCCTAAAGAAGTGAACATCTAGAATCTAGAGTTGCAGACTAAGAGGAACAAAACCTAGAAGCCACTTTTCTAAAAATCCTAACAAGGACCCATTCTCCACTAAAGGCGAATGAGTCCTTAGTGGGCCCCGAAATAGCACCTTTTCAAAAAGGTACACATTTTTTTAGCCTCTTAACACCTACCTCATTGTTGTTATAATAGTTAGGAGTCATTTCTGATTGTTATATATTTATGCTTTTTAGCCTTCACAATTGAATGAAACATCCCTTAGAAAAATTAGTGGTTTATCATATTGTTTATTCATGATGGTAAACCCTATGTTTGTTTCACTCTCATTCTTTCAATCTTTCATTTTAGAACTCACTTTCTCATTCTACACCATTTCTACACCATTTTATCAAGCTTTCTTGCATGTCTTGGATTCTGCATCAAAGTATTGGCTCTCTCACCTCATCTGGAGTGTTGCATAATCTCCTTCGATATTGTTAGCTTACTTGAGGGGAGGTAAATTCAATCTCTTTATTGCATTATTGTGTTTATGTCAAGTATTATATTGATATTTGAGCTTGTAAATATCTTTATCTTATCTTAACTATCTATTTTTTTATTATCTATTTTCTCTCTCTCTATCTATATGGTTGTCCATGGAGGTGGAAACACCAAGGCAAGCACTAAAACAACCCCAACAATTTTTTATGTTTCTATTTGTATAGGTTGTTGATTTGGAGCATTGTGGGAGTCTAGGTATCATTGGACCTCTTGTGAGATCATTCTTCTCTTTTCCTTCTCATCATTTTATTTTGTTTCACTTTATCTATGAAAGTCATTTTACATTATTTTATGTTATTTCCTTCATTTAGTTAGTATAGCATAAACACTCAATATTTATTTTTTGAATAGATGGTATACCCTTTGTGTTTATGTGAGAATTTTCTATTTTTATCCATACAAGACCATAGCATGCCATAGGGACGTTCATGCATTGTGTTGTTGTCCTTCGCCAAAAACCAGCCAACTTGCTCCTGAGACCACTAAAGTGTGCTCTTCTAGTTTCTAAAGTCTTTATTCCAACATCTATCTTAAAACATAAAATATAACCAAAACTTCTTTGTCCTTCTACCTATGTCACTTGAGCTTTACCTTTGAGGTATTTGAGAACCATTTACTCCATGTAGACTCTTTTTTGGCCTAGAGACTTGAAAGTGGAAAATATCCTCCTCTAGATCTTGGTGAACCCGACATGAACCTATTCTTTCCTTACCAAGGAAAAATAAAGGCACCCATGTTGTGGAGGCCTAAACCATATTTGTTCTAGCTTCTTGTCTTACCCATTGTTTCCCATCCCATCCTATATGGTAATGGGAAGCATTCATGTGGGGTTGTTCCTACTTCTTGACCTTTGAGGCCTCCTCCCATTCCCCCACCTACCTTTAAGGTAGACAAGGTAAATGGGCCCATTGTTGAGACTCATTTGTTTATCTCTATTCCTCCTTAGGAGTCTACACTTTCATCGCTAATATTTGTGAAGGTCATTCCTCTTGTGGAACAAGACCCTTAGGAGTCTACTCTCCCACCAAAAAAGGTTATGGAGACTACTCCTTGGGTAGAACAGGATCCCATGAGGACTTCTTAGGTTTCCCTTCGCAATGCCCATAGATGTCTCTACCAACTTGCACATGAGCATAATTGTCAGTAACGGGCCTTAGACCGAGAGTGTGGGGCCTTGAAGAAGATTGATAGGGACCTTTATGTCTCTACCTTTACTTCTACTTTTGTATTTGTTCCTATATCTATTTACATTCCTTATTTTATTCCCATGGTCTTTATTTTTCTTTTGTATTTGTAATGAGCCTCACCCCAAGAGGGTGCAATTTTTTATAGCTCCTTCTACAGAGCCTCCTCTAATCACCTCTTTACTAGATATTCCTCATTTCCCTACACCCATTGGCATGCCTCACACAAAGGTTGTGTCTACTATTGCTCCTACTCCTTCTACTACTACGAAGATTTCACATCCTTTGTTTAAGTTTAAGTTATAGCATGACCTCATTCTAAATGATGGTCACAAAAATTCTTCTTTTCCCTCTTCATCTTATTTCTATTTAGCTTGTACCATTCTCATGTTAGGTGCATCACGTCCTTCCCTGCAGTTTGTCACTACCCCTCCTCTAGAGGTTGAAAATGACTCTTTGATTCATCCTCCTCCTATTCAATCACAATACTTCACTCTGGATAAGTGTATGTTCAACTCAATGGAGGACATTCCCACTCTCTCTTCCATCTTTGCTAAGTCTATGACATTAGCCTTGCAGGACCTTGTTGATGAGGATGTTGCGGTGGCCTCCTCCTTGGCCCTTGCTACAGGTGAGTCAGCAAGCACTACCCTTCCTATCACCCCTATAGGCTTGTCTTCCCTACCCCTACGATGATCTATATTAGGAGAAAGAAATTTTTTTTGAGGTGTCAGAGTAGAGCGGTACCTCTTCCATCTTTAGATTAGATTTGTGTGTTTGTTTGTATTCCCACATGCTTGTTTGTTTATGTTTGTGCTCTCACTTCCAGGACCCTTGATACCCTTGTAGGTACTTGGATATAGAAAGAAAATATATCGTACACTTCTTCTATTTGTCTCATCATTCTTCTATGTGTCATACAATTTGGCTTTTCACATTGGGAACAATGAAAATTGTCAAGGAATTTAGGCCTCTTCCATATTGACCCAATTTTTATTTTATCTTCAAGTGATCTTCTCATTCCAATCTATTTAGGGGGTGATGATAGTTCATACATATTATATTATATTTATCTATCTATATATAGGATCAGTTATGACCCTGAATAATTAGATCCCCCATGATCTTGATTTCTTTGTCTCTACTTTTCCTGATGTTGTGGATTCTATGTGTTTTCCCTCACATCACAACATCCCACAAATACATATCGCTATGTATTTTGTGCCACAATATCTCTTTGTCTTTCTCTTCTCCTTAGAATGGAATGTGCTCCTTTGCTAGCACACATCATTCTAAGGGGGGACTATCATATCTAATCATTCTTAATTTTTCAAAATTTTGTCTTTAAAATATATATCTTGATGTCTTATGATCTCATTATCTAGCTTGGGGGCAACCTAACTAGACTTGTCTCTTATGTGACTATCTTGCAATGCAGTTTGTAGTAGCCATAGGCCTATCTTCTTGTTGTATGGACTCTAGCTTGCTATCCATACCTATTAGTGTTATCTTTTATTTGATCATATTATGAAATGTCTTCAAATTTCATTTTGATTTTTCACTTTTTCACCTAACATGTTTATTTGCACTTAACATGTTTGTGATGAGATTGTATTCAACTTTACAGGATGGAAGACTCATGTCATCTTCACATCTTGGCTCAACTTCTCTATTGAATATACCAAATTGAAGATCAGTTTCCTCTTCATCTTGGGTATATTCTCTTCAACCTCTTTCTACTTTAGCTCACACATGTTAGAATATATGTGCTAACTAAAGTGGGGGAAAAATATATAATGTCGTAAAATTGCATTCCATGCAATTTCACATTACATAACCCTCCCTTTATCCTAATTAAAGGAAATAATGCAAATCCCCTTTTTCTTAACTTCACAAGTGCATCCTTAACCCCTTTGCTTTTGGTATTTAAGTGAATTTTTATTGAGGATGCTCCCATGATGTGCAGATGTCTATGTGTCATGTGAATTTCTTGACAACATTCATGATTATATGGCCATTGGGACATTACACTTCCACCTACCCACAAAGTGTAACACCATTGTGGGTTATAGATGCACAAAAAAATCCTTCTTCCATACCTTTTCTTCATTTTATTCACTCTCTTTATCACTCTCTTGGTCATTTTATTCTCTCATTCTTGTAATCTTTCATTCTAGCACTCACTTTCCCAATCTACACCATTTTATCAAGCTTTCTTGTATGTTTGGGCTTCTACATCAATTTATCAGCTCTCTCAACTCATCTAGAGTGTTGCATACTCTCCTTCAGAATTGTCAACCCTACTTGAGGGGAGGTAACTTCAATCTCTTTATTAAATTATCATGTTTTATGTCAAGTAGTATATTGATATTTTACCTTGCCAGTCTCTTTATCTTGTCTATCTATTTCTCTATTGTTTATTTTCTCTCTATCTATCTATCTAGTTGTTCATGGAGGTGGAAACACCAAAATGGTACCTTGACCAAGGCAAGCCCAAAAATTGTCTCAACTTTTTTTCTTGTTTCTATGTGTGTAGGTTGTTAATTTAGAGTGTTGTAGGAGGCTTCATAGCATTGGACCTCTTGTGAGTTTTTTCTTCTATTTTCCTTCTCTTTATTTTACTTCATTTCACTTTATCTATGCATGTTAGTCATTTTACATTATTTTCTATTATTTCCTTCATTTTGTTAGTATGGCATAAACACTCAAATTTTAATAATCGGATCTAGACAATAGACCCTTTGTGTCTCTATGAGCACTTTTTTTGGGGGCCCATATGATACCACAATGTGTCATAAGGATGACTACATGTCACACTATTTTCCTTGGCCAAAAGCCAGCCAACTTGCTTCTAAGACCTCTAAAGTTTTCTCTTCTAGTTTTTGAAGTCTTTATTCCAAAATCTATCTTAAAACATAAAATATAACCAAAACTTCTTTTTCCTTCTAGCTTTTTCACCTGAGCTTTTCCTTTGAGGTAGTTGAGGACCATTTGCTCCTTGTAGACTCTTCTTTGTCCTAGAGACTCGGGGGTAGAAAATCTCCTCCTCTACAATATACTTCACTTTTTTCACACATTATGAACTTAGTGATGCCTTTTTGGCATAGTGATCATATTTTATAGCACCTTATCAAAGTTATTTTGTAAACAATGAGCTTTGCTTATATTATCGGTATGGTTGACATGAAAACTCACCTAGTGAATATCAAAATTCACTAGTCCCTGTACATTTTTCATTTTTTACCTTTATTGAAACTCACCTATTGAATATCAAACTTCACTAGTCTATGTTGTTTCTTATTGAGATCACCTAGTGAATATCAAAATTCACTAGACTGTGATACCTTTATTAATATTCATGGTTCACCTAGCAAATATTGAACTTTTCTATCTTGTGATTCATGAATACCTTAGGTATCATGGATCCTAGTAAGAAATATGTGGATCTTGATAGTTCATGATGGCATACCCTTTTTTATGTTTGCATCATGTTTGCATTATGTTTGCATCATTTTTGCACTGTGTTTGTATCATGTTCACATAGTTTCTTTGCATTATGTTCATGTGTGTTTTGTATTATGTTTAATTTTTGTCTTCATTGTGTATTATTTTAGTTTTTAAATATTTATGTTGATTCTACACTAGATTTACAAGATCAACTATGTGAATTTTACCTACTTAACCTTCCTCTGTTGGATGATACAAAGTGGAACCCCTTGATGTTTGTGGGGGACTTACAAGTTAGAGCATTGGCTTCATACTTTAGGAATGAGCAGCAAAGTGGGGAAATAATGCAGGACTATGTTGAGAGAGAAATCTATTTCTCTCTAGATCAGTAAAGAGTCAAAGGACCTCAATAAAATCATAGAGGAATGGAAAACTCTCCTTAAGCATAGGGGTGTAGGTAGAAGGATCATAAATGTTAGAGTGAATGATTATTCCAGAATGCAACAGATGGTTGTATGTCTCATCCATCATGCTTTTAATTTTGTGCAAGGAAGGTGGTAAGAATTAAATCCTAAATTACAAAAAAAAGGAACCACATTCTATATATAATTTTGTATCCATGCTTGAGAACTATCATAGGTGTATAGAGATTTCTAGAGACAAAGGACTCTCATGGGTACCTCTTACTTTTCATCCACTAATGCTCTTCTATCTAGTACCACATTGGATAGGGGAACAAAATGTAGAAATGGAGGAGGCAAAACATTTCAAATGGGAAAGACTCTCAACTTATGGAGGCTACTACTTGAAATAGGGAAAAGGAGTGGATATGGTTACAAAATTTAGGGAAATGACCTTGCAATACAACCTTTGGTCCTAAACCGATTGCTTGAGGATAAGCAATATCATAGTTAGGTGGAAATGGCATGAGACCAAATATTAGCTAGTTTTTTATTATTTTAGTTCATTATTTTAGACATTTTTAGATACCCATTTCATATGCATTCCTAAACTTATCTATCTTCTTATGTCTTTCATTCAACATTGAACCTAGTTTTGATGTATGGGAATATAATCATGATATGTTGTTAATTGCATGATTATTTATGTGAGTTTATATGAAATGAGATATGGAACTATTTATAATTTGTGGTTATTATTATTGTGTATATTTTGGATGAACTAACTTCTTGCATTTGAGAAGTTAGAGCAAGCAAAATGTAGCCTGCAACAACTAGAAAGTATAGCCTACAGCCAAATGATTTTAGACAATAATGCAGGGGAGATTCCAAAACAAGAAGAATGATACAATTGTAGAAATAGAGGCATTCATTAATGAGGATGATTGTGAATCACCATGTCATTTACTAATACCAATAAAGGGAGAAGGAGTTTGCTCTGATTAGGAAGCTAATGTGACTGCTTCCATAGCCCAAGCTTATGTTATGTTGTTGAAGTAAAGTTCCAATCCTAATCATCTTCTTCAACCTTTTTAGTTATGTTTTCAATTATGTAGACTTTTTCACTATCTATTGCATAGGGGAGTGGTGATTTGCATTTATTTTTCTATTTAAATGAGTCCATATTTCATTAAACCTCCCCCAAACCTATATAGTTGGCTTGGTGATTGAGGAGTAGATATAGAATGTGGATATGTTCAAATAGTGATAGTTTTTATTACATGGAAAAATACTTGCTTTCCAGTTATTCTTTCATAAATAAGATATCTTTGAAGATTCTTGGACTAGATTGTGAGATCTTATTACATGCAATGAGATGTTTTCAGTGTATCATTATGTTTAGTTGATTCAAGGAGTTTAGATCTGAGTTTACTTCATGGATACAGTAACTTGAGCAAGGGACACTCAAGGAAACTTTTCTCCACCATTAATTTATGTTGTTATAGTAGATGCCTTTATTTATTGCATTCATCTTAATTAGATTCTTCATTTCCTATATGAGAATGAAATCATGAATAAGATCATGTCTTGAACTTTATGTTTTGTTTTATCTCAATATGTCAACCTCTAGAGTGATTCAAGTCATTAGAATTTGTAGTTAATAGTTTTAGTAGTTACATAGTTCAGGTTTTAATAGTTAACTCTAGTCATAGTCTTTAGTTGAAGGTACCCATAGCAATAGTTCCAGAATTAATATTTTTCTTGTTTCATAGTTTTATGTTTTTCCACATGTGTAAACACCTATACTAGATAATATAGGTAGTATAGAATCTCTGGATGCACATACGGTGCCAGCATCATCACAAGCTTACGCTAGTCCTAGTCAATAATTAAATGGAGTCTTTACAAGGGTTTAGTGGACTATTTAGTTAGGAACCACCTCTAAATTGTGTGTTTATCACCAAGTTTACTAAGCATTAGTTGGGCCTTATAGTGCTTACCCAATATGAAAATTTAATATAAATCTCATGGATTAATTTGATAATGTATTATAGAAATTGGTGTATCCCTATCTCTTATATCTATTAGTATGTAAGGATTAGATGTATATTAAAAAGTAAATTGGGTAAATCCTTAGATTGCAAATTTTATGTTCATAATTTTTGAGCCCATAAACTAGATCAACTCCATAGTCATGGATGAAGATTGAAGACAACATTCTCACAAATGCAAGTGTCCTAAATAATTTGTTTTCTAAATTATTGTTCCTTTTAGTGATCCATAGAAAATATTCCGATAATGATTATCTTTATAATGCTTAGGACTTTAAGATGGTTCTTTGATGTTAATTAATGCACATTGGGTGCCTTTAAATATTAATACATCACAATAACACAAAAATGTGTACCAATTTATCTTCTAATAACTAATAAAATAGGTAGGGGTAAGTAAAATTTGAATTTTAAATTTTGAATATTATAGGTCAGTTCCACATGGTGTAAGCAAAAGATGTATGCAATGAGATTGATCTTGGATATTTAAACATGAATGTCAAGGTGGGGAACAAATGTAAGTGCTAAGCTAAGTGTAATACATAATAAATGTTTGAGAATGATCTAGTAAATAAATATAAACATAGTAAATTAAAATATATGTGGAAGTATAGCATAGTGTGACCATAGTTGTGACACTAATTTTTTATGGCAATTACCTTTGATGGGATAGTCTCATCTCCAACTAGAGTTGATCTTGAGGTTGAATATTGGATAGTTGTATAGAAAAGGAGAAAATGTCCCCCAAAATTTGATCCAAATCCACCCTTTTATTAGGGAGGGTTTAGGTATTGTTTGAGCTATTTAGATTGACCCTCTAGTGAAAAAAAGTGGTTGAATTTTATTTTGTGTGATGTTTAATGTTGATTTTTAGTATTGTATTAGCTTTTCTTTAGCATTTTATTATGCTTGTTTTTTATTAACAAGTAAAATAGGTTTTGAAGGGATGTGAAACCTTATTTACAAAATGTTGCTAAAAGGTAAAGCACAGCCAAATAGTAGCCAAATATCCAAGAAAACCTTCTACTTCATCTTCTTCAAAGTATCAAGAGCTTCCTGTTTCTAATTGTAAAAGTTATGATGGAGATTAGCAAGGCTCGACATCTCTTTCTTTTCTTCCTCAAATGATCTCTTTTTTGCTCCTATGAGTCCTAAAGTTGGGCCCCTTATCCTTAGTTAGTATCAATTTCTTACCCTTTTCCTTGCTACTTTGATCCTATTTCCTTGTCTCCATGGGAATCACCTCATTCATTTTCTCTTCTCTCAATTCTTTAAGTTTTTTGGTTAAAATTTTGATTCCCTTGGCATTATTTTTAATGGAACAATGACTAATTTTCAAAACCTTTTCTATATTTTGATTCTAGTGTTTTGAATTTTATCTTCCAATTCAGTCATTCTTTTCTCAAAATCCCTTTTGAAATCATTTATAGATTTCCCCTTATCATCAATCCTATCCTTCACCTCCTTATCCCCTCATTCAGGCTTATCCCTTTCCTTGTTATAGGCTTTCTCTTTCAAGGCTCTAATTTCAATATTGATTTTGTTAATTTCAAGGAAGAAACATTTGGATAATTTAAAATGATTCATAACCCCTTCCCTTGCCAAGCCTAGGACATCATAAATATCATCTCTTTTCATATGGAATTAGGTAAAGTTCTCTAGAATATAAGGGATATTATTAGTTCTATGTCCATCCTTATCACTAACCAAAAAAGGTGAGGGGTTCAAACCAATCATTTTATCAACAACCTTGTCCTTCCCTTTATCTCTAGCATCACCTTTTGTTTTCAAATTTTGCTTCCCCATAGATTTAGTGTTATCCCCTTCATTCACCTCCTGAGTTTGGGAACCCTCAAACTAAGAGATCTACACTCTAGCTTTCTTTCTTGGGGTTCTCTTATGTCCTGTGTTCTTTCATTTCTTCGTATTTTCCTCCTCTTATAGTGGCAAAGAGTACACCTCAACAAATTCATCTCCATAATCCTCTTTGTTCCATTCCCCTTCCTCCTTATCATCACTAGTGTTGGAGCTCATATCTGAGTAATGCACCATCATAGGTTTTTGTTTCCTCTTAACATGTTAATCTTCCCCTTAGGCTTTGTCTTTGGGGTTTGATCTTTCACAAACTCCATAATAAGAAGGACTAGCCCTTCATGCCACCCCATGAGCTTGGGGTTTTTGCAATGATCCTTTAAAGCATGGTCCATAGAATTCAAAATAAAGTAGAGGAAAGACATCAATATTTTGTGTCAAAAATTATTTAAGGAGAATAAAATGCACACCACAGATAGTTACATAATCTACCATCTATAGTAATGCACCTCATGATGACCTCAACAACCCCTGCCCAAATTGATTTAATAGACATGCACTCATAGCCCTTGGAAGAAAGCTTCACCAACTTGCTATGTTCTTTACCCTTGAAAAACTAGTTTAAGGCCTCTTCATTTGATTTTCTATCTCTAAAAAATTTCTTTCATTCACCGAGAGCCTTGTGATTTTGGCAATCACATCCTCATTAATAAGTGTTTCCCTTACAAAAGCATTTAGAGTTATGTTTTTCCAACCTTTAATGAAGAGTTTTATTGCCTCGGGATCATGTCCATGAAGCTTTTCCATGTAGGGAACTAGGCCTCCCTCCTCAACAATCTTCCAAATGTTATGGTTCTGATAGACCCCATCATAGGGAAGGGGCTCCATTCTACTGCTTTCTCCGCCCATTTCAACATTTCTGATATTGTTCAGGCTCCCACAAGACAAGCCAATAATGTTATTACTCAGGCACCACCAAACAAAATAAAAGATGGATACACATGTAGCACCCAGAAAGTGTATGAACTATCTAGTAATCATTATTCCCACATCCCATTGGTCCTTAGTAACCTTGTTGGCACTCATAGTTTATAATGGTTTGAGCTTAAATAGGGATGGAGGTGTACCCCTCTAAATATTTTAATGATTTTTAATTTACACCCACATTAGCAAAAACATCTGCAACCTTATTCCCCTCCCAATATATATGGGTAATCATTATTTCATCAAAAGTTATGTTTGTTGCCCTCTATATATTATCATTTTTTTAAAACATGGGATCTCTTTCAAAACCTCTTTTATCCTTTGTAAAAAATCTCTTCATAAGCAATGTAAATAAAAACAAAATATTAAAATATTTTTTTATAAATAGATCAAATAATTCTTAAATAGTTCTAAGTAAAATAGAATAAATTAACTAAAAATATTATAAGTAAATAAAAATAGTTCTTTAGTAAACAATATAAATAGAATAACTCTTATGTAAATTAAAAAATAACTTAAGATTGATATTTTGAACACTTTTAGATACATATATTTAAAATATCTATATTACTTTTTTAATTAAATTTTTGAAAACTATTAATCTCCCTTGTATGGACATGGATTGTATTACATTTTTCATTTCTATAAAATAACTCTTAGAATCAAAATTAAAGTAAATAATTTTTTGTATTTAATATTTTGAAAACTATGTACTTGATTTTTTTAAATTACTATTAAAACATAAAATAATTCTTAATAATGTTTATGTCTTTTTTTAAGTATCTATTTATTTATGTATTTATTTGTCTATATATTAAATTAATAATATATCTTTTTTTTCTTTTTTATATGTGCATGCTTGTAATAAGAATTACAATTTTAAGCCCAAAGAGGTAGTAGAGTTGGTTTGGGCAATGGGTTTGTTCCCCATTGGTCTCAGGTTCGACTACACTCCTAGAGGTAGTGGGATCTCATCCGCAGAATCTCGCCCTAGATTGCCTCACATACACAAGGTAAGGGCTACGAAGATACCCCTATAATATCAAAAAAAAAAAGAATTACAATTTTTTTATTTTTTAATCTAGTCTAATTTCTTATATATCTATATATACATACATACTACATACACATATATAATTCAAACTCTTTTTTATTTCAAATAATATCCATATTGTATTTTTTTATCTTCAGGAAAAATACCAAAAACCAGCCAACAATCTGAATATAGCCAACCTGACAACACCTACAGTTATTTTAGAGCCTATTCTAAAATGCATATAATACATGGAGCCATCAGTATCCCATAACAGTTTGGCTCATCACTAGTACTTCTTTTACAAGCAGTCAGAGGAGTAGATCTGTATTGCTGTGAGCCCAATGAGGAAGCACTAATAAAGAATTACTACAAAAGCAAGATAAGAAGTAGGTGGGTCGAGCATATTTTGAAAACGTGGAAGATGCAGGCGTTACTGACCGCAATTCTTGTTGTTGGCCTCATCAAAATGCAGATTTATTGAAGGGATTTATCTTCATTGGATTATGAAGATAAACTCTTCAATATCATCTTCAATTGTTGGGTTTATCTTCAATGGGTTACGAAGATAAACTCGTCAATATCATCTACATTTAATTATAAAAGATAAATTCAAGAATTGCAGTCAATATGACTAGCATTTTCTACAATTTGATAGATGCTTATCATAGAACAACTGATTTTTGCATCGAACTTCTGATTTTGCTTTTGTAATAATTCTTGATTAGCATTTTTCTCTTCAAACGAAGAACACCAATTGAGAAATGTATGCAATCAAATTGAGAAAGGGCTGGAGATAAGTAAAGCACTCCAAGAATTTCAATCTCGAATAAGATTAAAATTAGTAGAGAAGTTATGTAATGAGAGATTGTATGCTTTTCGTGAGGCCCAAGGAAATGGCACTCTGTGGGTAAGATTCTAAAAGAAACAGCAGCAAGACAATCAGGTACTTCACATCATTACTCTCTGAGCTTTATCTTTTGTCACTGTAGCAAATCTAACTCAAGAGAATAAAGTTAAGTGAAAAAGTATATCATTCAGCTAATATCAATGTAAAATATCTTGTAAAGTAATAAAGAAATATTTGATTTGAGAGGATTGGTTACAGTGTTAATTATTAATATCCTTTGATTTATATGTGTTTAAGATATAGAAAAGAATGGCATTCCAAAACCAAGTAAAAATAAAAGGGAAATAACAAAATCATATAACCATCACTACATTTCAGAATCCAATCCTCCTATATCACATATTCTCCCTTACCGAGGTTTCTCACTCAGTTATTGCATGGTATATATTATTAGATAAATAAATAATAAAATTATGTGAAACATATTCAATTTAAACAAGAAACTTTATAATTTTAAATTATTAGTTAATCAAGAAAACAGAATTGTTGTTAACTTCTTTTCCATTTCTTGTAAAATTTCAAATCAGGGAGAACATCTATTTTCCTTCTTTTTATGCCCAACAGTTCAATATAATGAAGAAATCTATAAAAGATAAAGTAGCTCCTTATTTTAAGGGAAAATGATTGTGCTTGCACCCACCATGCATTTGCAACCGTTTACTGGGAATCAAATTATGAAAGGATGAATTGTCTCATGGTGAAAACAAAATAAAAGGAGAATGTTTTACCAAGAAAAATTCCTTCATTAAAAGACTCATTATATTTTAGATGAGTTGGGCATACATGTTGGCATGCTACCAGACAAACACTGGAATTAGCTATGGAAACGAAGGAATTAGCCTCTTATGCGAAAATCTATGTTACGGCTGGCCTAAGAAAGGCAATCCATTACGCAGTTACACTAAATTCCTTGTTAGGTTCATGGGTTTAGGAATTTGGATATCAATTTGTTGTTTCAAATGTTGGAAGTTAAAGACTTGTGAGGAAGGGAAAGAGAAAAGGAAATCTTTATGTGGGAAAAATTTGGTTGGGAAGTTTAAATATATTAAAGAAATAAGTCAGATTATATAGACGCCATCATCTTGGTCTTTGTATTGTGAATTACATTGATACTTTTGAGTTTTAGTAGGAATGTAGGAGGAGATTAGTCTTATTGGACAAGGAAGGTAAGAAAAGAGAAGAGGTGGAATGAAAAGATATAATCAAAGAAAGAAGAAACTCTATCACAATCAAGAATGAATGATTTTTTGCATAATGTATTAGAAGATGGCAAAAGTGAAGATGAATTTATAAAAGATGTATATAAAGAAAAAGTAGGTATGAAAGATTAGAGTATTGTCATTGGAAAGGGTAGAAGATAGTGAGTAAAAATAAATCAAACTAATTTAGGGGATATTTCATTGGTTATGAGAACCTCTAGGGAAAGAGGATATAAGATGAATGATAATTAGGCCAAGGTAGCTACCATGGAGGTTATGGAGAAAGGTACATAAGCATAAATAACTAAATTTTATCATAGAGAATGTGAGCATCTCCCTTCCCTCGAATTGTGATATTTCTAAATTGTAAAATGATGGGACTTAGTGCCCCCAAGAAGTGTTGTTGTTTGGGAAAATAGCTAGTAGAAGAACAAAAATTGGATATTCTAATATTGTAAGAAAAATTAACATTAGAGTGGAGGAAATGAAATCCTTGCTTACAAGCTTGTGGAAAGGTAGTGAATGATTCATGGTAGATGCAAAGAGGATTGTTGGGGCTTTGGATCTCTTATGAGACAATAGGAGGCTCTCAAGCTCCCTACTACACTTAGCTTAGAGCAAACTATATGCATAATTTTTGGGGGTGTAAGTAGGAATTAGTTTTATTTTTCAAATATCTATGGACCTAACACTATCATAGAGAGAGGAAAGGTGTGGAATGAGATGAAGGATTATTTACCCTACTACAAAGAAGGTAGTTAGGTGGTAGGGGGAGATTTGAATGTTTTTTAAACCTAAAGGATAAAGAGGAACGTATCTCAGGGTGTTTGCTAGGTTAATTCCCTTTCAAGCTCCATATTTTGATTTATCTTTGTGCGATCTCAAGCCTAAAGAAAGCTAGTTTTTTTGGAATTATGGGTATATGTGGGAGGAAAATGTGAGTAGGTTGGATAGCTTCATTATTAATTTTGATTGGGCTTTAGAATCTCTAGCTCTCTCTTCCAAGGTAGTTCATTTCATGAGATCAAACCCTTGGTCTAGCACTTTAACTATTGGTAGGGAAGCTAGACCAAGGGATCTATCCCCTTCAAGATGGAATTATTTTGGTTTGAATACCCTAACTTTGATGAGAAACTATATGAATGGGGGAACCAGAATGTCAAAGTATGTCAAAGATACATTTTGTAGAAGAAGTTGAGAGTGGTTAAAAATAAAGTATGATCATGGAATAAGAAGGAAATTAGGGATTTATTTAGTAGAAAAAGAGAGTTGGAAGAACAACGTGTTAAGATAGAAGTCAAAGTTGTGGGAATGGGCCTATAAGAGGATCTTAGGGAGAAGAAAAAGGAGTTTTTGAATTATTTGAACTCAAACCTAGGGTTGGAACAAGTGTATTTTGGCTACATAAATAAAATGGCTAAAAGGTTATGAAAGGTATTATCATTAAAAATATATTTGTTTTCAATAAAATATATGAGAAAGAGTGTGATTCTCTTGAAGTTAGATATGAACAAATCATATGACAAGGTGTGATAAAAAATATACTTCTAATGTTAATTTTTTTTTATTTTAGTGAGGATTAACCTATATATGGATTTAAAGTTGTATTTATGGTGTCTCTTTCTTTGTCCCAATAAATGAATCCTTAGTTGATTTCTTCACTACACATTGGGGACTGATAAAAGGATACCCCAACTCTATTGAAATAATGAAGAAGAAGCCCCTTAATGTGTTGTCATTGGTGTCAACATTGGTTGTTGATATCTACACTAATCTGGTGAACAAAATGGAGATACCTAGATCTAGTATTTTGTTTTTCACTCTCACATATAATAAGATCTACTTATGTGATGATAGTATGTTGTTGCTAACTATAATTTACATGTGTTTTCAAAAATTCAATTGGTTTGGATGTATAGTTTGAAAGATACAAGTGGCAATAGTTTGGCATATAGTTTTGGCTTTGTACAGTGCAAGTGGGTATGGGTAAACTAGTTCATGTTCCTCTGGTGATAAGAATCAGTTTTTGCAAGTTTGGGAGATTGCTTACAGGTGTTAGTACATTGTATATTCTAGATGGGGCATGATTATGTGGTTGGATTGATCGCTAGTGTTGATCAATTAGCATATTTTGTGATTAGGTCTAATTCTTGGTCGACCTAATTCTTGATGTGTGTTGTGGTGATTAAATATGAAATGTGGATGTTAGTGAGATCTAATTTTAGGTCCATGCTAACCTAAATCAAGTATCACACACTATGGTTTAAGCTGCGTGAAGATTTTTTTGGTGCAAGTGTGGAGCTGACAAGGTAATTTTGATTTAATATAGGGCTACATCTAATTAGGGTGACCTAATTGATGTATGTAGATCTGAATTGGATATATATGTAAGATAGTTTTGAGGTTGTAGAAGAGATATGAGATGCAAGCATGCGAATTTTTATTTATATGATCCAAACAATAGCGGATATATTATGAATATTGAGTGACTGTAAAGAAAAGCAATGTTTTGTATTATGTATCTAATAAAGTGCATAGTGTTAGTATATTGAGCTTCAAAGGAGCTGAATTTGTTGGAATTGACCAATTCAATCCACAACTCCTATGAAACATGTGCAAGGAATTACCTATCACAATAGAGAAGATCAAAAGCAAGATTATGCTCAATAACCTAAGAATTATTATTGATGCAAATAACCTAGATTATGTGAACAACTATCAGCTAAATATGATGTCATATAGAATTGAATACAATTACAATGAATCAATCTTTATGAAAAGGATGAAAGCTAACCCTAGATTAGGATTAGATTAGAACATGACAAGTTTCCTCATAGAATAAATGAGACAACATGTTCTAATATTAGAAGCTTTAATAATGAAAAATGCAACTAATTAATAAAAGTAAATAATGAAATAAAAGCACTCCTAAGTTTAATTTAGCTTAAGTGTAATAAATCATAAAGTGACCCAATTAATTAATGATTAATTAATTAATTAGGTGATGACTTTATTACTCTAACACCCCCCCTTAAGATGGACTAGGGAGAAACTAAACTATGATAAAGAAATACTTGAATGGATGCATCAATGGGTTTCGCCCTAATGGCAGATGAGGAACCCATGTACAACAAGCTAATCTCTTGTAAAAGGCCTGAGAAAGGGAGAAAACCTCATGGGAATAAAACTCTCCTCCAAAAAGTGAGATAAGAAAAGAATGTAATGCACTAATGAGAGTGAGGGAAGAATAAGGGAAGAATAGAAGGTGGGTTACATGATACCCCCCAAAGATAAATTCTATTTCATCAATACATATACAAGAATCTCCATAGGAGAAAGAGAAAGAGACTAGAAGGCCCCCCCCACAATGAAGAAACTTTTGTCGCAATGGTGGATGCCTAATGTGGAATCTAGAAAGAGATCTTGAAGCAGCAAATAACATTCCTCCCCTTGGGAAGAAACGAATCCAAAGGATGATGTCAAAGAAACCCTGTGAAGAGTGATGAACCAATATGTATCAAGATGTGTGCCTCTAAAAATTGCTCATGTATCCACATGTCAGAAAGCGATGATGGCCATCCAAGATCCCATCAAGATTGGTGTAGAACAAGATACAAAGGATATGAAGATGGTGGGCGAACAACAGTGATGTGGTTGCCAACAAAGAGGAGATAAATTTCCTCAAAGTAATCCTCCAGATCTATAATATAGGACTCTACAAACAAGGATGATATGTCTATGAGATATGAATCCCAAGTAGCTATTTCTAGAAGATGAATGATGTCCTGTTGCACTGAATCAACAGGGGTCAAAGATATGGTGATGCAAAGCTAATCAAGAACAATAGGAGATGAGGATGTAGCCTCAATTAGAAGAGTGGGAACATTAATGCAAATCTTTGAACCATCAGAACATGCAAGACCTGTGATACACTCAAGCTCCTCTAAAGTATCATCATCAAAGGGTGTAGAATCTACATCTGTAAGAGGTATGAGATAATCTGCAACAAGATCCTCTGGGTATGGAGAGATATGAGGGTCTCCATGGATCTCCCAAATCATGTCTAAAGTATGTGGGGACATTCAATGTCCAATACAACATACATAGTGCCAAGATCAACACTATAACATATAACCCCTACAATATGATCTACAATGATGCCCCATGCTAAAAAAATCCTTGGTGTGTCTCATGTAGGTATGAGTCCATACAAATAAGGAAAAATATCAAGCCACCTGAGATGCGTCAAGATGCCATTTTTCCAAGACTCGTAGTTATCTTTTTCCAAGTTGATCACAGAAGGATGAATAGAAAAACCCATGATACTTACTCAAAAGAAAAAATTAGAGGCTAAAACCCTCAGTACTAATAAAGCAAATCAAATGATGTCATCTCATGCAAATAGATCCTGGGCGGGTGCATGAAGTTGGGTTACACTTTTGTGGCCAACTTCAAAAAAAATTGAAAATGACATTTAATGCAAGTGCATTATAAAGCGCTCATGTTATGTCATTTTAAAAGAAAAAAAAAGAGAAAGCTATTCATTTTCTCTTGTTTGTTTTTCTGCTTTGCCCATGGCCAAAAACCCTCATTTTTGCATTTGCATTCTAGGAGGAGGGATTCTACAAAATTTATCAACAATGATTTATTTTCGTTTGCAAAGATGGTTCCATGACGATGAAGAGGTGCAGGAGGTAAGTATTGTTTTCTATTTTGTTTGAATTTCTTAGTTTCAAGTTGACTTTGTTTGTTTTAGGTTAGATTTGATTTTATTTTTTAATTTGTAGGAGATGCAAATAATCCTAAAAATCCTGAAAATCCTCAACAAGAAGAACAAGAAAATCCTCCTCAACAAAATCAACCTCCCCACCAATCACCCAACACCCTCCTGGCACTCAACAAAATTTGAGGAGTGAAATTGAAAACAACAAAAAACAAATTGAGGATCTTATTAGTAGGTTGAATGATCCAAATGCTTCAACTGCAGAAAGAATGACACTAGCAAATTCAATGAAAGAGATGTTAAAAAATTTAGATTCAATAACCCAACAAATAATGGGATGGCAAGATAGGAGGCAGGCGGCTAGGGCATATTATGTAGATAAACTATCATATAAACAAGTAAAATATTTAAAAATTACTAAAGGTGATTTGTGCTCTTTATTCACTGACCCTAGAACAAATAAAAATCTTAGCCTCAATGCGAAGAAGTTTCCTATTCATTGGTGCCACCACCAAGAGATTATGAACCATTTTATGATAGGTGGTACTTGGTCTTTGATTACCCACCGTGCAACAATTGTGAAGTCCCCCAATATTTTCTTAGGAAACTATATAGTGAGTTTGTATTGAACCAAATCCCAAATTATTTTGATATGAGGGAGTTCCAAGGGAGAGGTGGGGGGTCGGCTCAGGATAGGCCTGGTGCACAGCTGATCCTGCGACAAGGGAGACAACCTCTCACTAGGCCACCTCGTGAGCACATTGTTATGCATGTCATTACGAAGGAGAGCTAACGTAGAAACATTGCAGGTGATTAACACTTTGACCTAGAGTGTCATCCATCATACTAGCCCTATTATACAACGCCATCCAGGGGTAACTTTGGGTGGTGGCCTTTGAACCCATGTGTGTCAACCTCACGGGCGACTTGTTCATATGACCCCACTAGCACTCAGGAGGCTGCAACGCAGGATCCGTATGCTGCTATGCAGGATCCGTATGCTACTACACAGGATCTGTATGCTGCTAAGGATGGAGAGGACGATTGACATTTTGCATCGTGCATATGGCATTGATAGTCAGGTAAAAGTCAACATGTTCATTGAATTTAATTTATTAAATTTCAATTCTGAAATGCATGATTAACTAATTTAGTTTTATTATTTTAATAAAATTGTAGGGTCATAGTGTTGAGACTGGATACACTAGTCCTCCACCTACTTATTTCTGTAGTACACCTATCAGTGGGGTATGTAACTAGTAAACAATTATAAATTTATTACATGTTAATAGCATTGTTTTACGAATGGTATTTTAATACATGTGATTTTGGATGTTGAACAGCTAATATTGGTGGTTTCAAGAAAACACCTCCTAGTGCCAATGGATTCACTCAAACATACACAGAGGTAATAGAATAAAGAGAACTTAACTAATGAATTCTACTTAATAGTTTGTGTAGTTTATATTCATATTGTTGGTTGCGTTGCATTACACATCATTCAAACTCAAAGCATTACTTCAAATTCCATAACTAATAACTAGATGTTGATAGATGACAAAATTTCAACTATACAATATAGTTGTTTAGAAATTCAACATAAGCAGGACGATGTAATTACTTCACATGGAGGCATGTGCTTGCAAAAGTGCACTAGCACGATAAACCATGGATGCTTGGAAAAAATCTATGAAACCATAATAGTAAGCAATAGCATAGACATGGAAGTTAGTGAAGCAGAGCATCATATCAAAAAACTCAATCATCAGGGTACATCTGATGCAGAGCATCCAACAAACACCATCAACATCATTTCTTCAAGGGATTTCAATCCCAAATAGAATTAGGAGAAGATCAAATATAATTTCATCAGAAATATACTTTTCATTCAAGCAAAATCCACTCAAATTCTCTTAGCCATTCCATAGGCCATGATTCATCATTCCACTAATCAGTATTCCAATTGACTCATTCAAAGAAAAAACCATATTAAAGAAAACTTTGACTTAATAAATTAGATTCACATCATTCTCAACCACCATAAAAACAACATAAACCTGATTATTGACACTTGAACAATTCATCCTTTCAATTATTCACCAAGGAAAAAAATCAAATAAACCATACCTCATTGTTATCAGTCCATTATCAAGCATTGTACTCACTATATTTTGACTTTAGTAGTCTATTTACAGGTTACAAACTCTTGCTACAACAAAATCTTGATTATCATCTTGTGGTTAATCACCAATTTGCTCAAAAGGCTTCATAATACTCACCCATCCAACCATCAAAGTCACCAAACCTATCTTATACACATTAACCAAATTTAGTAACATCAATCATATCATTAGTTTGATAGTAACCAAGCACTCAATATCATCATTTCCGTTGTTTAAACAAACATCTTTGTTTTGATCAAACAATATCATATTCCTCTAGTAGGTCTGTCAACCATTGAATCGAGTAGTTACATTCCTATATCAAAGCTTATTAAAAAATTAAATGCACATTTAGAAACACTTTCCAGCACATCACAACATATCAAAGTTCTTAGACGTTTGACATAAAGAAAATCATTAGATTTCAGACTGTCCTCTGAAGAAAGGCTAGTAGATTAGGCCTGTTTTACAAAGGAGACCCCTTCAAAACCATTCCAAATCACTCAAAACCTCGAAAAATTCTTCAAGCATGTCTTATAACTCAATATTTCACCATTTATAGGAATTGAAAACCACAAAAATATTCAGATCCAATAAACCCTCGTTTATAGGGTGTAAAAGCACAAATCAAGCAGGATTTTGTGAACAATACTCTTGCAAACCTCTATTTCTCTAGCCACCACTTGGAACATGATTTTTTATGTCTTCCAAGACCTTATACATCATTTCCAAGCCTCTACAAGCTTTATTTATTCATGACCCATGACTACAGCATCACTTTATGTAGGAAAATCCTTTATTTTCCAGTGTAGCAGCAACTCCACCATGGTATTCTTGCTTTTCCCTACACTTACAATCATCAAAACATGCAAAACATCCTAGAATTAACCTACTCCATCAATTTACTTGACCTACATTGGTGGAGTAGTGAAGAAAAACCTTATTGGACTTTCAGACTTGCTTCTAAAAGGACTCTATCGAGCACTGAAAACTACCTCTTATTCTTTTGTTTCCTAAAACTAACCAAGTCCAACCCTTGAAATTGGAAACTAAATCCTCTTTACATGTATTCACACTATGATTTAACTTTGGGTGTTCCTAAATTACGAACACAAGAAAACAAAACAATCTAGAGTAATGTTGCAAACTTAGAGACAGGGAATTTTTATTTCAAAATCTAATTACAAGAACACAAACTTCTACTTTTTCTTGCCTTTACATTCCTTTTAAAGATATTTCCTTTTCCATAACTATCTTTCCATTGGTTGAAACTACCCCATTTAACCATTAGTATGCCTGATTTCCTTATTTTTGTCAATTTAACAACTTCTAACAATATTACATTATTGCATTGTTTGCATTTTCCCACTTGACCACCTAGAACTTACCCATAACCTTAAATACATTCAAATAAGACCTCATATGACATTGAACATGCTTTACATCATTTTTCCATGACCTTTTGTGATTGAATGAATACAAATTTGAACACTCATCCCTTTTGCAAAGTTGAAAAGTATTTGATGATCTAGGTGCTCCTGCACCAACATCTGACCCAATTGAATCAGGAGAAGATCAAATTGAATAAGAAACTAAAATTTATCTCTTTTCATCAAAAATAACATTGTTTCATTTGCAAACCACAAGCCAACAACAAGCCAACTCATTTCAATACTTCTTATCATCCTCAAGCTTCAAACATCTTATTTATCAACAAAAATGGTTGATTTGTGCACAAGAAACCTAATTAGAGTCACTAAAAAATCCACTCTTTCATCATTCACCAAGGCACCCTTCCACTCAATTTTCTTTACCTGGGAAAAATAACCAAAAACCAATCTTTCATGTTACAACTTATATCCATCAGATCCTAACACACCTTTGTCATCATCAATTTATATGAATTCAAAGCAAAAACCTTATAAAGAGCTCTTAATCTTTCAATTCCTTAAAAAAATCACCAAATTTTCACTTTTACCAACTAGTTCCTCAAGACCAAGATACTACAATCAACCATTTACACCTCAATCATTTCATCTAACTTCCAAGACATTACTCACATCATGTTTATTGACTAAGCTTATTCTATGCACAAATCAAGCCCTACAAAGGAGGGTTTATTGCATAAGGTACTTACAAACCTTAAATACTCCTGCCACCACCAAAAACACCATGGAAATAGCCTGCATAAGCTTTAAAAATGATGCAGAGTGGTAGGGAAGGAAAAATCACAATCACAAATGGCAAAGTCACTCCACTGAATGCTTCTCTCAAATACTCTCATGAGTCCTAAACTCCACTATTCTTTAAGAGATCAACCCCACACATGTAGGGTTCACAACTCAAACCACTCAAAAATCTTGAAAACATTTGGATCATGTCTCATTAAGTCAAAACAAGGTTTAACAACGCTCTATCATTTAGGTTTCAACAAACACCCATCACTATGGTGACTTAGACCTCACTCTCTCTTAAGGCTTGTAGCCCTTTCCCAATAGGAAATTCAGAATAAAAAACACAAGGAAGACTATTAAGACACCAAATCTATGGATTCAAACCCCTAAGATGTACCCCTACAAGGTTCCAAAACCCTTCCTCTTGACTGTCAAAACATCACTCACAATGGCCCTTTCTACTGCTACTCCAAAAGGCCTAATTCACATACCTACACCTAGGTCTTGACTATCTAGGCTCTCCCCTTCACCCCAAAGCAAAAATTCAGACTCCTACAGGTTCTCCACACCTATTTCCACCATTCCTAAGTGCCTCTTCAATAGATTCTTCAAAATCAAGAAAAAACTCTTTTTTTTGCTTGTTAATTATGCTTGCCACATAGAGATGTCAAGCCAAAATTCATGAACAACTTCCAACAATGAACCTACTATTCTCCAAAACATTGAGGAAATGATAGTACAGCCTTTTACCTTCCATCCCACTGAGGTTTAGCAATTTTACAACGTGGGAATGGAAGAAATATACATTTTTCACCCAAAACCCTGATTTTAAGGGTTTTCAGACCACCCGATAGAGAAATTGGAATATCTCCCTTGATACTCAATGAAATATCACCACTCCAATTCCAAAGTAAAGCTTATTCAATTACCTATCCAACCATTATGAGATTTGAGCATGAAAGTGAACATACAATCCTTACCAAGTACGAGATCAGCAAATTCTTTAGAAAAACACAGGAAAAACAGCAAACTTGTTATTGAAACTTCTTCAAAACATCAACATCAACCTTGCCTCGACCAAGAGAGGCATATTTGAAGTCTTACAAACTCCCTCAAACTTCTTGCAACTATCTTTTTAAAAGAGATATGTTGGAAAACAACTAATATCATGCTTTGACTTCTAATTGCCTAATTAAGGCAATGTGAGCAACTTCTACCAACTCAACCACAAAGAGCCTTCAAAAATGTGTCAAAGGCATTTAAAACCTTTTCAAAAAGTAAGGTGACTCCCCTCAGGTGTCTAGATACAGCAAGGCATCCTTTTTCCTTATTTTTCTAAGATGCACTAGACTTATAAAGGAGGATGGAGACCTTGTTGTACAAAGAAGTTGGTCACCAAGACCAAAAACTCAACCAAAAACCTAGAAGACCTACTACAAAGCATTGAAATGGTCCATAAGACCTTATTCCATCCATAACAAAGGAACAAAACATAACAAATTATTCTAGGTCCCTTAGACCCATGGGTGCTCCTGCACCATACTCCCAAGTAAGAAAAAGATCTCAAGTCCTCTTTGAGATCGGGTCTTCTATAGTAGTTCCATGTTGTTTAATATCATTTTCTAATATCCATGTTGCATCCTCTTCAAGTAGACCTCACCATTTGACTAGTTATTCCTTGTAAACCTTCCTTCTAGTCTTCTTTGTCTCCTTGGTGTCTAGGATGCATTCAAGAGTCATAGGTTGGTTGGGGGTAGTTCCTTCACCAAATCTTCATCCTCCATTGCTATTGTACTTGCTCCATCACCTGCATTCACAGAAGCTTTGAAAGGATACAAGTCCAAAATGTTGAAGATAGGAGAGATTTCCACCCTAGCAGGTAGCTCTATTTCATAAGCATTTTGGCCAAACTTGTAGACCACCTTGCAAGGTCTTATCTTCTTCATCATGAGTTTGGTATACTTTCCTTTTGGAAGTATCTCCTTCTTCAAGTGTGCCATCACCAAGTCTCCAACCTTGAATTGGACATTCCTCTTCTTTAAATCTTCTTTTTCCTTATACTTCTCAACATTCTTTTGAAGAGTTTTCTTCACTTGTTAATGAATACCCCTGATTATAAAAGCAAAGTCCTCACCTTGAGCACTTCTCTTAGCAACTCCTTGTAGATATCTTAGTTCATAGACCCCTCTAGGGTGCATGCCATAGACTACTTCAAAAGGGCTTCTACCAATGCTCCTATTCATGGAGTCATTATATGCAAATTCAGCCTTGTTATGCCTTGCATAACCACTCCATTTTATTTTGGAACAAAATGGGTCCCCCTTTTTCTTTTGCTTTCATCACCTTTGGTTGTTTGGGTGTGTCCTAGGATTTCTTTTGTTTTCCTCCTAAGTTTGTCTTTTGTTTTGTCGAATGTTGGTTTTGCCTCCCCTAGAGTTGGGTTTCTTCTTGGTAAAAATTCAATAAAATGAGGAAGAATAATGTATGTTGTATGCTTTTGAAGACTAATGAAGGAATTTTTTTAAAGGATTAAATCATACATCTGATGCTATTTCCCAAGGAAGTCCATTGGAAAGCATGCCTCAATTAGATCTGGCATAAAACTCCTCAAGCAAGAAATTCGGTGAGACCCTCCAGATGTCTTTTTGACTGGCCGTTGTGTTATATTCATTTGAAATACTCAGGTCACCAAGACATTTCAATTGTTGTGAGTTTTCTATCTCTCTCCACTTGGGAAGAGCTCTCGCTGATAGTTGTTCACAAGGCCGGTGTCAGGGAGATGTTTCGTCGACTGAAGGAAGTCTCGCAGAAGGATTGTGCCTTCGGTGTAATGTCCTACTGACCAAGTGATGTCTCGCTGAAATAGTTTGCATTCGACATAACCTCTCACCGATGGTTGTTTGTTTTGCTGACAGGGTTTGCACTTGGGGAGATGTCTCACTTACCACTGGTGGTCTCGCTGAAATAAGTTGAGCTCAGTGTAATCTCTTGCCGAAAAATGGAAGTCTCGCTGAGGGTTTGTGGCTTTGGTGTAATATCTTTTCAACTGGGTGTAGTCTCGCCAAAACGGAGGTCTCGCCGAAAGAATAGTGGCTTAGTATAGTGTCTTTCCAACTCGATAGTGTCTCGCTGAAATGGTTATGCATCAGGGAGATGTTTGGCTGACTGAGGGACTCTCGCCGACAATGGTTCACAAGATTGTAGCACTAGGGAGACTCTGAGCTGAATGATTTGAGCTTGGGGAGATGTCTCACCTATGGTGGTGGTTTCTCTGAATGGGTATTTGGCTTTGGCAAGACTCCTGGTCGAGGGGTTTGTGTTCGATATGATGTATTTTTGGCTAATGAGAGTCTCACCGATGGTTTTAACTCTTCGGTGTGATTGATGAGAGCTCACTGAGACCTTGTTCTGACTTGTTTGTCTTGTCGATAGGTGTGTTCATGTTGAGCATCACCGAGACTCTTGTCGATGGTCTGGTTGGAATGGTATCTACTGTCAGGCGCTTTCAGTATGACCTCTTGCTGATAGCGATGGACTTGCCTATGGTCTTGGCTATCAATATGACTCTTGTAGCTCGTTATGAAGTCTTGCCGACAGTTATAACTTATGTTGATCAGTGTTGTGGAGTATAATCACATCGAGGAGACACAATTAGTGTCTCACCAACATGAGATTCTATTTGAATAACTTTTGACTGCCTGGAAATCTTATGCAGTATGTGTTCCACCAATCAAAGGAACTTGAAGGTGAACCATTGGTAGTTAGACTGTTGGGACCGTCCTATAAAGAAGATCAACAGAATGTGAGGGGTATGGATCTTCCCTATGATTGAAGATGATGAATCAATTTTGGTGAGTAGTAGTGTCGTCTGTAAAGAGATCTAACAAGAAAGTTAGATGTTGCTTCTCAAGGGGATCAACTTGCAAAAGGATCTAGGGAAAGAGGAAGGTAGAAAGGAAGGAGCCACGAGTCTCAAGGACAGCTAGGATCTCTACTAGAAAAAGTAGATCAACATTAATGATAATGCTTCAGAACATTCAAGGCAGCTCTAATGAAGGTCTCGAGGTTGGACACGAGGGCTGTGAGTTAATGCGATGGTTGCAAAAGATCTGAAGGCCTTTCCTGAGGGCGATCTTTCATTGACATGGACAGGGTATGCACATTTAATGCATCAGGAACTTTATTCCAAAAGATCTGAGGGTCAACCCTTCTGAAGCAAGATATTTTTGTAAACCCTAAAAATAGGAGCCGACACATTCTTTTTGGAATGTTTTATATATGGCACTTTTTGGGCCTCTTTGTAAGGGGTAGAAGAAAAAGAGATACACAGAGAAATAGATTTTCAACAGTAGGGATTTTCTGAAAGATAGAGGAGATAGAACTACATCCTATTTCTTTGTAATGGGATCTTCTTTTTGTCTTCTTGGCTAAGGTTAGAAGGTAGATAAACTTAAGAGTAGAAATAGAGTAGGAGTTAAATTCAATAGAAGGAGGTGATGTATCTTCTAGATTTTCTTAGTATAGATAGAAACAATTTGAAGACATGGGTTTTCTGTACACTGGTGATTATGCCAGATTTGTAAATATTGTTTATTTGTTTCACCAACAGTAGAAGCAACCAGATTTAAATCTACTTCATATTTTTTTCCACAATGGTATTTATATTAGGTTAATTATTTGATTTGGAAAGCTTTCAAGGAATCAAATTTTATCTTATGTTTTGTTTAAATAGTGATTTGCAGCCTACTGTTGAAGTTAGCATTGTGAATAAATGAAACTGTGTATTAATCACAAGTTAATTTTGTTCTGTAGTTTTAGTTATAAATTCCTTGAAAGGTAACAAGTCTGATTAAGTTGGATGAATTAACATTCTCTTCACTTCACAAGATTTGATCTATCTTTTTCTATTTCTTTAAAACCACCAGTTAAAGTAGGTTTAAATTTATGTTTGATCTCAGAACAATCCAGAAGCTCAACACCAGCAGGCCCCTTGAACATTATAGTTCACATCAGCCATTGAGTGAAATCAGCATAGTCGAGAACCGATTACCAAGACCTTGGGAGTTAGGTATCCATGTGTTATCTTTCTCTTTTAGGAGAAATAGAATAGCAATTATTTTTTTTACTGTTGTTGTGCTCATTTGACCCGACAACAGTTTTCTAGCACTAGGAGGGTTAGAAGAGAAAATTGGATAATACTGTGTTTTTCTCACCAGAAAGGTCCCATAGAGTTCTTCGATTAGCTGAAAACCCACCACCTTTGATAGAACTCAAGACCCTAATAAGACACAAGATTCGCAAGACTGAGGCAACCATCATACCACCTTTGTCAGCTCCACTCACTCCACTAGGCTTTTCACCAATACCCTAGTGGATACCTATCAATCCACCACTAAATCCATCTCAAGTGCCATCACAGCTGGGTCAACCCATCCAACAACTGGCTCAACCACCACCACCACCACCAATGACATTTTTTTAGAATAATCCCTCTCCATTGGGGATTATTCCTAGAGGCTTTCATGATATGCCTAAGAATCCTGAGAAATTATGTCCCAAATATATTCAAGCGAATCAAGGAGTGTTGAAGAGCACATACAAGCTTTTAAGGATGCTTGTACCAGAGCCCAAATAGCTCACCATGATGTAGTTTGTAGGTTTTTCCCTTATTCCTTAGGGGATATGGCATACAACTGGTATCTGAATCTTCCACAAGGTTCTATTATGAGCTGGACAGACCTAGAGAATGCTTTCATCAATCAGTTCAGAGTTTATGTGGACCCAGCCATTTTGTTCCACCAATTTGCTACCATTAGGAAGGAGCCATGTGAATCCTTTCCCTTGTTTAATACCAAGTTTCAATGAATGTATAGGAGACTGCAAGACCCCTATCTAGTTGTTGAGAATAGTGCCATTCAAGCGTACTTTAGAGTTATAGACCCTTTTCTTGGCTTTTTCCTACAAAGGACTTATCAGCCGGCAGATATTGATTCCCTCTCTAAAGTTTATCATCTAGCCATCAAGCTGCAACAACAAATTAGCTCCCAACAAGGAAGTTTAGGAGGAGGTTTTCCTTCAATGGGGTATCAGATGTCTAGCCCAACCCCTTTATTCAATACTGTCCCAAGGATGTCTCCTTCCCATTATGGACCTATTTTTGAGTTGCAGACTCAACCTTCTGTTCCATTCTTTTCCAACGGAGCTCCTGACTTCTTTCAACAATCATAGGCTCATCATAGTTCACATGGTGACCATAAACAAGCTAGAACATTGAATCATGTTGGTCAGCCACTAGTTGCTAAGATTGTTGAAAGTGAAAAGATGGTTCAACTCACAAACGAGGTGGAGACCTTAAAGAAAACTCTATCTCAAGTCACAAATGGCATGGCTCGTCTTAGATTGAACCCCTCTCAAAACCAAGGTAATTACTCAAACAACTACAATCATGGCTAGAGAAATTATCAAGGCCAAAACTCCCCTAACCAAGGCTATCAAAACCAAAGTAGAGGATATAACCAGAGGCAAAATAACAACCGACAATGGAATACAAGGCCAAATAACAGTGGAGTTTCTCACAATTATCAAGCTAATGAGGACTGGTCACATACTAAAAATGTGGTTGACCTTAGTTTTATGACTAATTGGTGCAGGCTGCATGATACTGCAACCTATTCTGAGGTAAATTGTCCTGAAATGGAGAAAGTCGTGAAGATGGCACAGGAAGATGCTCAAACATTCCAAGGGAACTTAAATAAAGAAGGTGGATCAGTAGATATAGCTATGACTTATGACCTCTTTGAGGAAGAACCTCCATTCCCAATGCAAAATGAGAATGAACTAGAGGAAGATGTGTATGATGCCCAAGCCTTTCAGATGAAGGGAGGACACTTCCTAAGAAATCAGAATAAGGGTTCATTCACCACATCAACACCACCTAATCACATGGTGCCTCTGAATCAAAGTGTTGATAATAACCCTCCTCCACCAAAAGGTCCACTAACTCCCATAACAAAGGTAATTCACCTGGTGTTGTCAAGTGTAATGCAAGCTATAACATAGAATTTGATATTGTTTCTAAGATGCAGAAATAGAAAACCTCTCTATCATACTTTGACATCCTAAAGTGGTGCCCCGCTCAACGAGAGATAGTGTTGAAATATTTGGAAGAAGCTGATAAATCAAAAGGGAAAACCAAGGTGACACCCACTGCAGACATGAACGCAGCTTTGTACAGAAGCAAGGTAGGTACCCTACCATTTCTTTTTTAAGTTTGAGAATCTATGGGAAGAATCTACATAATTTCCTGATAGATTCAGGGGCTTCTAGCAATGTTATGCTATTTTCTATATGCAAGAAATTAGGATTGAACCCTGTCCAAACAAACAAGAAGGTCATCCAACTTGATAGAATAGAGGTCAATGTAGTTGGAGAATTGAGAAAGATACATGTGCAAGTAGGGTTTGACCCTAGGATCTTAACCAATATAGATATTCAAGTAGTAGACATTCCTGAGACCTATGGTATGCTGTTGAGCAAATATTTGATGAAAAGTATAGGGGGATATCTCTCCCATGACTTTTCACATATGTGGCTACCATGGAGGGGAGTGCCTACACAGATTAGGATTGAAAGTGAACCTCACCTCAAACATATCATTACTGAGTATGACTGTCCCAACGAGGTAGCTTATTTTGAAGCCGAGATAGGGGTTTATAAAAGAGAAGAAATTTTGACCTTTTCGATTCTTGATACTAAAGATTTGTCAACACAAAATTTCCCTAATCCCATGATTAATAAATATCAACAGGCATTGGTCAGGAAGTTGTAACAGGATCAGCTGGTCTTGGGGGAAGATATCAATTTGCATAGTCTTCTACTCCCTAATTGGTGCAAGGTGCACTACCAAAATCATTCGAAATTAACCTACCAACCCTGCATCAATATTTTAAAACATGTTTCCCAAACTGAGGAAACTAGCCTAAGTCACCTTGAGACTATTTCATATTACTTCTCATTCGAAGCCAAAAATGCAATAATGTTAACCAGGAATAATATACCTTCAAAGGAAGTCCCTCCTCAAATTGAACTTACCCCAGTCACAATACCAAACCAACATAGTTACGAAGAACAACCCCAAGGTTTGTTTGATACTCCTGCACTCACAAGTACACCAAAACCCAAGGGATTAATCAAAGATACAAGTGACTGTTAGAAGGATAGCCTTGGATTCCATAATATATTTGAGCAGGAATTGGAAATTGCACCTGAGGAACCTATTGAACACCCGCTCCCAATATTTGATTCAAAAGATCAAGTGGCCTCACTTATGGTTCATCTTATCCAAATGCCCACAATAACCTTAGAGGGATCAAACCCAACTCATGATTAGCTATGGAGCCTCACGTTTGATGGATCCAAGTCCAAAACAGGGTGTGGTGTTGGGATTGAATTAACCAACCTGAAAGGGAAAAAAATTTGCTTCTTACAGGTTGCAGTTTAGATGCACTAACAACATAGCAGAATATGAAGCTTTAGCTCAGGGGCTGATGTTCGCACATAAGAAGAAAGTTATTGCTCTGATGGTTAAAGGAGATTCAGAAGTAATTATCAAGAAAATATGTGGCCAATACACATGTCACAATAAAAGGCTAGCAGCTTATAGAAATCGGATATGGAACCTAATTGAAGACTTTGATGCTTTTGGGATTAGTTTAATCCCTAGAGAGGAGAATCAGATAGCTAATTCATGAGCTCTTTCCGCAAGTACTCTAGAACCCATGCAAGGATCCAAGCTTAAGAGATTCTCAGTAGAATTGATATCCACCCCGGATGTTCCTGATAATGTTAGGAACTTTCAATTCTTCAATGATGATCGGAACATCCTTACTTTTCTAGCAAGCTTAGATGTTTTTGAAGGACATATCATCGATGAGTCTGACAGGGATCAAGGAGACTGTAACCTTGAAGACTGTGATATAGAGGGGTCCTCAATTTGAAAGGTAATAGCATTCCAAAGAGAATGGTGGCCTTAGAAATAATTTTTGATTTAGACCCAAGGGCTCGAGAGAAGATATCAGCCGAAGATAAAGGAGGTGAATATGAAACTATTAACCTAGCTGATTCTAGCCCAGAAATAAATGTCTACATAGAGAAAGCTTTCCCTGAAGCAATCAGAAAAGATATACTAAGGGAACTAAAGAAGGATATTGCTGCAATAGCTTGGGGGTATGAGGATATAAAAACATTTGATGCTTCTGTGATGACTCATACTATTCCTTTGAAGCCTAAAGCTAGACCATTTCAACAGAAACAGTGTCCTGTCAACACCCTGATTGAACCACTGATCTTTAAGGAAGTTCAAAAATTGTTTTCTGCAAGAATAATCTTCCCTGTACAACATTCAACATGGGTGGATAACTTAGTTCCAATTCGTAAGAAAAATGGAGAGATCAAGCTATGTGTAGATTTCAGGAATTTGAATAGATCTTTAGAAAAGGACAACTATCAACTCCCTTCACTAGACGAAGTCTTGTAGACTATCAATGGGTCTCATATGATATCATTCTTGGATGGTTATTCTAGATGCAATTAGGTGATTGTTAATTATGAAGACAGAATGAAGACAACCTTCACTACTAATTGGGGAACATTTGCTTATAGAAGGATGCCATTTGGTCTAATAAATGCTAGAGCAACTTTTCAGTGTGCCATGGACATAGTGTTCAAAGATTTGATTGGTAAATGCATCATCATTTGCATGGATGACCTAACAGTATTCTCTAAAGATAGACTAAACCATGCTATAGACTTGGCTAAAGTTCTTGAAAGATGTATCTGGTATGGTGTCTCCCTCAATCCTAAAAAGTGTGTGTTCGGGGTTTCTGAAGGGAAACTTTTGGAACACATAATCTTGGAAAGAGGAATATCGATTGATCCAGACCGAGTTGAGTCCATTCTAAAGATAACTAGGCCAGGAAGTATGAAGGAGATGAAATCTTTCTTTGGAAAGATCAAGTTTGTGAGAAAGTTTATCACGGGTTTCACAAAAAATGTTAAGCCATTGAATGAAATGATGAAGAAAGATGCTAGAATATAATGGAGTAACGAGGCAAAGGCTTCTTTTTCTCAATTCAAACAATCCATTTTAGAAGTGCCAGTCCTCACCAGCCCTGACTACTTGAAGCCATTTTATATTTATTATTTTGCTTCTAAACACTCGTGTGCAGTGGTCCTAACTCAACGAAGAGAGGAGGGAGATGAGAGGCCAATTTCCTTCATGAGTTCTCTATTTAAGAATGTCGAATTCAAATACCCACCTCTTGAAAAACAATCTTTTGCGTTGGTTAGAGCTATCAAGAAGTTCAAACATTACATCCTCTAAAGCCAAATTATTGTTGTAGTTCTTGATGCTACTGTGAAGTCTCTATTTGTGCAGAGCAAGTTGGGAGAACGAAGAGGGAAATGGATGGCCATTTTATAGGAGTTCAATTTGGAGATTCACCCTATGAAACTTGTCTGAGGTTTGGGCCTGTCTAAATCCATAGCAGATGCTGGTGAGAACATCATTTTTCAGCAACACACAACACAGTCCTTTTCCACCGACCCTTGGTATGCCAATATCATCTATTTCACGCTCAACAATCGGTGGCCAGAGGGAATGAATACAACTCAGAGGAGAACACTAAGAATTAAAATCTCCCATTATATTCTCAAAGGAGGATTGTTTTGCAAGAAGAATTTTGAGGGAGTTTACCTATGATACCTTGATCAACAAGAGGCTAAACATGTAATTGCTGAATTTTATGGGAAACATGGCACAGGTCATGGTTCTGCAGATTCATTAGCACATAAGATCCTCATATCTGGTTATTACTAGTTGTGTGTGTTCAAAGATTCCCACCAACATGTAAGAACATGTCACATATGTCAAATTTTTGCATCAAAAGAATTCCATTCAGCCATGCCATTGCAGCCTGTTTATGAGGTAAGGCCATTTTCCCAATGGGCCCTAGATTTTATTGGGGTAATTAACCCAAATTCTTCTACAAGACATAAATTTATTTTGACTGCTACAGATTATTGCATGAGATGGACAGAGGCTATACCTTGCAAGAATAGTACAACGGAGGTAGTAATCAAGGTCCTCACCGAATGCATCACAACTAGGCTTAGAGTACCCTTCGCTTTGGTATGTGACAATGGCTCTTCCTTTTCTTCTGATGAGTTCATTTTATGGGCTTATGATCACAAAATTGTTTTAAAGTATTTTTAAAACTATTACCCACAAGGAAATGGAGTTGTAGAATCAACTAATAAGAATCTTTTAGGGGTAATTTAAAAACTGTTAGAGAACAATCCTAGGGACTAGCATACTCAGCTAAGATTTACGTTGTGGGTAGATAGGACTAGGATCAAGGTTGCTTTAAAGACTTCACCATTTAAGCTAGTTTATGGCCAAGAGCTTGTGTTCCCTATTCACTTGCAAATACCTATCCTTAAGTTTATGTAGGATTTTTACTCTAGTGATGATAGGATTGAAGTAAGATTAGCTGGTTTGTTGAAATTAGAAGAGCAAAGAGATGTCACCTTGCAACAATTCTTTAGACACTAGGTTGTTGTCAAACATTGATTTGACAAAAGAGCCAAAATCAAGACTTTCAGAATATCAGACCTTGTGCTGCTATGGGATAAAGCTAATGAAAAGAAGGGAAATCATCAGAAATTTGATAAGCTTTGGTTGGGTCCCTATCAAATTGTTGAAATCCTAGGAGAAAATGCTTTCCAGTTGAGTAGTTTAACAGGAGAACCTGTTCCATTTCCTATCCATTGACAGTTTCTTAAACATTATTTTGAGTCTTAAAGTTTGGTATTTCTGTTGGGTTGTGCATATATGTAAATAATTTTTTGTTTTGCTTGTAAATAGTTTTGTTGTTTGTTCGTTTGTTCTTTCTTTCATTCTGTTCATTTCCTTTGTTGTTTTGTTTCTTTCTTGTTTAGTTCTTTGGGGTTTCTCTATTATTTCCATCTTTAAATGGTGGGTTGTTATCTAAAGTATACTTTAGTTATTAGGAGAGAATTTGGTTTAGATATTTTTAGGTTTTCTGATTGGATGATTTTGTCCTAAATTCATTGTTTTATGCCCATTATCAATAAGAGTTGTGGAAAGTCTTGAAAACAAGGTGCAAAATAAAAAATATTTATTAACTACCTCTGAATCTGTCACAAATCATCAAGATCATCTCCCTTGGTAATGGTATATGTGTCCTAGGACGATAGTGTTGTAAGATTTGAGTGGAAAATCTGATTCCCCAGATGTTGTTATGAGGTCCATGGTAGTTTTTAACCCATAACAGATGTCAGACATCCAACATATTGAGAAAAAAATTGAATGAAATATCTGAAACTCCAAGAGACAAGAAAAGAGAATTATCTAAAAGAAAGGAAGACTCAATATGAATTGGTGATTCCAATATCTCTATTGGGGCTATGGATGCCTGACTGGCAGTAGAGCAATGCTGTGAGAAAACTAGAGGTGTCTCAAATGGGGCTATGGATGCCTGACTGGTAGTGGAGCAATGCCCAGGATATCATTGCACAATAGATAAAGGGAATCAGCTCATGTAGTTCAAATATTGAACATTGTTGTTCAAAAAATGAGGAAAACTTTATAAAAGGATGATGCACCATCACACAAACACATAGATTCAGGGGTAGCCAGTGTTGATTTACATTTGAGATTCTAGATCAACCTTGGTTGTTAAAACTGACCCAACTTGAGTTGTGATGTTCATAAACCAGGAGTTCTGGGTAGCTAAATACTTTAGTTTCTTGAAAAATGGTTAAACCATATTTCCCAATCGAGTCACCATTTTTTATGCCTTGCATAACCACCCCATTTTATTTTGGAACAAAATGGGTCCCCCTTTTTCTTTTGCTTTCATCACCTTTGGTTGTTTGGTTGGGTCTTAGGATTTCTTTTGTTTTCCTCCTAAGTCTGTCTTTTGTTCTATCGGATGTTGGTTATGCCTCCCCTAGAGTTGGGTTTCTTCTTGCTAAAAATTGAATAAAATGAGAAAGACTAATGTATTTTCTATGCTTTTGAGGACTAATGAAGGCATTGTTTTGCAGGATTAAATCATACATCTGCTGCTATTTCCCAAGGAATTTTGTTGGAAATCATGCCTCGATTAGATCTGGCATAAAACTCCTCAAGAAAGAAAGTTGGTGAGACCCTCTAGATGTCTTGTCCACTGGCTGTTGTGTTATATTCATTTGAAATACTCAGGTCGCCAAGACATTTTGGTCACTGTGAGTTTTTTATTTCTCTCCACTTGGGAAGAGCTCTTTCCAATAGTTGTTCACAAGGTCGGTGTCGGGGAGATGTTTCGCCGACTGAAGGAAGTCTCGCAAAAGGATTATTCCTTCAATGTAATGTCCTGCCGACCAAGTGGTGTATCATCGAAATGGTTTGCATTTGGCATAACCTCTCACCGATGGTTGTTTGTTTCATCGACAGGGTTTGCACTCGGGGAGATGTCTTGCCAACCGCTGGTGGTCTCGCCGAAAGAAGTTGAGATCGGTGTAATCTCTCGCCAACAAATGGAAGTCTCACCTAGGGTTTGTGGCTTCGATGTAATATCTTGCCGACTGGGTGTAGTCTCACCGAAACGGAGGTCTCACCGAAACAATAGTGGCTCGGTATAGTGTCTTTTCGACCTGATAGTGTCTCACCAAAATAGTTATGCGTTGGGGAGATGTTTGGCCAATCGAGGGACTCTTACCAATGGTGTTTCACAAGATTGTAGCATCAAGGAGACTCTGGGCTGAATGATTTGAGCTCAGGGAGATGTCTCACCGATGGTGGTGGTTTCGTCAAATGGGTATTTGGCTTTGGCAAGACTCCTGGCTGAGAGGTTTGCGTTTGATATGATGTCTTGTCGACTGATGAGAGTCTCGTTGATGGTTTTAACTCTTCGGTGTGATTGATGAGAGCTCGCTGAGACCTTGTTCAGACTTGTTTGTCTTGTCGATAGGTGTGTTCATGTTGAGCATCATCGAGACTCTTGTCGATGGTCTAGATGGAATGGTATCTATTATCAAGTGCTTTTGGTATGACCTCTTATCGAAAGCGATATATCTTGTCGATAGTGATGGACTTTCTTATGGTCTTGCATATCGATATGACTCTTGCAGCTCGTTATCAAGGGTGATCCCACAATAGTGGTTTACAATTTTTGGCCAAATTGAACACTAAAACATTTTTTTGTAACTAAATATTCACTTTTGGACACCTATAGCAACTAAACCGTGAGGAATTTGAAGATGAAGCAAACTAGAGTTTTATGAAATTGTTTCTATAGATTCTAAATATATTTTTTTCAAAAAATTTGGAATCATATTGAACTTCTTTTTCCATCTCCCTTGTTTTTTTTTCAAAAAATGACATTTTTAAAAAGTGACGCCACCGTATAATGTATAACTTTTTTTCCATGAAGGATAAAATTCTAATTCTTTCAATTTAGATTTGTAACTCTGATATCTAGTGCTTCCACTTGGTTAGATAGTTTTTTATTAATATTTTTTTTAATCAAGTTTCAAAGTCAAACCAATTATAATTCAAACATAGTGCGACCGTATAACGCATAACTTTTTTTGTATGTATCAAAATTCAATTTTTTTCTTTTTATTGGATCAAGGAATTCAATATCTGGTGCACTCATATTTTTTAGAATTGTTTTTTGATAATCTGCTATTTTTCCACACGTGAAGAACAGAGAGCTTGATTTTTAGTGAAAAACCTACATTCACGAGAAATAAAAAATAAATATAATAATAAAAAAAAATTTATTTAAAATTATACTTTTTGGGAAGATTATAATAAGGACTACATAATTACAAGAAATAAATTTTAAATGAATTCATTTGATCCCCCAAAAGGTAAATCAAAAGTGGTTTTTTATCAACATTTTGATAGGTGTAAAGGAGACTTCGTTATAGGTATTGTTTAAAACTAACAAGGTTCTATCCAAGGGGGGTTTGATTTAAGGTAGTTTGATCAAACCCTCTTCAATTGGAATGCTTTAAATCAAAAAATTTAAGGCTTAAATCATTATATTTTATAAAAATATGTGATTTTAGCAAAAATTTGTTCCTCCTAGAAATTGTAAACCAGCTTTGTGGGATCACCCTATAAGTATTTCTAATAGTTGTAAGTTACGCCAATCGCTGCTGTGGAGTATAAATGCATCGGGGAGACACGTCTAGTGTCTCACTGACATGCGATTCTATTTGAATAACTTTTGACCATCTAGAAATCTTATGTGGTATGTGTTCCACCAATCAGAGGAAGTTGAAGGAAAACCATTGGCAGTTTGACTGTTGTGACCGTCATATGAAGAAGATCAATAGAATGTGAGCGGTATGGATCTGCCCTGTGATTGAATATGATGAATCGATTTTGGTGAGCAGTGGTGTTTTCTATAAAGAGATCTAACAAGAAATTTGGATGTTGTTTCTCAAGGGGATCAACTTGTAGAAGGATCTAGGGCAAGAGGAAGGTAGAAAGGAAGGAGCCACAATTCTCAAGGACAACTACGATCTCTACTGGAAAAAGTAGATTGACATTAATGATAATTCTTCAGAACATTCAAGGAAGCTCTGATGAAGGTCTCGAGGTTGGACACGAGGGCTGTGAGTTAATGTGATGGTTGCAAAAGATCTAAAGGCCACTCCTGAGGGCGATCTTTCACCAACATGGACAGGGTATGCACATTTAATGCATCAGGAACTTTATTCCAAAAGATTTGAGGTTCGACCCTTCTAAAGTGGGATATTTTTGTAAACCCTAAAAATAGGGGTTGACACATTCTTTTTGGCACGTTTTATATATGGAACTTTTTGGGCCTCTTTGTAATGGTTAGAGGAAAAAGAGATACACAGAAAGATACATAGAGAAATAGATTTTCAACAGTAGGGATTTTCTAAAAGATAAAGGAGACAGAACTACATCCTATTTCTTTGTAATGGGATCTTCTTTTTGTCTTCTTGGCTAAGATTAGAAGGTAGAGAAACTTAAGAGTAGAAATAGAGTAGGAGTTAAATTTAGTATAAGGAGGTGATGTATCTTCTATATTTTCTTAGTATAGATGGAGTCAATTTGAAGACATGGGTTTTTTGTACACTGGTGATTGTACCAGATTTGTAAATGTTGTTTATCCATTTCACCAACAATAGAAGCAACCAGATTTAAATCTACTTCAGATTGTGTTCTAGAATGGTATTTATCTTGGGTTAATTATTTGATTGGGAAAGCTTTCAAGGAATCAAATTTTATCTTATATTTTTTTCAAATAGTGATTTGCAACCTGTTGTTGAAGTTAGCACTGTGAATGAATGAAACTATGTATTAATCACAAGTTAATTTTGTTCTATAGTTTTAGTTATAAATTCCTTGAAAGGTAACAAGTTTGATTAAGTTGGATTAATTAACATTCTCTTCAACTCACAAGATTTGATCTATCTTTTTCAATTTCTTTAAAACCACTAGCTAAAGTATGTTTAAATTTATGTTTGATCTCAGAACAATCCAGAAGCTCAACACTAGTAGGCCCCTTGAACATTATAGTTCACATCAGCCATTGAGTGAAATCAACACAGTCAAGAGCCGATTACCAAGACCTTGGGAGTTAGGTATCCATGTGTTATCTTTCTCTTTCAAGAGAAATAGAATAGCAATATTTTATTTATTGTTGTTGTGCTCATTTGACCCAATAACAAGCTTGAGGTAAAATCAAATCCCAAGCTTTTCCATGCTCCTTGGTAAGGAATCTTAAGAGGTTTCCCAATGATCTATTCACCACTTCAGTTTTTCCATCTGTTTGTGGATGGTATGCTGAACTAAAGGACAGATTTTTGCCTTGAGTTTCTTCCACAAGGTCGTCCAAAAGTGACCAATGAATTTAGAATCCCTATCAGAAACAATGCTTAAAGGCAGTCCATGTATCCTAACAACCTCCTTAAAGAAGAGACCTGCTATATGAGATGCATCATTGGTGCATTTGCAAGGAATAAAATCTGCCATCTTACTAAATCTATCAACTACCACAAAGATACTATCAAAACCTCTTTGGGTTCTAGGCAACCCCAAGACAAATTCCATACTTACGCACTCCCAAGGCCTATTGGGAATGGGCAGTGGCTGATAGAGTCTTGCATTTGATGAAGTTCCCTTTTCCCTTTGACATATTGTGAACCTTCCACATACCTTCTCACATCCACCCGCAACTTTGGCCAATAGTAAAATCTCCTAACTTGTTCCAAGGTCTTGTCAAGGCCAAAGTGACCTCCAAGACTCCCACTATGTTTCTCCTTTATGATATTCTCCCTCATTGAGCATTTATGCACACACAATTGCCTTCCTTTGAAGAGCAAACCATTCTACAATAAAAATTCAGAGAATTCACCATGAAAAGAATTCAAATGTTATCAAAACATTGTATACCTCATTGAAATTTGAATCTTCATGATACATATCCTTCAATGCTTCAACCCCCATGCTTTGGAGTTGGATCACTTGCACTACAAGTGCCCTTCTACTGAGAGCATCTGCCACCTTATTTTCTTGGCCCTTCTTATGCTTTATTGTGAAAGTATAGGCTTGCAAAGACTCTACCCACTTCATGTGCCTATGACTGAGTTTGGCATGTGCATTCAAAAAACTCAAGGCATGATTATCAAGATAAACAAACAAATTCTTTTAGGTAAATAAGTGTGTCTCCACTTTTGAGACGGACCATAGTACAAATTCACCAACTCATTTGACTGCAAAAACTGGATGAAAATGTCCCACTTAAATATGTATAATTTACGTATCGCCGAGTGCTTGTAAAATTTGATGTGTAATTTTCAATTTTTGAAAGTTTATCCACGACGCTTGTCAAAAATTTCTGAATAAACCGGTTTCACAAAATGTCAACTTTAACACCTCATCAAATAAAAATTTTGACAAAACATGAAAATAGAAAAACACCAGCCTACATAAAGAAAAGTGAGTTCGGCCCGATGACATATGTGCTTTTTCTCTACTTGAGACAGCTTTGTGAGAACTGCTGATCGCATTTTCTTGGAAAATCAAAAAAATTCAAGAAGATATTGCCGTGTTGAGGCAACATTGTCTTTTGTAGAATTCAGTTGTGAAGTCAGATTTGTAGTTCTAGGTTTGAAAAATCATATTTTAAAGCAACATCTCACCATTTACATTTTGGGAGAGGTTTAGGTTTTGAGAATTTCATGTCCGTGATTTTGTTGTGTGGAATCACCATAAGATCACAACCGAGGAACAGATTCTTGTGACTGTAATTATGTGATCCATAACTCTATTAGTCATGTGGCACAGTTGTGCTATAACAAATACGGGATGCATTCATGTGTGACCCAAGTTTAATGTGGCTATGTTGTGATAGAAATGGAGGCACTCATATAATGTAGTTAATTCGAGTTGTATAATGTAGGTGTCAATCATAATTGGGTGCATTCAGGTTGTCTCAAGTTTAACAGGTTAGGATGTAATTATAGCATGATCGAAGAGTGATTACCTCTTGCTACAATAAAGAGCCTATAACTCTAGTTGATATGCAGAGTTGTTGTGTTATATCAATTATGTAGTGTGCATTCAAGCAAACCCACAAGTTTAATGTAGCTATTCTAGAGAGTGATCAAGATTTTCTAAACCTTATGAATGTTACTTAAAAGTGTATAGCTTAAACTACAAACCAAATTTGTTACATACTTGAATGAAATCTTGGGTTACCACAAACTATAATAATGTGATCTACTAATAACCAATATAGAAAGTATTAAAGAAAGACCCATGATATATAGGATACATTTCCCTGATCAGGTTTACATACCTTAATGATTAAACACAAGCTTCCCACACACTCTAGGATAAAATCCAAGATCATACCACAACTTTGTCAAGACAACTAATTTTCTCAATCTAAGATTTACAAGGTTGTTTTTAATACCAACGGTTGGTAAGAGCATGATTAGGGTACAAAACCCTAGGCCTCCGTGAGAAACATAAACAATAACATAGTGGGATTTCAGTGAGGCCGTACTACTAGAAAGATTGAGACATTGTAGGTAATAACAAAATCTTGCAATCTAAAGATTGCAGCCAATAACAAGCACAATTCATGTAGCTTAGTGAAATTTGTAAATGCAATCTACGGTAAGAAGAATGACAGTCACTTGAGATGTGACAGTCAAAAAGAGGCTGAGCAGTGACAAGATAATAAAGCTCAAACCTTGCATAGTAAAGTGGAGATTTTAATAGTGAGTTTCCTTACCCCCTTGCTGACCTTAAGGGTTTTTCAAATGCTTTTGGTAGTTTTAGACAAGGAAACGTAATTAGAGAATGATTGTCCAAATGAAGTAATAGTGGTAATCATCATAGGTTCGTTTCTTCTTAGCCATTAATGGCGGTTTGGAGTAGTGGATTGCATGTTTGAAATGCTCTCGAATCATAAAAGATGGGAAAATAGTGAATAATACCTTGTGGACTATGAAGTAGTGGGGTCAATAAGGTTGAAGGATCTTAAGGAACCACAATACCTGAAACAATGAGTCCCTTTGTAGTAAATAGGCACCATAGCATAGTTTGATTTTATAGAAGGATGCTCATGAAAGGAATCTTCAAGTGATAGTGAGTGAGTTGTTTGAGATTGCAGTTGAGGGTGCAATACCTAGTCTTAAAGGAAGTTACAAAAGTAGTAAATGTGCAAGAAAATAAAATCGTACACAACAAACAATTCACAATGTTATCTTGCATAATGCCTTTAGTTTGAAGACAAAAATATCATTATATCTTCATGATGAAAGTGGTGACCTTAATGTTCAATCACTGGCAACCATGATTTTAAAACATGCTATTGTGCTTATGGATGCAACATTTTAAGCAAGGCAGTGAGTGGTGGTTTGGAACAATGGCAGGTATGAAATACTTGCTTTATATGCATACTATGCAGTCTAGCATAAGACACCGTTCTTAGAAGAGATTGAAGGTGGATTATGGAACTCAGGGGTTACCATGAAAAGGATTAAATCAAAGACAGATCTATTTTAAAGCCACGTACTATAAAGATATTAAAGCATGTCACATGCAAAAAACCCTAGTAGTCGGAGTAATGAATACAGTGCCAAAGAGGATAGTGTGCTAGGGCAGATTTAAGAGATCTCCACATTATTTAATTACAGGAAAATACATCATTTATTTATTCTTTTAATTAAAATAAATCATTTTAAACCCTATATAGGATACATTGATACTTCAAAAGTCTCTAAAGGAATTTGAGTTATGCAAATATATGTCAAGTAAATACCTAGATTACAAATAGTAGTGGGAACAATGTAAGATTTGTTGAGGAGAGCAAGAATGAGATAAGCAGCAATGAATCATATGCTTCCTTTCATGCACATCTCCTCAGTGTTCTCTATCATTCTTTAAGGAAACAATTCTCCATTTTGGCAGTCTATGCTTGAAAATAATGTTTTGACGAAGGTTTTAGAGTATGTTTGTTAAAATGAAAACTCCATTCTAGTGGGCTACGCCTGAAAATAAGATTTTGACAAAAGTTTTAGGGTATGTGTATTAAAGTTTTAGATTATTTTAACGGGCTATATTCCTAATTCCTTAAATGATTTATTCAAATGGATTGTGACTAAATAAATGACTAACTATTTAGTCATTTTTATTTGTGTGACTAAATAATTTTTAATCAACAACCAAACTAGTAATTTATTTACTCATTTATAACTAAGTTGCAAAAAATGAGCAGAATTTAGTCATTTTTAGTTGTTGTGACTAAAAATTTTAGTCACCTAGTCATTTATTTGTCAAATTCTACTAGTGTGTACTTCCTTGTGTGATTGGGGCTCTCTCAATGTTGAGGGCCCTAGGAATAAGCTCATCATAAGAAGTGACACATTGCATCTTTAACTAAAAGTATAAATCCATATTGACATTAACAATGATGATTTTGACTTATTACTCCTTAGGAATGGGTCACTTGCTCTTACTAGCTCGCTACCTCCATTGTTGTAGGAAGTTTGCGATCAAGTTCAATATTCTGATTTCAGGAGTCTTAACAGTTGGAAATCATAGTAAAATTAGAATTTAATAAGTTTTGGAATTAGCATTTTAAAGTGTTGTTTGGGGTCATCAACTTCAAACTATCTTCTCTTTTGTAGGAGTAGTTTCATGCCAAATTTTTTTAGTGTAAAATATCATAATTATTAGATTTCATTACCTGTTTATGAATAAAAATTATTGGAGTGTGAGTTTGATATTTTTTGAAGATCTAAATAGTCAAGCTTGGTAAAGAAAAAATCAAGTCAAATAATATTAGTCCAAAACAAAATGAAGAGACACTTGATAGATTGTGCGCTAGATTGAAAAGAAAGGGAGATGGAAAATGTTATTGTCCTTGCAATAATTGCAAGGAATTAAAGACGGGATGACTTTTAATCACAACAACTGAGAAACATTGTAGGCAGCATGGTCATGTTGAAGGGGGGCATGATTATTTTCCATTGGTAAGTTGTTCATTATATGTATTTATATTGATTGAGTTTGTAAATGTTTATATCATTTTAACATATATATATAATCACTTGATCATGATCATGGTTTATTTGTGTCTATCATTATTATAAAGGTGGGGGACCCTAGTATAGATGATATGGATTATCACGGCCCAGAGAATGTGGTTTTGCAAGCAGACGAACATGGAGCTATGAATATCGAAGATGAAGTTAATGATCCTATGGAAGAAGATAATCATGCGCCAGAAAACACAGTTGAAGATGATGGTAAGAATACATTGATCCATGACACATTTATTGGCAGAGCTAATCATGATGATCAAGATGACTTTGATGATATTCATGATTTACTTGTACTTGAGAAGGCATACGAGCCCCTTTATGAAGACTCTCAAACAACTCTTCTCTTTGTTGTATTGTTGTTGTTGAACTTGAAGGTTATGAATGGTTTATCAAACATAGCAACCTCATAGATGTTAAGGTACGTCATATATGTCATCTTTTTTCATCTATTACAAATGTTATTAGTTCATCACTAGTAAATAAAGGATGAAATATGTACCATTAATATTCTTTATATTAACAAATTTTATTTTTTTGTAGATTGACTGGTGAATTTTTGTTACGACCATCAAATATTTTACCTTACTCATACGAAGATTTATCTGTCATTATGAAAGATATCATAATGGAGTATCAAGCAATAGATGCATATCTCAATGATCATACTATATATCATAAACAACAGGAATTTGCAACAAAATACCCTGAATGTCATATTAGTATATATCGAACAAATCAACTAATAGAAAATGTGACTCACAAGGTTCTTCGTTATATTCTCATTATTCCACATATCCAACGATTATTTAGGTGTGAAAGTTTAGCACACTTTAAGGATTACCATGCACAGAATAGAAGTGGAGATGACATTCTTGGAATTCCTTTGGATGGTTCTGCATTTAGGGACATGAAGGAAAAATGGCCACACTTTAAAGAAGAACCTCGTAATCTTAGGCTTTCATTGGGAGGGGACAGTGTCAATCCATTTGGAGAGTTCAAATCTATTTACTTGGTGTGGCATGTTTTTTTTATCAACAATAACATTCCTCCATGGATGTCAATAAAGAGGGAGCGCATAATGTTGTCAATGATTGTTCTAGGTATTTGTTTACATCAATTTTCTTTAACATAGTAGCATCTCATTTGTCTTATTTTTTGCATAATGCCTTATATTTTTTTCATTCAATAGTCATGTACATTAATTTATATATATTGCAGTAAAATGGTTATAATAATTATGTAATGTTTATGTTCATTCAACTAGGTAAGTACCAAGTTAAAGATATGAATGTATATATCGAGCCTCTTATTGATGAGTTACTAAATTTATGGAATGGCGTCACTATGTATGGCGTCTCTAGACCAATAGGACAAAGACAATTTCAATTCCATGCAATGCTTGTATGGACAATTCATGATGCCCCAGGGCTAACACATTTTTGTGGTATGTTATAACATTTGATTGCACTTTAACAATATTTAATTTGATGAAGTAGATATCATGCATGTTTTTAAAATAATCTATTCATTATATATAATTATAAAAATTGACATATTTAATCCAATTATATATGATCTTGTAGGTCTTCAAACAAACGGAAAATTTGCATGTCCAATTTGTGGTCCAAAGATGAAATCTCATTATTCAACAAGTTTTGGAAAGCAGGTGTTTGATGAGTATAGGCACTTCCTCCATAGATATCATAAGTATCGAACTACTGAAAAACATCTTTTCAATAGGAAAAAGGAGACTACACCAAAACCACAAAGAATGACACCTCGCCTATGGAAGTTGGAATATAATAGAATTAATCGTCAAGGTTATACATTGGATCACATTGTTTATCTATCATATATGATATGTTTTGAATTTATATTTTTATATTGTGTTGTGTTTACTCATGTTGTAATTGACAATGATTTTCTTTGTTAATTTGTTTAACTTACATGCTTTATGAAGGTCGTCAAGGTATTAATGGTTGGCTTCCATAGAGACTGAAAAGTTATCCCAGACAATTTAGTAGGTTTCCCTACTATGAACAACTACAAATTGTGCATTTGTTTGATACAATGCATATCGAAAAGAATATAACAGAAACGTTATGGAAAATATTGGATGGAAGGCATGACAAAGAAAAAATTGTCAAAATTTGTAGTGATATTCAAAAATTCAATCGTGCAATGAAAAATTTCATTCAATTAAATAGTGATGGAGACAAAATTAATATAAGTGCCCTTCCTTGATTGTGAACATAAACAATATAATAACAAAGAAAGGTGAATTTGGGTCAGGGATGAAAAACGCATGATTGGCATACCTTCATTAAGGTAATTATTCTGGTATATTATATACACTTGTATAATGCATGTACTTTTCAGTGTATTGTGTTTACTACTTTCAGAAAAATAATGAAAAGATAATTTTATAATTGTTGCAATACGTTCTACCTCTATCTCCCCCAAACAACTTTGACAACAATGTCAAGCAAGTTATATATGATCTTAGAAAATACATGAGGTAAGTAGTGAGATTTTTTCAATTCGTTCTATACATCTTATAATTTCCATTTGTTTTACTTGTTATGTAATATACTATATATTTTTGTTAAATCAAGGTAATATATTTGTGCCTTGAATCACTTGTAGATGGTTGACATCTAATGAAATTCATAAAGAAAATATAAATTATTGGAAGACAAAAATTCCTCGTCTAATGTGTGAAATGAAAAAGTGTCTACCTTCGACATTTTTCAATGCACAAGAACACCTCATACACTAGGTTGAGGAGATTGAATTGTGTGGACCTATACACACAAGGTTAATGTGGATTTTGGAGAGGCACTTGAAATTTTTGAAGGCTTTGGTTAGACAAAGAGCACATCCTCAGGGTTCTATGGTGGACGGATATATGGTATACCAGACCATGGTGTACATTAGTGAATATCTTCCTAAGTTTGCAGCAAAGATCCATGTAGATCTCATTTGGGATCCCAACTCTATTAACAAATTCAAAGGGGAGTACCTGATGGGGAAAGGTAGATTAAGGAATGTGAGAGGTAATTATAAGATGGTTATGGAGATTAATTGGAATACATTTTACATATGGTTTTTATGCATATTGTACTTATTTAATTTTTAATCTTCAATATACATCAATTATAAATTAAGGTCATATATTGTGGTATTTAACTAATTATACGTCATTTGTGAATTTCAATTTTTTTTATACAGTTGGTCAAGAGTGGGATGCACTACATTTGTATGTCACCAACAATCTTGATTGGATGACGATATGGATTGAACGATGTCAACAATCTAGTCGCGCATTAACATGGGAAGGTGTGGCTTCATTGGTTAAAGAAGCTCATTGTAATAGAGATTCCAATGTTACACAAAGAAAAATTGATTTAGCATATGGTTTAAGAGATAAACAGGTACGTATAAATATATTAATCACCCATATTATTTAATTATTTTCAATTATATTGATGTATATATATGTTGAGATTGTTTTCTTTGCATACATTCAGCCAAGAATAAATATGTTTATCAACTGACGATATTGCAAAAATTTTACATATTTGACATATTGCAGGTGAAACACCACAAGGCTATGTGGTGTAATGGTCATAAATTTTGAATCAAAATGTTGGATGACATGAAGAAAAATTGTGATTCTGGTATAACATTAGTATTTCAGGTGACTAATGTTTCATCTAGAAGTGACATACATCCAAACATCTCAGAAAATCAATACTATGGGATTTTGGATGATATACTTGAGTGTGACTTTAAGTCATTCAAATTAATTTTGTTCGTCATTCTATGGTATAGGCTATGATTGAATGAAAATGATCCTAAGAGAACTATTATTGAACATGATAATGGATTTACCATGGTTAATACAAGGTTGATCAAGCAAGTTGGAAATGAGCCCTATATTCTTCCAAGCTAATGTGAGCAGGTATTTTACTCAAAGATTCCAGGTAAACCGGGTTGGTCATTTGTCGTTAGACATGATGCAAGAGGAAGGCCAATAAAGTATAATGTGGTGGAAGAAGATACTGAAGAACTAGAAGATGATGTAGATGATGATCAGGACCAACAGTTAGTTGATGATGTCCCTAACAAAGATGTTGAAGAGGAGGAACTAGATCATGATGATGTAGGAGTTAATGTTCATGAATATGATATACGTGTGGATGATGATATTATCAAAACTGATATCAATGACAATGATGATGATATGACCAATCCTTACAATGTCAAATCTAGATTGGATGATATAGACAAAGAGTTGGATGAAGAAGAAGATCAATGACATTGAAATGTATAAGTTATACTAGAATTATATTTGACTTATGTGGTTACATAATTAATTCATGATGTTTTTAATTTTTATGTCATTACATAATTAATTTAATGATGTATGTTTTAATGTTTGAAAGGTCAAAAAATTAAAACATTTCAATAGTGATGTTAACAACCTTGAAATTAGTGTGTTTTATGTTTCATATAATCATAAAAGATTAAAAAGTCAGTTGTAGAGGTGGTTGTTCAGTGGTTGACATATAAAGGCCTTTAAAAGGCATAAAGTGATCATTGTAATGGTTGTTGATGGTTGTGGATTTAAAATACAAGCTCTTGACATTCAAAAATTTGTGTTTTTCTTCAAAATTTATGTATTTTTTCTATTATGCAACACTATACGGTCACATGCAGGCATATTTTGATGTGAAATCAATTCCAGGTCATGAAGATATGTGTTAATTTTAATTTGAATCTGATTTGAGGGCTTAAGGCATTGATTTGAGTTATAAAGCTTCATTTCTTTGCATATAGCTTGGTTACCCTGTTTTTGAGGGTTTTGTAGTCTAAACATGATATAAAGGGGCTCTTACACTTTTTTTGATTATTGTAACTTGTGTAAGAGGCCCCATGGATACTATTGTAATTGTAAGATGCATGAATAGAGCATAGGATGAGAATTAAAGAAGGTATAGCTGTTGTCCTCAAGATTTTTGTGAGGAAAAGCATGTGAAATGAGAGGTTCAAGCCTAGGCTTCAACAAAACATGTATGGGAGATCTAATTTTATGAATTTTTATCCATGTGTAGACCTATTGGGCTATTTTTAAACACTGAATATAAATGATACACACACACACACACACACACACACATGTATGTATGTATGTATGTATGAATGTATATGTATTTTTAAATGTAAATGTAAATGTAATTACTAGATGCTCTCCTAGAACAATAAATGCAACATATCATTAAAGAAATCTATATCTATGTATATAAATATGCATTTCTAAATGCAAGTGTAAATGCAAAGAGCATATGGTTTTGTAGTGTTATAGATACAACATATCCATAAATTAATGTAATTGAAATTCTAAAGTCTTCAACACATATAATATGAAATTGATCAAACTATTAAACTACATGAGAAATAAATGAAAACAATAAATGCATATGTATGTGTATTTGTAAATGTAAGTGTGAAATAAATAAGAATAATGAAAATTATAAAAGAATACAAGGAAAGGTTTATAGTTTAGAGTGGGAGAGAGATAGAGGGTAGAGGGTTTAAGGGTTTAGAGTTTAAGGGTTAATGGTTTAGGGTTTAGGGTTAAAAGCAGAGGGTGTTGGTTTGTTTTTTACACTGTAATCAGGTTGGTCTTCTAATCTACCTATGGGATTGCCAATTCCAATCAAGGGCAGCTTGAAGGACCTGAACCAACTCACAAGGACTTTAAAAATCCTCCTACACTTTGGGCTCTGCAAGACCCAGGAGGGTGATCCCTTAATGTGTTTACAACCTCTACACAAATATCATAAACAAAATTAACACATAACAAATAATCTCATTGAATAGCTCAACACAATAGGATAATATCGAATAAAATTGGTTGTTCACCAATAATATCAATTATGTGGAGCATGAAATAACTACAACACAATCCATAGTAAAATATAGTCATTAATTTGCAATTTGTAGAAAGCTCTAGGCAAAGACAAACAATTATTGAACTACACAAATAAGTACAATTTAGATCAGTGTCATATATCCATTGCAGGAGTCAAATTCATAAGCATCTAATATCAACTATGTGGAGCATGAAATAACTACAACACAATCCATAGTAAAATATAGTCATTAATTTGCAATTTGTAGCAAGCTCTAAGCAAAGACAAACAATTATTGAGCTACACAAATAAGTACAACTTAGATCAGTGCCATATATCCATTGCAGGAGTAAAATTCATAAGCATCTAAAGGTTTGTGACATATTTAATACATAACATATAACTTATAAGATCCCTGACAATATTGCATTACAATTTCATCAGTATGCATTCTCACCCAATACTACTTATCAAATCATTATATAGAACATATCCGCCTATAATCCCATTCAAGAATTTTAATTAATTCCTTAAATTAAAGCTAAAATAAGGATTATACACACCATAATAGTGAGATGAATAAAACAATCCTTAGTCATCTTATTCAAAATTCAGATATGCATGTATAGTGAAGAGACATGAGTTTGAATTTATCATTTCAACTCAAATGCTAGTACTATTATACAACATTAAATCCCCATGAATTCAAAACCGATTATAGAATAACTTAGAACCTAAATTGTATTTCTCTCTAAAACCATCAGACTTTACAATTTGCTCTACAACTTCACCTAGACTTGACTAAAAATTATCTGACTTGCTAACTTGTACTTTTGGCCTTGAAATCCTTCTTATAGAAAATGAAAGAGCAAACAAGCATCGAGCCAGAAAGTACACATGTCACCAACCAAATGAAGCATCTGGTGATATTCCAAAAGTCGTTACAATAGCCATCACCCTAGAGAATATTCTCATTCATCATGTCAGCTGAGGAAAATTGAGGTAACAATAAAAAACCACAAGAAACCCACGTCGAGACTGCCATCAAAGAAAAACTGGAGGTCATTGTAACCACAGCATCTGATTTACCACCTGTTAGTAATTCATTCTTTTATTCCTCCTCAGTCAAATATTTATTTTCCCACCTCTGATATTCTCCATCAGTCGGCCAGTCAAAATTAATTACCTCATTCACCTTGGCATTATAAGGTGTGTATTTTACTACTACCTAATTTGCATCTCTTTCAAAAGATTCCAAAAATGAGCTGGTACTAATGATTTTACCCATACAGCTCACCAACAAGTCATAATCTAAGTCATCACAAATTAATTTAATTTTATCATTGATGACCTCACCTACCTAACCATGCCACTACTAGAATGACCTGATTTTCCCCTAGTCATCAATTATATTAGGTAACAATGTGTTGCCCCAATCATTGAAATTCTTCACCAACTCCCTAATCTTCCTACTCAAGTCATCTGGTAAGGTCTGAAAACCTTGCAATGATTTCACTAACACATGAGTAGGCTTTAATTATTGGAGCGTATTGTTTGTATCAAACCTTGAGGCCTTATACATGACATCCAAATCACTGGCCCTAGGGATCCAATTTTCAATCAATGGTATCACTACCTCCTAATCCCTATCAATATTATTTATTGCATCTAATAGAAAAGAATATATAGAATGTATAGATATCAATTTATTATCAACCTTTTCATTCAAATTCCCTAAAACAATAGTAACAATCTCTTTTTGTTTTGAAAGAGATCCCTCCTCACTTGCCCTCAAAGATGCATGTAACTCATCAATTCTTTGCAAGAGTTGTTTCTTTGTAGTATCAACAAAGCACTCTATTTCTTCATCAATTTCCTCTAAAGAAGGGGTGAAGGTAGGATTCTAACTGGGAGAATCTGTTGTGGAAAAAATTGGAGAAGCAAGAGGTACTAACCCTACTGTGGAAGGTAATGTAATAGTCCCTGGAGCACTTGATGTCTCCCCAATCTATTTATACCTGAACCTTTCCACCTCAGTTTGCAACTCAACATTCCTATGTTGCATCTTGTTCTATTCTTCAATCAAAAGGTTATACTTCTCCATTAGGCTTTTCTTTTCATCCTCCTCCCTTTTAGCAGTCTTTTGGGCCAATTTGGCCACATTCACAGTTAAACTAGTGGCCTTAGTGGTTGAGGTCTCTGAAACTCTCTTTATTATTAATCCCCCTCTGAAATTTGGATTAATGTTAGTAATATTTGGCTTTCTCCCTTGTGGGGTCAATGCCCAAATTTCCAAGGTTTCATACTCTTCACTTAAAGCAGAATCTTGAAGTGTTGCCTTGACTTCTTCTTCAGATTCTTGCAAGGGATGCTTGGAATTCATAATAGCATTAAAGGCCACTACATTTGCAATGTCCCATTCAGGCAGAATCAATACACTAGGTTGACTCACCAATTTTTTTCCTTCCTCAAGATTGATGTTCTTAAATTCTTCCATTAATTCAGCTATCACTTCCTCATCATTCTCCTGGTTTGACCTACCAAATCTTAGTTCTCTTCTCTCCTTACATTTATTTTGATATTCTTCAAACTTCATCCTCCATACCAATTGCAAGAATATAGGATCCTTTAAAAATGCATTGTCGTCTAGAAACTCCTTACATGCTTCCATTCTTGCATCTTATACACTTTTCCCTTTCATATCTAAATCAAATAAAACCAATTTAGCTGGCCTAGGAGGGGAAGGCATACCAACCTACATGTCCTGATCAATAATAATAATTTCATCCATCAAACTCTCTTATGGTTGATCAGTTATTTTCCTTTTAGGGCTTGGCTCAGATGGTATTGATGGGGTACTATCTTCTGGTGATGACTCTAAATCAATGATCTTAATTTCCCCAGCCACTTTGAATTTTGGACCTGGTTGTGAAGGCAACTTCATAATTTTCTTCCCCTTTCTGTCCACTTCTTCCTCATCACTGTTGCTATCATTTTTTCTCCTATAAATGGGCCACTTTTTTGTAGGCTAGTATGTTGGTCTTGTTTCAAATGGTCTAACACCTTGTTCTTGTACACCCAGACTCAGCTCTAAGTTTACTTTTGTGGTTCTCAAAGTGTCTATAATCTCTTTGAAGATCTCCATAAAAAATCAATTTTCTTATGGTGGGGACTAAACTCCAACAGTGGATCATATTTCTGATCCATGTTGTGCACAATATCTAATAGCTTATCATAAGCTATCCATTTCTCCTTGTTCAAATCCTACTTATTTAGGTTGAACTCATTTCTGATCAGGTCCTCAAGAAAGTTGAACTCATGCACAAACTTGCCAGCCTTTATTCTTTGTCTAAAAAGGGAAAAGAAACCCTCAGGATCATGTTGCCACTTTGGACCACATCTCAAATGATAATCCTCAAATAATTTCTCAAAGTGCACCCAGCCTCCTTTTGAAAAGGCAAAATTAGATACCATTGTATAATCAGGGAAAAATGTTCCCTTACCCCTCCCTATAAGGTTGTCCTCATGGATTCAAGCTATCTTCCACAACTTCTGCAAACCCCACTCTTGGTGGCACATTGTATGGAAGTATATGAGGGGCTCCTTGAAAACCATATACCCTCAAAATAGTGCTAACTAGGTATGTGATAATGTCACCCCAGTTATGGCTGACTTTTAATTTTGGCTTCCTCCCCTTTGGCCTAAGGAAATCATGTAATTCCTCAAGAATCCTAGGTACATTCACTATCAATCTACTCCTCAATTTGGAAGCAAAAAAATTATCAAATTTCACATAACTAGTGCTTTCCTTATTACAAGATAAATCTACAGCCCATATTTGTATTAGAAATTTTTCTCCATCAACTGATTGCCTTAATTTCATCTTCTCAGAGAAGAAGTCAGCATTCTTGAATAAAAATATATGCATTAGCATAGAATACCAAAAGAATTGAGTTTCAATATCATTTTTCTACAGCTTTGATAGCCCCTCATGTATCCTCTTAGCCAAGAAAGAAGCAAAGGCATATGTGATAGAGAAGTTAGGGTGTTTTATTTGCACCCCCATGAACATGTATGAAATGGGCATCACCGCACCAAGACCAAAACCCAAAATCTAACACAATGAATAAAAAGTAGCTAGGAAATGATTTGTAAAAAAAATTAATCTAAAAGGTTCCTAGTCACTGGGGCTGATATGAAATCTTGAACATCCTGCCCTAGCCAAATGAGGTGAAAGCAATTTAGCTCTGAAAAGAGACTTCAACTTTGCATATTCCTACTTCATTTCCTCAAGGTTGATAGGCACCAAGTCCTCACTCAGTTTAGTCAAGTTAAAATATGTTGAATATCATCTTTGTTAATGCTTAACAAAACCTTTCCATCATTATCCCTAATTACCCGTGTGACAGGGTCATATCTTGCAGGTACTGCCCTAAGCAGGGCTACATCAGGGAAAACATTTGGTACCACCAGCTTCCCCATATCATACATCCATCCATTTGAAAAAGGGTGATCCAAATTCCTCTATCCATACCACAATCTAAACATTTCCAAACCCATGAGAGGAACCCTAGCATCTACTATGTTGGAACAATTATATACTAACCCCTCCCCCAAGATTTTCCCTCACATTAGAACCAATCCCTTCTTTCTATCATTTGTTGACAAGGGAAATTGATCCAGGAAGTCATCATACAGGTTTCTTTTTAAATAGTCAATCTTGCCAGAATGTTGCTTAGATGGTGCCATCTTGGACAAACTATGGCTTCTTATAACTTCACACTTCAAATAACTAGGACTAAACAAAGATATGAAATTACAGAACAAAATATTGCAATTTCTCACAATTTAAATAAACTATAGCCCTAAACGTTTATCAAAAATCCTTATGATAAGTACAAAAAATCTTTCCCTTAATCCAAGCATAGAGTGATCGGGAAACATAGAAATTAACTCATGGCTCTTTTCACAGAAATCCCAAATTTTGGCTATCAGGGTTCACAACCTTGCTCTCAACTCTGAAACTACTTCGCAAAATACCTAAATACTTTGTGACACACATAAAGCAAGAGAATTGATTTTATTTCAATCAAATCATGCCAATAAATGTCTCATCCACCATTAAATCTCACTCGCACACTGCATGAATGGCTACAACCATATTTGATGTAGATTTAAATTTGAGGCATCAATCCTTCAACGCAGTCATCGGCCCTATCATTAATCCTCGAGTAGCTTTTCCATCAAGATTATAACACATCCATCGATTTGAATCACATGCATCTTAAGAGCACTTTAGTAACCCGCCTTTTAATGTATTTAAGGTCGGATTAATGTTCCATGGTATTTCCTTTATTCTTTCGGCTTCATCAGATGTGACACATGGCAATTGCCCGTGATATCACGATCAATGATGGAGCCATCGCAGGATGGTGGGGAATGGCTGAGATCAAATGGTAGTTGATCAATGGTCACACAATTTCAGCCCCTAGAAGGACACATGGCACCCGCCCGCGATATCACAATTGGTAAAAATCCTGCAACTTTAGATCACGCAATGGCAGGCAACCGTTGATATCCAAAGGAAATTTGATCAATGGTAGCACGAATTCAATCCCTTCTGCAAAATAAAACATTCATTAAAAAGGACGAGGGGACATCACTAGGCGAACGATAAACAACGACATAAGTTGTTTTTTAAAAGATGAAACACGGGGCCAACAAAGACTTACAAAATAAAACCCTACAGAGGAAATAAAGTATCAAAATCAAACAGACTCGGCCTAGATGAACCGATATGACATAAGTTGTTTTAAAACCCCATCAAAAGTAACAGTGAAATAGAACCCATCCAAAGCATGAAATAAGCATTAGGGTTTTACATGAAGACAAAGCTAAAATCCCAACCCTTAGAAAACTAGAACACCGTGAAAGACCAAAGACATAAGGCAAGGTATGAGTGAAAAACAACAAGAAAAATACTGAAGTTCCATCAATGGCTCCAGTTGGGGACGTTCATTCCACTAGAATGAAGCAAGAATCCATAATCTCAGGTAGAGAAGACCAAGATGCAGAGATGACCAAAAAGGGACTATTCAGACAAAACAACCCCAACTATGTACAAAAAATATACAAAATATACAAGCCTCATAGTTGTTGTTCATATACACTTGTTTTATGTCCTTGGCTTCCAAAATATGACCTCTCCTGAATCATAACTACTTAATTGTCATTTGTAACTTTTTGTTTCTTGTATGTAATCATGATCCATGTTGGATCAATCATGATGACCAAAACCCCTACATGAAAGGTTATGAGCATAGCAATTGTATCTTGATCACATGATATGAGGGTTCCATTGTTGTCATAAACCTCTTGTAATGACATGTTTTCAATAGGCATATTATTTGTGTCAACTAGAGTTGATGTTTCTTGAATGTATTTTTCTTTTATGCCTTTCCTTAAAACATCATGCATTAAATGTTATCTGGCAACTTGTTTTCCTAATGTTTGATTGTGAAGGCCTTGAATAGAGCCTTGTGCAACTTTAGATTTTGTTTTTGTTGTCCTTCATGAGACCATTGTAGCATGCATTGTTGGTTGTCCTTATCAATGACAATGACCTTTACCTATTGCATTCACTTTCACCAATACACCCATGAATGAATAATATCAATCCCCTTTGCCTCTTGTAGCTAGCTCTTGCAAAGGTGTTGTCCTTGTACTTGTATCATGACCTTGATTCAACCATTTCTCTTCTTTTGTTATGTGTAATAAATACACATAGTCTCCTCATTTTATCTTTATTGGACAGCCACCTATCACATATGTGGGTGACCTAACAACACACCTTCCTATGTGATGTGTGATTTTTCAATAGGGTTATGGTGAGAGGGGCTTGACAACAACTTTAAATGCTTCCTCATTGTTTAAAATATGCATAATTGAACTCGATGCATCTATGAATTCACTTCCTTTATAAACAGATCATGGATCTTCTTAGGAAGATTGAAGAACATATCAACACAGTATGTTGCATCTTTTCAATCTGTACTTTCCTGTCTTGTCTTATGTTCCTTTCCTATCCTGTCTTATGTTACTTTTCTTTTATGGCATTGGGAAAAATCCTAAGGTTTGGGTTTTGTCTTTGACTGAATCCCTCTATCTCTCTCCCCTCTACCCATAACCCTAAACCATAAACCCTTAACCCTTAAACCCTTTACCCTCTACCCTCTCTCTCTCCCTCAAGTCTCTCCCTCCTACCCCCTCTCCTTCTTTTAGGTCTTTATCTATCTCTCACTCACTCCCTCTATGTGTCTCCCTTAAACCCTAAACCCTAAACCCTTAACCATAAACCTTTAACCCTTAACTATAACCATAAACCCTAAACCCTTAACCATAAACCTTAAACCCTTAACCCTTAAACTATAAACCCTCTACCCTCTACATTTAACCCTCTACCCCAGATCTCTCTCCTACTCCCTCCCTCTTTCCCTCTCTCTCTCAAGTCTCTCCCTCCTGCCCTCTCCCTCTCTCGGGTCTCTCTCTCTCTCTCTCTCTCTCTCTCTCTCTCTCTCTCTCTCTCTCTCTCTCTCTCTCTCTCTCTCTCTCTCTCTCTCTCTCTCTCATCTCCCCCCTCTACCTTAACCCTCTACTCTCTATCTCTCTCCCTCTACCCATAACCCTAAACCCTTAAACCCTCTACCCCCTCTCTCTCTCTCTCTCTCTCTCTCTCTCTCTCTCTCTCTCTCTCTCTCTCTCTCTCTCTCTCTCTCTCCCTCTCTCCCTCTCTTAGGTATTTATCTATCTCTCACTCACTCCCTCTACCCTTAAAACCTAAACCCTTAACTGTAAACCTTAAACCCTTAACCCTTAAACTCTAAACCCTTAAACCCTCTACCCTCTACGTTTAACCCTCCACCCCATATCTCTCTCCCACTTCCTCTTTCCCTCTCTCTCTCAATTCTCACCCTCCCACCCCCTCTCCCTCTCTCAGGTCTCTCTCTCACTCACTCTTATCTCCCTCCCCTCTACCCTTAACCCTCTACCTTATATCCTCTACCCTTAACCCTCTACTCTCTATCTCTCTCCCACTCCCTCCTTTTTCTCTCACTGAATCCCTCTATCTCTCTCCCTCTACCCATAAACCTGAACCCTTAGCCCATTAAACCCTCTGCCCTCTCTCTCTCTCAAGTCTCTCCCTCTGCCCTTAACCCTTAGCAAACTATAAACCCTTAAACCATGACCCTTAAACCATGAACCCTTAATATTAGGTGTATTATTAAAAAATTATAAAAGTATAAATTTTTGGATTTCTATTCAGATTGAATGATAAATGGCGATGAATGGGAAAATCTAAGGCACTTTAATATTTTCAATTAAAAATTTAGAGTTCAATTAGGATTAGTGTTCACTTAGGGTTAGGTTTAGGGTTCAATTTGGGTTAGGATTGAGGATGAGATTGGGGTTTAATTAAGGTTATGAATTCAATAAGAAATCAAATAGGGTCAAGGTTAAGGTTATGGTTGGGGTTCAGGTTCAATTAGGATAAGAATTAGTGTTAGGGTTAGGATTAGAGTTCAACTGTATTTCAAAGTTAGGGTTATGGTACAATTTGGACTACTGTTCAATAAATGTTCAATTAGGGTTAATACTTAATTAAGGTTAGTTTTAAAGTTCAATTAGGGTTTGGGTTAGGGTTGGGATTATGAATCAAGTAGGTTTGGGTTAGGCTTTTATTAGAGTTAGTTTTAGGGTTTAGTTAGAGTTAGGGTTAGGGTTAGGGTTAGGGGTAGAATTCAATTATTCTTAGTGGTCAATTACAATTAGATTTAAAGTTCAATTAGGGTAAGGGTTAGAGTCCAAATAGGGTTAGGGTTTAACTAGGGTTAGGATTAGAATAGAATAAAGTTTTGTGTTTAATTTTGATATCTAGAATTTAGTATAATTTTAGAAAATGAAATAATTTGGACGCAAAGAAAAAAAATAGAAAAGTTGATCTTATATAGATATTATTTCTTAATTTATTCTAAAATTCTAATTAATAATTGTTTAATTAATTTAAAATGAATATTTAGTTTAATTTAATTTAATTGTATTAGATAATTAGTAAAACTAAATAGATAATAAATATTTTATGGATTTTAAAAATTAGAAGGGTTAGGATTATAATTATAGATAGACTTAGGGTTGGGATTAACATTAGGGTTAAGGTTAGGTTAGGTTTACCATTTAATTAGAGTTGGGGTTCTAGGATAAAGCTTGGGTTCAATGATAGGGTTAGGGTTGGGGTTAGAGTTAAATTTCAATTACAAATAGGGTTAGGGTTCAATTAGGTTTAAGGTTAAGGTTATATTAGGGTTATGATTCAATCTCAACAATAATTCTCACTAACTCTAACCCTAAATTTAATCATAAAAATAACACTGACACTATTTTTAACCCCAACCCTAACTAAATATATATCTAACCCTAACCTTAATTCTATAACTAAAAGTAATTCTAATCTTGTCTTTCATGTTGTGCTACAAATGCTACTAGCATATATATATTATTTATTAATATATACAAAATACCCCTTCTCCCTCTCTCAGGTCTTTCTCTCACTCCCTCACTCTCTCTATCTCTCCCTCCACCCTTAAACCATCGCCTCTGCCCTTAGCCCTCCTTCCTCTATCTCTCTCCCACTCCCTCAGATCTCTCTCTCTCAGAGTATCTTGGATATCCTACCTCTCCCTCTCTTGGGTCTCTCTCTCACTCACTCACTCCTCTATCTCTCCTTGGCCCTTAAACCCTCCTGCCATCTACCCTTAACCCTCTCACGTGCCTCTCTATCTCTCTCCCACTCCCTCCCTCTCTCTCACAGAATCCTCTATCTCTCTCTCCTCTACCCATAACCCTAAACCCTTCACTTATAAACCCTCTACCCTCTCTCTCTCAAGTCTCTCCCTCCTACCCCTCTCCCTCTCTCAAGTCTCTCTCTCTCACTCTCTCTCATCTCTCTCCCTCTGCCCTTAACCTAGGCCCAAACCCTTAAACCCTCTACCCTCTATCTCTCTCCCAGTACTCTCTCTCTATCTCTCTCTCTCCTAAGTCTCTCCACTCTACCCTTAATCCTTGTCCTCTACCATATATCTCTCTCCCACTTCCTCCCTCTATCTCTCTCAAGACTCTCCCTCCTACCCCCTCTCCCTCTCTCAAGTCTCTCTCTCTCACTCACTCCCTCTATCTCTCTCCCCTCTAATGGAACTTTATATTTTTTCTCCTTATGTTCCATTCTTACCCTTCCTAATGTTACTGGTCTTTCATGGCGTCAGAATTTTCCCTGGGTTGGTGGTTTTAGCTTTATTTTTATATAAAACCCTTGTGTTTATTTTATGCCTTGGTTGGGATCTATTTCAATGTTACTTTTTGAGGGGTTTTAAAATGACTTATGTCCTATCGTTCCATCTAGGCTGAGTCCCTTTTTTTTAATATTTTATTTCCTCTACAGGGTTTTATTTTCCTAAGTCTTGGTTGGCCCCATGTTTCATCACTGCAATCCATTTCATAGCTATAGTCATGTTGTCACCCAGTGTAGATTTATTTTTTCAAATTCATAGATAACATGAAGACAAACCTATAGCCTTTAATGGTACTGCTCTTATTCATGACTATGCTCTATTCCCTTGAAGCACCATGATTTATGATGGTTTTTATGTTGAATATCTTCAATAAAACACCCTTGTGCAATTATATTCCTTCACTATTATAGCCTATTGTTGGAATGGATTATCAATGGTATGAAAAGGTAAAAATACAACTATGCTTTGCTTCCTTCACTATTTGTTGTTGATTGTTGATTGTTGTTCATATGAACTTGTACCATTGTAATGCTTGATGTCCTACATGAACCTGCATGGTTGTCATGTAGCATAGCCTCATAGTTGTTCATATACACTTGTACTATGGCCTTGTATTCCAAAATGAGACCTCTCCTGAATCATAACTGCTTAATTGTCATTTGTAACTCTTTGTTTCTTGTATGTAATCATGATCCATGTTGGATCAATCATGATGACCAAAACCCCTACATGAAAGGTTATGAGCATAGCAATTGTATCTTGATCACATGATATGAGGGTTCCATTTTTGTCATAAACCTCTTGTAATGACATTTTTTCAATAGGCATATTACCTGTGTCAACTAGAGTTTATGTTTCTTGAATGTCTTTTCCTTTTGTGCCTTTCCTTAAAACATCATGCATTGAATGTTATTTGGCAACTTGTTCGCCTAATGTTTGATTGTGAAGGCCTTGAATAGAGCCTTGTGCAACTTTAGATTTTGTTTTTGTTGTTGTTCTTCATGAGACCATTGTAGCATGCATTATTGGTTGTCCTTATCAATGACAATGGCCTTTACCTATTGCATTCACTTTCACTAGTACACCCATGAATGAATAATATCAATCCCCTTTGCCTCTTGTAGCTAGCTCTTGCAAAGGTGTTGTCCTTGTACTTGTATCATGACCTTGATTAAACCATTGCTCTTCTTTTGTTATGTGTAATAAATACACATAGTCTCCTCATTTTATCTTTATTGGACAACCACCTGTCACATATGTGGGTGACCTAACAACTCACCTTCCTATGTGATGTGTGATTTTCCAATAGGGTTATGGTGAGAGGGGCTTGACAACAACTTTAAATGCTTCCTCATTGTTTAAAAGATGCATAATTAAACTTGATTCATCTATGAAGTCATTTCCTTTATAAACAGATCATGGATCTTCTTAAGAAGATTGAAGGACATATCAACACAGTATGTTGAATCTTTTCAATCTGTCCTTTCCTATCCTGTCTTATGTTCCTTTCCTATCTTGTCTTATGTTACTATTTTTTTATGGTATTGGGAAAATACTAAGGTTGGGGTTTTGTCTTTGACTGAATCCCTCTATCTCTCTCCCCTCTACCCATAACCCTAAACCCTAAACCCTTAACCCTTAAACCCTCTACCGTCTCTCTCTCTCTCTCAAGTCTCTCCCTCCTACCCCCTTTCCCTCTCTTAGGTATTTATCTATCTCTCACTCACTCACTCACTCTATGTGTCTTCCCTCTACCCTTAAACCCTAAACCCTAAACCCTTAATTGTAAACCTTAAACCCTTAGAATAGAATAAAGTTTTGTCTTTAATTATGATATCTAGAATTTAGTATAATTTTAGAAAATGAAATGATTTGGACACAAAGAAAAAAACTAGAAAATTTTATTTTATATAGATTTTATTTCTTAATTTATTCTAAAATTCTAATTAATAATTGTTTAATTAATTTAAAATAAATATTTAATTTAATTGTATTAGATAATTAGTAAAACTAAATAGATAATAAATATTTTATGGATTTTAAAAATTAGAATTTAGTTTAATTTTATTTGTAATGTCAAATATTAAAATTTTAGATTGAAATAATTAATTTATTTTAAAATATTTATAATTAATGTTGAATTTATAAACTAATATTAAGACATTAATAAATATAACCCTAATAATATGTTATTAGGATTAGGGTTAGAATTATGGTTCAATTGTGTTAGGGTTTAATTAGGGTTAGTGCTCATTAAGGGTTAGGGTTTAAATATGATTCAATTGGGGTTAGGGTTCAATTAGGGCTATGATTTAGATGGGCTTAGGGTTATGGTTAGAAATAGTGTTTAATTAGTCTTAGAGTTAAAAATAGGGTTCAATTAAAGGTAGGATTATATTTCAATTAGGGTTATGATTCAATTCTGGTTAGGGATTTGGTAAATTATAATTATCTCACATTTATGAGTTTGGGGTTAGAGCTAGGACCTTGATTTAATTAAGCTCAAGCTTAAGGTTAAGGTTAGGGTTTAATTAAGCTCAAGGTTAGGGTTAAGGTTAAGGTCAGGGTTTGATTAGGGTTATAATTAGAGTTAAGGTTGTCATGAGAACTATGGTTAGTGTTAAACTAATGATTATGAATAGCATTAGAATTATGGTTAGGGTTAGAATTATAATTAAGATTATAATTAGGATTAGAATGAGAAGGGTTAGGATTATAATTATAGACAGACTTAGTGTTGGGATTAACATTAGGGTTAAGGTTAGGTTAGGTTTACCATTTAATTAGAGTTGGGGTTCTAGGATAAAGCTTGGGTTCAATGATAGAGTTAGGGTTGGGGTTAGAGTTAAAGTTCAATTACAAATAGGGTTAGGGTTCAATTAGGTTTAAGGTTAAGGTTAGATTAGGGTTATGATTCAATCTCAACAATAATTCTCACTCTAACTCTAACCCTAAACTTAATCGTAAAACTAACATTGACACTATTTTTAACCCCAACCCTAACTAAATATATATCTAACCCTAACCTTAATTCGATAACTAAAAGTAATTATAATCTTGTCTTTCATGTTGTGTTGCAAATGCTACTAGCATATATATAAAATTTATTAATATATACAAAATATGCCAAGAGATATCTTTGTTGAGGCACCTATTTTATAATAGTACAATAGATGCATCAAAAGGATATCTCTCAGCATATTTTATATATATTATTAATAAATAATATATATGCTAGTAAGTATTTAATAAATAAAATAAAATAAATATATAATTTTTTTATGATACTACTCATTGCCAAGGAGATGCACGTGGTGCCCACCCATGATATTGCAATCAATAAAGAACTCACAAATTTTGATCATGTGATGGCGGGCAACCGTGGATCTCAACCATCGACAATCTTGTTTGTTCAACACAATTGCTAGCCTTGTTATTAACCATCGAGCACCTTTCTACTGAGATTATAACATCTTCGTTGATTTAAAACATGTGCATCTTATAACTACTTTAGTAACCCATGGTATAATGTATTAAAGATGCATCAAGGTATTTATCATTCCTTTGGCTTCACTGGATGAGACATTTGGCACTCGCCCGTGATATCGCAATCAATAAATACCTCACAACTTTTGATCACGTGATGGTGGGAAACCGTGGATCTCAACCATCGGCAATCTTGTTTGTTCAACACAGTCACCAGCCTAGTTATTAACCATCGAGCACCTTTCTACTGGGATTATAGCATCTCCATTAATTTAAAACATGTGCATCTTATAACTACTTTAGTAACCTATGGCATAATGTATTAAAGATGCATCAAAGTATTTATCATTCCTTCGGCTTCACCGGATGAGACACATGGTGCTTTCCCATGATATCATGATCAACTTGTGGGGTCATCATGAGATGGTGGGGAACGGTTGAGATCACACGACGATTGATCTACGGCCATGCGAACTTGTCCCTCTACAAAATAAAAACATTTATTAGGGGAGAGGGCCCAATACACATGGTGCTTTCCCATGATATTGTGATCAACTAGTGGGGTCATTGCAGGATGGCGAGGAATGGCTGAGATCACACGACAATTGATCTATGGCCATGCGAACTTGTCCCTCTATAAAATAAAAACATTTATTAGGGGAGAGATCCCAGTAGTCGTGCGGGGTGCAAAATAAAAACATTTATTAGGGGAGAGGGCGCACTCAATCATGATGACAATACCCAGTCTTACCACATATTCATACTATATATTGTAAATAAATAGTTCAAATATAAATAGAGAAAGATATTTATACAATCCAAGAAAATAAGTTAAAATTTATTTAATAAGAAATTATATATCAATTTGTTTTTCTTTTTTAGATGAATTAAAAGTATGATTTAAAATATTTTAATTCAAATAACATAAATGATAAATTGAAGTGGGAAAACTTGAATATTATTTTAAAATTTTGAGGTTTCATATTTATATGTGTGAGATTGATCTAATATTCCAGAAAATGAATGTTAAAATATCATGAAAAAATAGGCATAGAATGAATGTAGAAGTAAAATTATATTTGCATATATTCATAAAATAAGATCTAATAAACAAAAAATATATGCAATTAAAAATAAAGGAAAAATAATTCAACCCAAATTTAGATAAGAGAGATAATCAAATTATATGATAACTTTAAGGCTAGGGTTAGGGTTTGATTAGGATTAGTGTTCACTTAGGGTTATGATTAGAGTTATGAATCTACAATTAGGGTTCAATTATGGTTATGATTAGAGTTATGAATCTACAATTAGGGTTCAATTAATGTTCACTTAGGGTTTCTTTCTTTGGAGAAGTTTATTGAATGGTAAGTGTATTTTATAAAATTAATATGTCAAGAATTAATTTTAGATAATACTACATGTGATTTTTCATATGGTATTAAATTGTAGATTAAAATTGATAATAGATTTCCTTCCTTCTTTTGCATTTTAAGCTACCATAATATATGGCCTTAAAATCCTATTCATATTTTGAGCTTTTCTAAACTATACAACACGACATCCAACAAAAAATCCTATGCATTTTTTCCAAGCACAAATCTTTAGAATTCTTAATGTGTTACTTAGGTTAATTCTTTATTGCAATAAATAAATACACACTAATATATATATTATGGATTTGAGGGAAAATATTAAAATATTTATATTAATTGAAAAATTTAAATGCAAGGGATTCAAGTACATACCTTTGCTTTTGTTAATGTTGATGAAGATACAAATCTTGATGAAGTGCCAAATTTGATGACATGATATAAAAAATTGGAATATCTTTGCTCTATGTGGCACTTGAAATTTTGTACAAAACTATAACTAACTCTATGTCAAATTTGTGACTTTGGACCTATTTTGCATCAATAAATATGAGCTTTGACACATGCCTCCTAATCTAGCATACAATATGTACTTAAATGCTCAAAATAGTTGGGAGTAGTGTTGAGATTGGTGGATCTTTGGGAAGGTCCAATGCTTCACCTTTGTATCTCTCCCTATAGATAGAGGTAGAGATGAATATAGAATGAGAGAGGAAAAGGGATAAAAATGGATAGATATATAGAGAGAGGTAGAGGGAGAAATAAATATATAGAGAGATAGGGAGATAGAGGGGGGATATATATATATAGAGAGAGAGAGAGATGGAAAGATAGAGATATAAGGAGATATAGAGAGAGGAGAGAGAGAGAGAGAGATAAGTAGAGAAAGACAAATAGATATGGAGAGGGAGATAGAAATAGGGGGAGATGGAAAGAAAGAGAGAGAGGGAAAGATAGATAAATGGGAAGAGAAAGACAGATATAGAGATATATGGGAAGATAAAGGGACAAATAGGTTGAGATATGAAGATAGATAGGGGTATAAGGAGGGAGCAAGAGAGGGAGAGATGGGGAGATATAGAGAGAGGGAGGGAGAAAGGGAGAGAGATATGTAGAGGAGGGAGAGATAGAATATGGGGAAGAGGGAGATATATGTAGAGAGGGGGAGAGAGGGAGAGCAAGAGGGGGAGGCTAATATATAGAGATAGATAGAGATAGGAAAAGAGATAGGGAGATAGATTCATAGGGAGATATACGTATAGAAGTATATGGATAGAAAGAGATAGAGAGATGAGAGAGGGATATTGAGTAGTATATGGATATAAAGAGATAGAGAGATGAGTGAGAGGGAGATTGAGCAAGAAATAAAGATAAAGATATAGAGTAGAAGAGATGGAGTGAGTAAGATAGAGAGAGGGAGACATTTCTAGAGATAGGAAGTGAGATGGATGGGTAGAGAGAGGGAGACATTTCTATAGATGGAGGGGGAGGGAGGAATATAGAGATAGATATGAATATAGAGTGAGAGAGGAAGAGTGAGACAAATTGATAGAGGTAGAGATGAATATAGAAAGAGAGAGGAAGAGGGAGAAAAATTGATAGAGGTATAGAGAGAGAGATAAGTAGAGAAAGACAAATAGAAATGGAGAGGGAGATAGAAATAAGGGGAGAGAGAGAGGGGGGAGAGATAAATGGGAAGAGAAATACATAGATATAGAGATATATAGGAAGAGAAAGGGACAAAGAGGTTGACATATGAAGATAGATAAGGGTATAGGGAGAGAGCTCAGATGGGAAGAGATAGAGAGAGGGAGGGATAAAGGGAGAGAGATAGGTAGAGGAGGAAGAGAGAATATGGGGAAGAGAGAGACATAAAGTTAAGATGTGTCAATATTTAAGAATCCAAGTGTTTATTCTGAAATTCTTGCAAACATTGTTAAATTTTCAGTTATGTTCAAGTATAATTTTTAGATGAAAATATGACCTTTCAGTTGGCACAAAATTATGGGTGACATAAAGTTTTTGACCAGATTGATGAGCATATATCCAATATTTCAATACAATTTTATATCCTTCCTATAGCAATTTATATTTATTCACATATTCCACCCAAACTCAATCTCTCCAAGTGAGGTGTAGGCAAGCATATATGCAATATGTGATGTTTTTGCTAGATAATACTTACAATGATCTCCACCAAGCATGCTTGTAAACTCATTACAATGATGTAAAATATTTTCTTCCATGACAATATTGTTAGCTACATTCTTCCTTAATGACATCTTTAGCTAATTTAAATTAGAATTTAGAATCATCATCCAAGGTTGGGATATGATATAGGAAGAGATCCTGCTTTTCTTCTCTTTTTTGTCTTCATTTTCCTCCACGAGCATGTTTTCCCAAGAGGAAACCAAGGAAGCCTTGATGGTGTTAGGATTATCATAAGTTTATCCATAAGCATCTTCAATCTTCATATTATGTTTCTTTGCCTTCTAATTTTGCATGTTAAATGAAAAAACTTGGTTTTACACCTTATTATAGTCATTTAATCCTTGATTTTTGTCTCCAATAGATTTATTTAAAACTATAGACACCATCCAATTTAATTATGAGATCCCTCTCTTCTATTAGGATGTAAGAAAAATAATTTGAGAGGTCTTTTTGGATTTTATCCATTCTACTTTCAAGGAGATCTTTTCTTTGAAAAGGTTTCTAAAGACTTGAATATTCCACTCTTTTAGTCTAAGTTTTATAAATTTTAACTTTCTATTGAATATGCACACCTTCATGCAATGATCAACTATTTGGGTGAGCCAAGAGTTAGTGACAACCATTTCGAAGTTTGAGTTTTCCATCTACACTTTTTCAAACTTGAAAGACACTCTTCTAGGGAATTTTTCCTTGTCTATGATCCTATAATCTGAACTAGCTTCAAATAGGGTTACAATTAGGGTTCAAATAGCTTTATGGTTTGGGTTAAACTTCAATTTGGGTTAAGGTTCAATTGATTAAAAATAAGCATCTTCAGGAGAAGGATATCTCTCGGCGTACTTCACATATATTTTTAAAATATAGGTATGCTAGTGATAATACCCAGTCTTACCACATATTTATACTATATATTGTAAATAAACAGTCCAAATGTAAATAAAGAAAAAACCAAATGTTGATAAAAATTTGGACCCATACTTGAACACATGAGAACCTCTAAATGTTATATGAAAAAAACATAAATACATTCATGAAGAAGTGAAATAAGTATTTTTTTGTTTCAAATAAAATATCACAAGTCTCCACTATAAGTATATCATTTAAAAAATAAAATGATCATTTAATAAAATAAGGCACTCATTGAAACAAGTATTGTTATCATAGTGAAAAAATATTGTTCTTATGTGTACAACAATTGGGGTAGCAATGTACAAGCATTGGATAATTTTATATTAATATTTTGTCCTATCACAAATATAAAAGGTGAGCACAATAAATAATATGTATTTTCCCATTAAATGTGGAGGATTTTCAAAAATTTTGAGTGTTCAACTATTGGTCCATTTTTCTTCAATATAAGTTGTATTTTAAATCATTATGTGTTGTTTTTATAACAACAAATAGATTTTTTGTGTTAAACTATTAGTCCATATGTGTTGAATATAAAAGGTAGAGATATCAAAGATTTATGGTTATCAATAAGTATTTGGTCCACTTATCTTGTATATTAATTTTAATTTAAATGAAAATATCATATTCTACAAGCAACAAATGATATTTTTTTAGTTCAACTATTAGGGGTTCCATGATTAGGTTTTGGTCAAACCTTTAAAAAGTGACATTTTAGACACTTCTCAAAAGATTTTCTGATGTGGCGAGTTGCATGATGAGTCGCGCCTCCAAACCTTAGTTATAGATAAATAAGAGACTAGTCTACATTTCAAAAAAAAATGAAGGTTCTACGATATTCCAGTCAATTGCTACATGCTAAGAAAGTTAGCATGCACAACTACTGGGCCCTCTCCCCTAAAGGAATAAGGGGACATCACTAGGTTTACGAAAAAAAATGACATAAGTTGTTTTAACGAGGGAACACAAGACCAACAAAAGACTTAGGAAAAATAAATTCAGGCAAAAGAAATAAAACAATAAAACAAAAGGGGGCCCAGCCTAGACAAAGTGATGGGGCTCAAGTCATTTTAAAGCCTTCCCAAAAAGTAACAGCCAAATAGATCCCATCTGAGGTGTAAGATGAACACTAGGGTTTTACATGAAGATGAAGGTAAAACACCAACCTTAGGCTTTTCCCAAACACCATAGATGCCCAGAGACACAAGGCAGGATAAAATAGAACACAGAGAACAAAACTTTGAAGTTCCATCACTACCCATAACCCTAAACCCTAAACCATTAACCCTTAACCCTTAAACCCTCTACCCTCTCTCTCTCTCAGAGTCTCTCCCTCCTACCCCCCTCTCTCTCTCTCTCTCTCTCTCTCTCTCTCCTCTCTCTCTCTCTCTCTCTCTCTCTCTCTCTCTCTCTATCTCTCTCTCTGCTCACTCCCTCTATCTATCTTCCCTCTACCTAGGCCTCAGCCAGCAAACCATCTACCCTCTACCCTTTACCCTCCTTTCTTTATCTCTCTCTCTCAAGTCCCTCCTCTAGCACCACTCTCCTCTCTCTGGGGTCTCTCTCTCTCACTCTGCTCTATCTCAGGTCTCTCCCTCCTACCCCTTCTCCCTCTCTTGGAGTCTTTCTCTCTCCCTCCTCCCACTCCCTCTATCTCTCTCCCCTCCACCCTTAACCTAAACCCCTTAAACCATCACACATGCCTTAACCCTCCCTCCCTCTATCCTCTCTCCCACTCCCTCCCTCTCTCTCTCTCAAGTATCTTCAATATCTCCTACCCCTCTCCCTCTCTTAGGTCTCTCTCCTCCTCACTCCTCTATCTCTCTGCCCTAAACCCTAAACCCTTAACCCTTAACCCTTAAACCCTCTACCCTCTACCCTTAACCCTCCCTTCCTTTATCTCTCTCCCACTCCCTCCCTCTCTCTCTCTCTCACAAGTCTCTCCCTCCTACCCCTCAACCATAAACCCTTAAACCTTCTATCCTCTACCCTCAACACTCTTCCCTCTCCCTTCCCCTCCTAATTCTCTCTCTCTCTACCTGCTTCTTCCCCTCTTCCCTCATACCTCCTAATTCTTTATCTATATATATATCTCTCCCTTTCCCCCCTCCTCTCTCTCTCATTTTCCCTCTCCCTTCCCCTCTCTCTCCTATCTCTCTCTCCCCCCCCCCCCTCTCTCTCTCTCTCTCTCTCTCTCTCTCTCTCTCTCTCTCTCTCTCTCTCTCTCTCTAATTACTCTTGGGTATATGTGTGCAAAAATCAAATAACCAATTTAGATCGAATATCCAATTTATAGAACCAAAATATTATATTTTAAAATGTTTTTCAAATTAGATATTAGACATGAATTGGATATCCAAAACAAATCAAATATCTTATTTGTAGTACTTTGGCTTGGGCATTGCTATGGAGAAATCTACTAACAGCCAACCCAAAAGAAAAGTCAACTTGAGATTTTCGTGTTTTTTGGCAAGTTAAAAATGCTACTTTTTCCATGTTGCCACTTTTTGGCCCATCATGATCCTGCACATACCTAGGTCTAAATTAGGTATTTTTTATTGCTAAGGTGGATCACTCCTTTCTTCGAAGGCCATACACTTATGATTGGGTCAAGTTTTCTTTTCTTTAGAAAATTCCTATTGCCTTTTTGATCAGTTAATTATGATTTGATTAGATGGGTTATGAAGCACTTATTTCAAACAAATATCTTTATGAAAGAAGTATATTGGCATGAAATTAAATATGATTTGTATTCCAATGTAAAAACTAGAAAGAATGGAAACAATTATTTCAACACATAAATTATTATGTAGTATTCAATTAAAATGAAAAAGCTTACTCTATATTAGTTAGGATACACAACTAAGAAAATGATTTAAAGTTACTTATTTTTCTTAGAGGAACTAAGTATATAGTATACAAAGAAAACCAACAAACCCACAACTACCCCTATTTTGAAGGAGTTTAGTTTTCTCCCCTTTCTGATCTTGCTAATATTGTCTAATTATTTTAAAGAGATGAAGGGTCATAACAAAACTTTATTCAACCTAGTAAATAGCTTGGTTAATGAAACTTGACAAAAGCAACAAAACAATTACTACATTTGGCATTTTATGTTGAATGAAGAGTGGTGACAATAATCTACTTATAGTTTAATAAAACACTATTATAGTTTTACCATATTGTATGCTTGCATGGCTTCTTAGTTAATATATGGGGAGATAAAGATAGATGGGGAGAGAAAGAGAGAGAGAGATAGAGATATATGGGAAGAGAAAGAGAGATGGAGATATATGCGAAGAGAAAGGAAGAGAGGTGGAGATAGAGATTCGATGAATAGGGGGGATATGGAGGGAGAGATGGGGAGAGATAGAGAGGAGATAGAGAGGGGAGGGAGAGAAAGGTATAGATAGAAAGAGAGATAGAGAGGAGTAAGAGGAGATAAAAGAGAAATAGAGATAGAGATATAGAGTGGAGAGATGGAGGGAGAGATGGAGTGAATGAGAGAGAAAGGGGGAGAGGGAGAGATAGCTCAATAGATAGAGGGGGGAAGAGGCGGGAGTGACATAGATAGTGGGAGATATAGAGAGTGACAGGAGAGATATATCAATCACCCTCCCTATATCTCTATCTATTCATCCTTATCTCTTTATCTCTCTACCTCTCTCTATCTCTTTGTCTCCCTTTCTATTTGTATGCTTGTCATTATCTCCCTCTCTCTCTATATTTTCTTCCCTATATTTATCTTTGTCTCCTTAAGTGTGCAATGGGTACATTGAAGAGGTCTTAAAGGAGAATTATCATATCTTTAATCAAATGGCATGCTACCTTGAGCATAACTCCCCAAGGACACATGCCATCCTTGGATTGTTGACATGAAACAACCAATCAAAATTTAGTTTCTCTCTCTCATATTAATATATATTACTATTATATTAAATATATATTATATTAATTATATTTTGTATTATATAAAAATATACTTATTATTAATTATTAATTATAATAATTTTATATGTATTTAATAATTTTGTTAAAGAATATAATATATAATTATAATAAGTTGAATAATTATATTATTTATTATGTAAAATATAGCTAATATATACTTAACTATATTGTAGAATATTGAAACCTAGCTAAATGGTGCCAAAATTTTGAACTTAATAAACCTACTAGAAAACCTAACAAAACTAGGTTGTAGCTCATCAAATTGGAGAAGTGAAAGGTCAATACCAGTGCCGAGGAAGAGTTTGGAGTAGTGAAAACAAGGTCAATGCTAGTTCCGAGGAAGAGTTTGGAGTAGTGAAAACAAGGTCAATGCCAGCGCGGAGGAAGAGTTTGGAGTAGTGAAAAAAAGGTCAATGCCAGCACCGAGGAAGAGTTTGGAGTTAAAACAAGGTTAATACCAACATCAACAAAGAGTTTGGAGGAGTGAAAACAAGGTCAATATTAGCACCGAGGAAGAGTTTGGAGGAGTGAAAAATACGTCAATACCAACACCGAGGAAGAGTTTAGAGTTAAAACAAGGTCAATACCAGCGCTGACGAAGAGTTTGGAGGAGTGAAAACAAGGTCAATATCAGTGTCGAGGAAGAGTTTGGAGGAGTGAAAAAAAGGTCAATACCAGCACCGAGGATGAGGTTGAGGGCACTTAGGGAAAATTGATGACCAAGGGGCAATGAGTACTATAAGTTTGGCACCCCCATTCTCTTTAGCCTTCAATTTTCATGCCTAGTTTCCAAAGATCTTCTCATACATTGGCACCTCCATTCTCGTAAAATGGTATAAGATAAGACAGAAAAAATAAAATAGCTTAGTCTTTCACAATTTTATCCACCATCCTCAGGTCTTTGAAAAACTCCCATAGTCTACCCACATCTTGGTTGAGGTCTAGGATTTCATCACACATAGCCTTCATCGCATGAGTCTGAAGCAATTGTAGACTTAACCCAAGTATATGCTAGGCTAAGGTAGATCTAATGAATGGAAATAGAGGCATACAATTCTTCTTTAATACCTATTGATGGGTCGAATGAGCACAACAATAGTTAAATAGAATATTACTATTTTGCTCTCCTGAAATAGAAAGAATAACACATGGATATCTAACTCCCAAGGTATAGGTAATCGGTTCTCAACTGTGCTAATTTCACTCAATGGTTGATGTGAACTATAATGTTCAAGGGGTCTACTAGTGTTGAGCTTCTGGATTGTTCTAAGATCAAACATAAATTTAAACCTACTTTAACCAAGGTTTTAAAGAAACAGAAAAAGATAGATCAAAGCTTTGGAACTGAAGAGAATGCTAATTCATCCATCTTAACTAGACTTGTCACCTTTCAAGGAATTCCTAACTAAAACTGTAGAAAAAAATTAACTTGTGATTAACACACAGTTTCATTCATTCACAGTGCTAATTTCAACAGCAAATTGCAAATCACCATTTAAACAAAACATAAAATAAAATTTCATTCCTTGAATGCTTTTCAAATCAAATGATTAACCCAAGATAAATACCATTCTGGAACACAATATGAAGTAGATTTAAATTTGGTTGCTTCTACTATTGGTGAAACAGATAAGAAACATTTACAAATCTAGAAAAATCACCAATGTAAAGAAAACCCATGTCTTCAAATTGTCTCCACCTATACTAAGGAAATTTGAAAGATACATCACTACCTTCTACTCTCAATTTTTTTCTACCTTCTAATCCTAACTTGCTAATTTTTAACAAAATAAAAAAAATCTCTCTACGTGTGTCCCTGAAATCTCTCTCTATCTCTAAAAGAGGAAAAAGTGCCATATATCTAGAACATGCCAAAAAGAATGTGTTGGCCCCTATTTTAGGGTTTACAAAATGGGTCTAATTCAAAAGGGGTCGACCCTCAAATCTTTTGGGATAAATTTAATCACATTCAATGTGCATCCCTCGTGTCCATGTCGGTGAGTGATCGCTTCAGGGATGGCCTTTCAGATAGTTTGCAACCATCACATTAACTTCTAGCCCCCGTTTCCACCCTCAAACTTCCTTGTAGAGCTGCTTTGAATGTTCTGAAGCACTATCATTAATGTCAATCTACTTTTTCCATTAGAGATCCCAATTGTCCTTGAGACTAGTGGTTTCTTCCCTTTCGGCTTTCCTCCTGCTCTAGATCCTTATGCAAGTTGACCCCCTTGAGAGATAGCATCTGACTTTCATGTTAGATGCCCAGACCATTGTTCACTGAGCTGATCCATCGCTTTTGATCTCAGGGTAAGTCCATGTCATTTATGCTTTGTTGATCTTCCTCACAAGAATAGTCAATTAGTCAAACTACCAATGCTTTGCCTTTAGCTTCCTCTAATTGGTTGAATAAACACCATGTAAGATCTTCAGGCAGTCAAAAGTCGTTTAAACAGAATCGCATGTTAGTGAGACACTAGTCGTGTCTCCCTAATGCGATTATACTCCATAACAGCGATCGACATAGCTTAGAACTATAGGCAAGAGGTCATGCCAAGTTGCAAAAGTTATATCAATATCCAAAATTGTCGGCCAGACATCATAGCGAGTCCTTAAGAGTCATATCAATATCCAAAACCATCGATGAGACAATCGCTTTCAACAAGAGGTCATAGCGAGCACCTGATAGTAGATACCATTCCATTTAGACCATCGGCAAGAGTCTCGGTGATGCTCAGCACAAACACACCCATCAGAAAGATGAATAGGTCAGAAAAATGTCTCAACGAGCTTCCATCAATCACACCGAAGACTTAAAACCATCGGCAAGACATCATAGCAAACAAAAACCCCTCAGCCAGGAGTCTTACCGATATCCATATACCCTTTCAGTGATACCACCACAAGTCGGTGAGACATCACACCGAGTGCAAAAAAATTTGGCGAGACTCCCCTCTAGTCGACGAGACATTACACCGAACTCCTTCTATTCTCCCCGAGCTCAAATCCTTTTGGCGAGAGATCCAACGGTTAGAAAGACATTATGGCAATCCCTTAAGAGTCATACCATTGTGCTCCTCTGTCAATGAGACATCCGCATTCAGCAGGACATTACACCGAAGGCACAAACCTTCGGCGAGACTTCCATCTATTAATGAGACACTATACTGAAGGCACAAACCTTCGGTGAGACATCATACCAAATGCAAATTCCTTTCAGTGAGACTCCAGTGAGTCAGCCAGACTTCATACCAATGACACCTCCTTTTGGCAAGCTCAAATCATTTTAGCAAGACTCCACCCTATCGACAAGACTTCTCCTCGATGACAAATCCCTTCGGCAAGAGTTCTATTTTTCACCCAGAGGTCACACCGAAGGTAAACCATTCTCCCCGAGCTTAAACCCTTTCGGTGAGACTCCACTTGGTCAGTAGGATATTACACCAAATGAGACTTCCTTTCCCTGACGCTGGCCTTGTGAACAACCATCGAGGAGACATCCCAAGCAGAGGGAGATATAAAACTTCACAGCGATTGAGATGTCTTGGCGACCTAAGGATTTCAAATGAATATAACACCACAGCCAGTCTGTAGGACATCGAGCTAGTCTCAACGACTTTCTTCTTTGAGGAGTTTTGTGTCAAATCTGATTGAGGCATGCTTTCTAACAGACTCCTTTGAGAAATAGCATTAGATGTCTGATTTAAACTTGCAAAACAATACCTCCATTAGTCCTCAAAAGAATGTAAAATACATCATTTTTCATCATTTCATTCAATTTTTAGCAAAAAAGAAACCTAACTCTAGCTGAAGTAGAACCAAATATGACAGAACAAAAGACAAACTTAGGAGGAAAACAAGAGAACTCCTAAGACCCAAAAAAACAACCAAAGGCGAAGAAAACAAAAGAAAAAAGGGGGACCCATTTTGTTCCAAAATAAAATGGGGTGGTTAAGCTAGGCATAACAAATGGTGACTCGGCTGGGAAAATGGTTTAACCATTTTCAAGAAACTGAAGAATTTAGCTACCCAGAACTCATGGTTTATGAACACCTCAACTCTAGTTGGGTCAGTTTTAACAACCAAGGTTGAGCTAGAATCTCAAATGTAAATCAACACTGGCTACCCCTAAATCTATGTGTGTGCTTGATGGTGTATCACCCTTTTATAAATTTTTCCTCATCTTTTGAACAACAATGTGCAAGATTTGAACTACATGAGTTGATTCCCTTTAGCTGTTGTGCAATGATATCATGGGCATTGCTCTATTGCCAGTCAAGCATCCATAGCCCCGACGGAGATACCTCTAGTTTTCTCACAGCGTTGCTCTACTACCAGTCAAGCATCCATAGCCCCGGTAGAGATACTGGAATCACCCATTCATAGTGAGTCTTCCTTTCTTTTAGATAATTCTTTTTTTCTTTTCTTTTCTCTTGGAGTTTCAGATATTTCATTCAATTTTTCTCTCAATATGTTACATGTTTGACATCTGTTCTGGATTGAAAACTACCATGGACCTCATAACAACATCTGGGGGATTAGATTTTTCACTCAAATCTTACAACACTATCACCCTAAGACAAATATACCATTACAAAAGGAGATTATCTTGATGATTTGTGGTAGATTTAGAGGTATTTAATGAAGATTGTTTACTTTGCACCTTGTTTTCAAGACTTTCCACAACTCTTATTGATAATGGGCATAAAACAACGAATTTAGGACAAAATCATCCAATCAGAAAACTTGAAAATATCTAAACCAGCTTCTCTCCTAATAACCAAAGTATACTTTAGATAACAACCCACCATTTCAAGATGGAAAGAACAAAGAAACAAATAACAAAACCAACTACAAGCAAAACAGCAAACTATTTACAAACAGAAAAACCAATTATTTACATAAATGTACAGCCCAGCAAAATACCAAACTTTATGACTCAAAATAATGTTTAAGAAATTGTCCATTGACAGTAAATGGAACAAGTTCTCCCATTAAACTACTCATCTGGAAAGCATTTTCTCCTAGGATTTCAGCAATTTGATAGGGACCCAACCAAAGCTTATCAAATTTCTGGTGGTTTCCCTTCTCTTCATTAGCTTTATCCCATAGCAGCACAAGGTCTGATATTTTGAAAGCTTTGATTTTGGCTCTTTTGTCAAACCAACATTTGACAATAGCCTGGTGTCGAAAGAATTGTTGCAAGGTGGCATCTATCTACTCTTCTAATTTCAAAAAACCAACTAATCTTACTTCAATCATATCATCACTAGAGTAAAAATTATGCATAAACTTAAGGATAGGTATTTGCAAGTGAATAGGGAACATAGGCTCTTGGCCATACACTAGCTTGAATGGTGAAGTCTTTAAAGTAGCCTTGATCTGCCCATAACGCAAATCTTAGCTGGGTATGCCAGTCCCTAGGATTTTTCTCTAACAGTTTTTTAATTACCCCCGAGAGATTCTTATTAGTTGATTTTGCAACTCCATTTCCTTGTGGGTAATAGTTTGAAGAATACTTCAAAACAATTTTGTGATCATAAGCCCATGAAATGAACTAAGCAGAAGAAAAGGAAGAGCCATTGTCACATACCAATGCGAAGGGTACTCCAAACCTAGTTGTGATGCATTCGGTGAGGAACTTGATTACTACCTTTGTTGTGTTATTCTTGCAAGGTATAGCCTCTATCCATCTCATGCAGTAATTCATGGCAGTCAAAATAAATTTGTGTCCTACAAAAGAATTTTGGTTAATTACCCCAATAAAATCTAGTGCCCATTGGGAAAATGACCTTACCTCGTAAACAGGTTGCAATGGTATGGTTGAATGGAATTCTTTTGATGCAAAAATTTGGCATATGTGACATGTTCTTACATGTTGATGGGCATCTTTGAACACACACAGCTAGTAATAACCAAATCTGAGGATCTGATGTGCTAACGAATCTGCAGAACCATGGCATGTGCCATGTTTCCCATGAAATTCATCAATCACATGTTTAGCCTCTTACTAATCAAGGCATCGTAGGTACACTCCCTCGAAATTCTTCCTGTGTAGCAATCCTCCTTTGAGCATATAATGGGAGCTCTTAATTCTCAATGCTCTCCTCTAAGTTGTATTCATTCCCTCTGGGCACCAATTATTAAACATGAAACAGATGATATCGGCATACCAAGGGTCGTTGGAAAAGGACTGTGTAGTGTATTACTGACAAATAATGTTCTCACTAGCATCGGCTATGGATTTAGTTGATACCTCTTTCCAAGCCCTTGGGTCTGAATCAAAAATTATTTCCTAAGCCCTTGGTTCTGAATCAAAAGTTCTTACTAAGGCCACCATTCCCTTGGGAATGCTATTACTTTTTAAATTGAGGAACCCCTTTGTATCGCAAAATTTGATGATCTATCCTTCAAAAACATCTAAGCTTGCTAGAAAAGTAAGGATATGTTGATCATCATTAAAAACCTAAAAGTTCTTGATGTTATCAGGAACAGCCAGGGTGGAAATCAACTCTACTGAGAATCTCTTAAGCTTGGAGCCTTGCATGGGTTCTAGGGTACTTGTGGCAATAGCTAATGAATTAGCTATTTGATTCTCCTTTCTAGGGATTAAACTAATCCCAAAAGAATCAAAGTATTCAATTAGGTTCCATACCCGATTTCTATAAGCTACCAGCCTTTTATTGTGACATGTGTATTGGTTGTGCAGTTGCTTGATAACTACTTCTGAATCTCCTTTAACCATCAAGGTAGTAACTTTCTTCTTATGTGTGAACATCAGCCCCTAAGCTAAAGCTTCATACTCCACTATGTTGTTAGTGCATCTAAACTGCAACCTGTAAGAAGCAAAAAAAGTTTTCCCTTTCGGGCTAGTTAATTCAATCCCAACACCACATCTTGTTTTGGACTTGAATCCATCAAACGTGTGGGTCCATAGCTGATCATGAGCTGGGGTTGATCCCTTTGAGGTTATTATGGGCGTTTGGATAAGATGAGCCATAGGTGGGGGCACTTGATCCTTTGCATCAAATATTGGGAAGGGGTGTTCAATAGGTTCCTCAGGTGCAATTTCCAATTCCTGCTCGGATATATCATGTAATTCGTGGCTATCCTTCTGACAGTCACATGTATCTTTTATTAATCCCTTGGGTTTCGGTATACTTGTGAGTGCAGGGATATCAAATAGACCTTGGGGTTGTTCTTTGTAACTATGTTGGTCTGGTATTGTGACCGAGATAAGTTCAATTTGAGGAGGGACTTCCTTGTAAGGTATATTATCCCTGGTTAACATTATTGCACTTTTGGCTTCAAACAATAAGTGATCTAAAATAGCCTCAAGGTGACTTAGGCTAGTTTCCTCAGTTTGGGAAACATGATTTAAAATGCCAATGCAGGGCTAGTAAGTCAATTCTGAATGATTTTGGTAGTGAACCCTGCACCAATTAGGAAGTAGAAGACTCTACAAATCAATATCTTCCCCCAACACCAACTAATCCTGTTGCAGCTTCCTAATAAATGCCTATTGATTTTCATTAATCATGGGATCGGGAAATTTTTATATTGACATGTCTTTAGAATCAAGAACCGAAAAGGTTAAAATTTTCCCTCTTTTATAAACCCCTATCTCGGTTTCAAAAAAGGCTACCTCATTGGGACAATCATACTCAGTGATGATATGCTTGAGGCGAGGTTCACTTTCAATCCTAATCTGCATAGGAATTCCCCTACATGGTAGCCACATATGTGAAAATTTGAGGGAGAGATATCCCCCTTTACTTTTCATCAAATCTCTACTCAACAGCATACCATAAGTCTCAGGAATGTCTGCTACTTGAACATCTATATTGGTTTGAATCCTAGGGTCAGACCCTATTTGCACATGAATATTTCTAAATTCTCTAACTACATTAACCTCTATTTTATCAAGTTGGATGACCTTCTTGTTTGTTTGGGCAGGGTTCAACCCCAATTTCTTGCATATAGAAAATGGCATAACATTGCTAGAAGCCCCTGAATCTAGCAGACAATTATGTAGATTCTTCCCACAGATTCTCAAACTTAAAAGAAATGGTGGGGTACCTACCTTTCTTCTGTAGAAAGTTGTGTTCATGTCTGTAGCAAGTGCCACCTTGGTTTTCCCTTTAGTTTTATCAGCTTCTTCCAAAGCTTTCAGCACTATCTCTCATTGAGCAAGGCACCACTTTAGGATGTAAAAGTATGATAAAGAGGTTTTTTGTTTCTACATCTCAGAAACAATATCAAATTCTATGTTATAGCTTGCATTACTTTAGACAACACCAAGTGAGTTACCTTTGTTATGGAAGTCAGGTGGACCTTTTGGTGGAGGAGGGTTATTATCAGCACTTTGATTCAGAGGCACCATGTGATTAGGTGGTGCTGATGTAGTGAACGGACCCTTATTATGATTTCTTAGGAAGTGTCCTCCCTTTGTCTGAAAGGCTTGGGCATCATACATATCTTCCTCTAGTTCATTCTCATTTTGCATTGGGAATGAAGGCTCTTCCTCAAAGAGGTCGTAAGTCATTGTTGTATCCACTAAGCCACCTTCTCTATTTGAATTCCCTTGGAGCGTTTGGGCATCTGCCTATGCCATCTTGAAAACTTTCTCCATTTCGAGGCAGTTTACCTCATAATGGGTTGTAGTATCATGCAGCCTGCACCAGTGAGTCATAAAATTAAGGTCAGCCACATTTGCAGTATGTGACCTGTCCTCATTAGCTTGATAATTGTGAGAAACTCCACCATTATTTGGCCTTATATTCCATTGTCTATTGTTATTTTCCCTCTAGTTATATCCTCTAATTTGATTTTGATAGCCTTGGTTAGGGGAGTTTTGGCCTTGATAACCCCTCTGATTGTGATTGTTGTTATTCTGATAATTACCCTGATTGTTACTATTTTGATTAGGGTAATTACCTTGATTTGGAGAAGGGCTCAATCTAAGCTGAGCCATGTCATTTGTGAATTGAGACAAAGTTTTCTTTAAGGTCTCCACCTCATTTGTGAGTTGGACTATCTTTTCACTTTCAACACTCTTAGCAACAAGTGGCTGACCGACATGATTTGGTGTTCCAACTTGGTTATGATGACCATGTGGACTATGACGAGCCTATGATTGTTGAAAGAAGTCAGGAGCTCCATTGGCAAAGAATGGAATAGGAGGTTGAGTCTACAACTCAGACATAGGTCCATAATGGGAAGGAGACATTCTTGGGACAATATTGAATAAAGGGGTTGGGCTACGCATCTAATACCCTATTGAAGGAAAAACTCCTCCCAAACTTCCTTGTTGAGAATTAATTTGTTGTTGCAGCTTAATGGCTAGATGATAGACTTTAAACAAGGAATCAATATCTGTCAGTTGATAAGTCCTTTGTAGGAATAAGCCAAGAAAAGGGTCTATAACTCTAAAGTATGCTTGAATGGCACTATTCTCAGCAACTGGATAGGGGTCCTGCAGTCTCCTATACATTCGTTGAAACCTGGTATTAAACAAGGCAAAGGATTCACATGGCTCCTTCCTAATGGTAGCAAATTGGTGGAACAAAATGGCTGGATCCACATAAACTCTGAACTGATTGATGAAAGCATTCTCCAGGTCTGTCTAGCTAGAACCTTGTGGAAGATTTAGGTACCAGTTGTATGCCATATCCCCTAAGGAATAAGGGGACAACCTACAAACTACATCATGGTGAGGCATATCATGAAAGCCTCTAAGAATAGTCCCCAATGGAGAGGGATTATTCTAGAAAAAATGCCATTGGTAGTGGTGGTGATGGTTGAGCTAGTTGTTGGATGGGTTGAGATGAATTTGGTGGTGGATTGAAAGGCATACACTAGGGTATCAGTGAAAATCCTGGTAGAGTGAGTCAAGTTGACAAAGGTGGTATGATGGTTGCCCCAGTCTTATGAATCTTGTCTCTTATTGAGGTCTTGAGTTCTATCAAAGGTGGTGGGTTTTCAGCTGATCAAAGAACTCTATGGGACCTTTCTGGTGAGAAAAACCTAGTATCATCTAGCTTGCTCTTCTAGGCCCTCCTTCTAGTGCCAATTTCATGTTGATGGGTTGGATAAGAACAGCAACAACTAAATAGAATATTACTATTCTTCTCTCCTGAAAGAGAAAGAATAATGCATGGATATTTAACTCCCAAGGTCTTTGTAATCAGTTCTCAATTGTGCTAATTTCACTCAATGGTTGATTTGAACTATAATCTTCAAGGGGCCTGCTGGTGTTGAGCTTCTAGATTGTTCCAAGATCAAACATAAATTTAAACCTACTTTAACTAGGGTTTTAAAGAAATAGAAAAAGATAGATCAAAGCTTTGGAATTGAAGAGAATGCTAATTCATTCAACTTAACCAGACTTGTCACCTTTCAAGGAATTCCTAACTAAAACTACTGGAACAAAATTAACTTGTGATTAACACACATTTTCATTCATTCACAGTGCTAATTTCAACAGCAAATTGTAAATCGCCATTTAAACAAAACATAAAATAAAATTTCATTCCTTGAAAGATTTTCAAATCAAATGATTATCCCAAGATAAATACCATTCTAGAACATAATATGAAGTAGATTTAAATTTGGTTGCTTCTACTATTGGTGAAATAGATAAGCAACATTTACAAATCTTGAAAAATCACCAGTGTATAGAAAACCCATGTCTTCAAATTGTCTCCACCTATACTAAGGAAATTTGAAAGATACATCACTGCCTTCTACTCTCAATTTTTTTCTACCTTCTAATCCTAACTTGCTAATTTTTAACAAAATATAAAAAATCTCTCTATGTGTGTCCTTCAAATCTCTCTCTATCTCTAAAAGAGGGAAAAGTGTCATATATACAGAATGTGCCAAAAATAATGTGTTGGCCCTATATTAGGGTTTACAAAATGGGTCTCTTTCAGAAGGGGTTGACCCTCAGATCTTTTGGAATAAAATTAATCGCATTCAATGTGCATCCCTCATGTCCATGTCGGTGAGAGATCACTCCAGGGATGGCCTTTCAGATCTTTTGCAACCATCGCATTAACTTTTGGCCCCCGTGTCCACCCTTGAACTTCCTTGCAAAGCTACTTTGAATGTTCTGAAGCACTATCATTAATGTTGATCTCCTTTTTCTAGTAGAGATCCCAGCTATCCTTGACACTCATGGTTTCTTCCCTTTCGGCTTTCCTCTTGCTCTAGATCCTTCTGCAAGTTGACCCCCTTGAGAGACAACATCCAACTTTCATGTTAGATCCCCACACCATTGTTCATTGAGTTGATCCATCACTTTTGATCTCAGAGTAAGTCCATGTCATTTATGCTCTATTGATATTCCTCACAAGAATAGCCAATTAGTCAAACTACCAATGGTTCACCTTTAGCTTCCTCTGATTGGTTGAACAGACACTACATAAGATCTTCAGGCAGTCAAAAGTCGTTCAAACAAAATCGCATGTTGGTGAGACACTAGCCATGTCTCCCCGATGTGATTATACTCCATAATAGTGATCGACATAGCTTAGAACTATCAGCAAAAGGTCATACTGAGCTGCAAAAGTTATATCAATATCCAAAATTGTCGCCTAGACTATTGCTATCAGCCAAACATCATAGTGAGTCCTTAAGAGTTATACCAATATCCAAAACCATCGGTGAGACAATCGCTTTCAGCAAGAGGTCATAGCAAGCACCTGACAATAGATACCATTCCATTTAGACTATCAGCAAGAGTCTCGGTGATGCTCAGCATGAACACACCCATTGACAAGATGAACAGGTTAGAAAAAGGTCTTAGCGAGCTTCCATTAGTCACACCAAAGAGTTAAAACCATCAACAAGACATCACGAGTCGACAAGACATCATAGTGAACGAAAACCCCTTGGCCAAGAGTCTTAACAATATCCATATACCCTTTTGGTGAGACCACCACAAGTTGGTGAGACATCACACCGAGCACAAAACATTTTGGCGAGACTCCCCTCTAGTCAGCGAGACATTACACCGAGCTCCTTCTATTCTCCCTAAGCACAAATCCTTTCGACAAGAGATCTAGCAGTCAACAGGACATTATGGCGATCCCCTAAGAGTCATACCACTGTGCTCCTCTGTCAATGAGACATCTGCATTCAGTAGGACATTACACCGAAGGCACAAACCTTTGGCAAGACTTCCATCTGTTGGTGAGACACTACACCAAAGGCACAAACCTTTGGCGAGACCACAATCATTCGGTGAGACATCCCACCGAACACAAATTCCTTTCAGCGAGACTCCAACGATTCAGCTAGACTTCATACCGATGACACCTCCTTTCGGTGAGCTCAAATAATTTTGGAAAGACTCCACCCTATTGGCAAGACTTCTCCCCAATCAAAAATCCCTTCGGCGAGAGTTCCATTTGTCGGCCAAAGGTCACATAGAACGTAAACCATTCTCCCCAAGCTCGAACCCTTTTGGTGAGACTCCACTTGGTTGGCAAGACATTACAAAGACTTCCTTTCCCTGACGCTAGCCTTGTGATTAACTGTCAAGGAGACATTCCAAGCTGAGGGAGATATAAAACTTCACAGCGACCAAGATGTCTTAGCGACCTGAGGATTTCAAATGAATATAACACCATAGCCAGTCTGTAGGACATCAAGTTGGTCTCAATGACTTTCTTCTTTGAGGAGTTTTGTGCCAAATCTGATTGAGGCATGTTTCTAACAGACTCCTTTAAGAAATAGTATCAGATGTATGATTTAATCCTGCAAAACAATACCTCCATTAGTCCTCAAAAGCATGTAAAATACATCATTTTTCATCATTTCATTCAATTTTTAGCAAAAAAGAAACCCAACTCTAGCTGAGGCAGAACCAAATATGACAGAACAAAAGACAAACTTAGGAGGAAAACAAGAGAACTCTTAAGATCCAAACAAACAACCAAAGGCGAAGAAAACAAAATAAAAAAAGGGACCCATTTTGTTCCAAAATAAAATGGGGTGGTTAAGCTAGGTATAACAATACCTCCACCACAAACATATTGAAGGTGTTGGTTGTTTTTACAATAAGCAGGTTGATCTTCTAATCTACCTATGGAATTGCCAATTCCAATAAAGGGCAGCTCTTAGGATCTAGACCAACTGACGAGGATTTGAAATACCTCCTACACTTTGTGCTTTGCATGACCCAGGAGGGTGATCCCTTAATGTGTTTACAACCTCTACACCATCATCATAAACAACATTAACAACAACAAATAATTTCATTGAATAACTCAACATAATAGGATAATACCGAATAGAATTGGTTGTTTATCAATAATATCAACTATTTGGAGCATGAGATAACTACAACAACATTTCACAGTATAAGATAGTCATTGATTTGCAATTTGTAGCAAGCTCTAGGTAAAGGAAAACAAATATTGAACCATATGAATAAGTACAACTTAGATCAGTGCCATATATCCATTAGAGGAGTCAAATTTATAAGCATCTAAGGGTTTATGACAAATTTAACACATAACATATAAGATCCTTGATAACACTACTTTACAATCTCATCAATATGTATTCTAACCCAATACTACTTATTAAATCCTTATACAGAACATATCCACCTACAATCCCATTCAAGCATTTTAATTAATTCCTTGAATTGAACCTAAAATAAGAATCATACACACCACAATAGTGAGATGAATGAAACAACCCTTGATCATTTTATTCAAAATTCAAATATGCTTATACAATGGAGAGACATAAGTTTGAATTAAACATATCAATTCAAATGCCAATACTGTCATAAAACATCAAATCCCCATGAATTCAAAACCTACTATAGAATGACTCAAAACCTAAATTGTATTTTCTCTAAAACAATCATACTTTACAATTTTCTCTACAATTTTATCTAGACTCGACCAAAAATATCTAACTTGCTAACCCGTACTTCTAGCCTTGAAATCCTTCTTATAGAAAAAGAATGAGCAAACAAGCATCGGGCCAGAAAGCACATGTGTCACCAGCCAATTGGACCGCCTTGTGATATTCCAAAAATTTGTTACAACAACAATCTCACCAGAGAATCTTCTTGTTCATCATGCCCGCTAAGAATGGTTGATGCAACAATAAAAATCTTTAAAAATTTCATGCCTAGACTGTCACCAAAAAAAAAACTAGTATCTGTTGTAACTGCAACAACTGATTTGTCAACCATTAGCAACCTACTCCTTTTCACTCTTCCTCAGTTAAATAGACATTTACCCATTTCTGGTACTCTTCATCAGTTGGCCAATCAAAATTGATAACCTCATTCACCTTGATACTATAAGGTTTGTACTTAACTGCCACCTGATTCTCTTCTCTTTCAAAAGACTCCAAGAATGAGCTGGTGCTAATGATTTTTTCCACACAGCACCAACAAATCATAATCTGAGTTACCCTATTTTTGAGGGTTTTGTAGTCCAAACATCATATAAAGGGGCTCTTACACTTTTTGTGATTATTGTAGCTTGTGGAAGAGTCCCCATGGATACTGTTGTAATTGTAGAATGCATGAATAGGGTGTAGGATGAGAAATAAAGAAGGTATAGTTGTTGTCCTCAAGATTTTTGTGAAGAAAAGCATGTGAAATGAGAGGTTCAAGCCTAGGTTTCAACAAAACATGTATGGGAGATCTGATTTTATGAATTTTTATCCATGTGCAGACCTAATGGGTTGTTTCTAAACACTGAATATAAATGATATACATACACACATGTGTGTGCACACACACACATACACATATGTATGTAAATATGTATGTATGTATGTATGTATGTATATGTATGTATTTTTAAATGTAAATGCAATTACTAGATGCTCTCCTAGAACAATAAATGCAACATATCATTAAAGAAATCCATATCTATGTATATAAATGTGTATTTCTAAATGCAAGTGTAAATACAAAGAGCATATGGTTTTGTAGTGCTATAGAAACAACATATCCATAAAATAATGTAATTGAAATTCTAAAGTCTTCAACACATATAATATGAAATCGATCAAACTATTAAACTACATGAGAAATAAATGAAAACAATAAATGCATATGTATGTGTATTTGCAAATGTAAGTGTAAAATAAATAAGAATAATGAAAATTATAAAATAATACAAGGAAAGGTCTCCTCCCTTCTTGGTAGTGATAACCTCCTCCACACACAACCCTTAAAAATTATGAATAGAGGAATATAATCTTTGAAGAACTCAAAATTGATTCTCTCCTACCTGATGCAATTAGTCATTTTATCCTTACAAACATTTATAGTGATTACTAGAGGCACATAAACCAATTCTTCGTAATAGAAGAATTTGATCATACTTCTCCAATGATGGCATTATGAGAAAACCTTAGGTTAAATAAATAATTCCTAGCTAAGTTCTTTAAATCATGTCCAACCGTATAAGAGAAGACTATTGCTATGTGTACTTGGATCCCATGGAGAAAGTCTAGTCTTTGGGCTCTTTCATCAATCATCCTACCTTAAAACATACCAAATGTCTCCTAGCAATTAGACATAGGAAGATTTAATATGACTTAAAAAAAATTATTGTCAAAGCGTAAACTTATGATGACTTAACCAGGCCTAGTACACACTCCCTCCCCATTAACCACTTAGACATATGGAATTTAAATATAAATTTGTTGCTACTTTTAGTTATGTAGGTGTCCAATAAACCACTTGGTGGTGTTTCCCTTCAAGTTTATCTACTTGAATGAAGAGAAAAATTCCTTTGATTATAATTAGAGAATACATTTGAGGCCTTGGTTGTGTAACTGGTGGACCATAGTCACATTTAACACTTGTTACAAAGTTTGGGAGTTAAAACGTTAAGTAGATTTGATTTGTGATGGGCACATTTGGACGGTAGTAACAATAGCTTGCAATCTATCAAGACTTGATTACCTTATAACTTGTGAAATTCTAGCAATGAAATGATATATTAATCATAATGTCACCTTGGGATCACATCACTATGAAAGAACTTCATCCAACATCCTTATGAGTGCAAGTACCACCAAATAGGTATTTTTCAGATCTGTCTTCCTCAAGCGAGGGAAATTCAGGAAGAGAAGAGGAAAGAGAAACATGTAGTATGTCTAAAAGAGGGAAATCAACTAGAGGTCAAAACATTAGAAGAAAATTATGTAAAAGCGTGGAATTTTTTCTTGCTGAAGGGGGGTCATGTTCTTATGATGATGAGAGCATAGGTGATGTCGAGGTGCCCTTGAGTTACAAACATCTACAGAAAACAATGGGTACCCAAGGAACTTTCTCCAATAAACACTAATTTTCATGTCAACGAGAGGATATATCACATAGCACCATCGTCATTACATCGTTTGGGCCTATTTTGCATGGACGGCATAAAGGTCTGTTACAACAAAGTTACTAAATTGACGGAGTATGTTAGACCCTATTACAGTTACAAAGATTAGATGCAACTAGTTTGATATACACGAAGTATGCATAGGTATGCACTGCCACCAAATTATATACAACTAAAGGATAAGGATCAAAATAAAGGAGTGGCTATGTACATTGATGGAAGGCCAAAAGCATCAGGGAATATTGCATGGTTTATAAATAGTACACGACCTGGGTCAACAAATAAGCAACCCAATTGCATATTTGAGACGCGCAAGGGAAACTGTGTATTCGTATGTGCGATAAAATCATTAACTGAAGGGGAAGAGTTGCTAATCTATTACAATTTGAATCACTTAGTTACAAACACAGTTACTATGGAGGTGGTATGTTCTATGTACCATTTTACCCAACCTCCAATTAATGACTCCAATATACCATTTTATTCTTATGTTTTTTTTTCGTAAGTCTATTGGTTTCATTTCAGTAATGTTTTTTTATATTTAATTTTTGTCATAGCAGGACACTGATCTTATGGAGAAGGCTCTAGCCCAAAGCACAAATTGAAATGTATCTTCAGGTGCTTCTACCCAACAAATTTACCTCATTGTAATTGTACAAATTAGATATGAAAAAAATGTTTTATTATTATATTTTTTTCATAATTTTATTGGGTTAATTTCGATAATGTTTTTAATATTCTTGTTGCAATCGACTGATCGGGGAAAGGCACTAGTAGTAGAGGAGAGCATCCATAGTGAGGTGCAGTCAATATTTTGTGATGATGGCATCGTTTATTCAACAAACCCTCTCGATACAATAAAGAAGATCCAAAAAAATGCAATGAAGAAATGGTTAAGTTAATATTCATAGTGCCTTGAATAGATGAGATAAGAGAGAGGGTTAAAATATTGTCTAAGAGATTACAAAACTTGCAAGTAAGCTGTCATGAGGTCTTTAATTATAACATAATTTTATTCATGGTTTTATATTTTGTACTCTTTTATGTCATGAACTAAAATATGTGTTGTTTTTATAGGGTTATTTGCCTCCTCATGATGCTCCTGGCCATGATCAGGGTACTGCAAGTGCTGCCCGAGGAGTAGGGGTTGGTACAAGTGTCCATCATGATCTTCCTATGCATACATCACATCATCTGACCCCATCATTTGTGCCTATATTATCATCTAAAATGTCGGCAACACATACCATGCAGACATCGGTTAATGCACCCTCTGGCAATGAACACATTCTAGAACATGCGTCAGGACATGTACCTAGGGATGCAAAGGCCACTAGTACTGGTGATGTTTTAGCAGCATTTCTTGGATCTTCACGTATTACTAGTATGGTAACATTTCCGATCACACTTGTGGTGACCGAGGATTTCGTTCCCATAAAGATAGAGAAGGTCCCAGGTACTTTAAAATGTTTTAATTATTACTATGTATAATCAAATTGAAATTTACTTATTGATCACTCTTTTTAGACTATTGATCCCATGATCATTTTGTAGGAAATGATATTTTTTATAAACATCTAAGTGATATTACATTGGAGCTCTTCGAGCCAACCATATGTACACGGTGGAATGCCCAAAACCAAGATTTAAAAGATGAGCTCATTAACCGTTTAGTTGTGTTTTTCAATGATAAAACATTCAACTGAACCAAGGTCCTTAAGAATCTGGTACCTATCTAAAGTATGTGAGGGACCAATATAGGTCACATTTAGAGAAGAATAAAAAGTACAAGCATCCCCCCATGATTCAAGAGAGGGAGTGGAAGGACCTGGTGTTGGATGGAAAGGAGAAGGCTAAAGAGAAAAAAGGAAAGACACCATTAGGCCAAGAAAGGTATGTGATACTATCAACAATGTAATTATATATTGATTACTCTTTCTTTTTACATAATCTAACGTATTTCAAACTTTTCATAGGCTTCCTGACACATCGAAAGCAACAAAGGCAAGACTAAAAAAACATGGGCAACACAAACTTGGCTCTGGTGGTTATATGAAATTAGCTGCACAAATTGTAAGTATCAATAAATGAAATATAGTATCCAAATAATAAATTGAAAACAATTTTGGTTTTATCACACCATAGAAGAAAAATTCATCATCTTATGCAAAAATGTAGGGCTCTCAATTCAAAAGAGTTCCCACAGAAGAGGACATGAAGATTTCCTTCCTGCAAGGCTATGGAGTCGTGGCTAAACACCTAAGAGTCTTGACTGGAAAAACACAACCTTCCACTGCATCTGACACACAGGTAAATAAACTCAATAAAGTTTATTTAAAATTGAATACTTGTGCAATCTATTCAATATTAATTTCCACCATAAAGTAATTACATGCCTATTTGTTTTAAATATTCAAGCAATGATAATATTGCACATGACATTGGAATATAGCCTGGTGAGGGTGGAGCACAATGTGTAGATGAAGGTCATGGTGTGCATCCTAGTACTTTAGAGCATGTAGAGCGTGATCAACATGTTGAGCATGATCAGGCCAGAGAATATCAAGAACATGATGTGGCCCCATCAAGTAAAGAGGACCACTCTAATGTTCTTTAAAACATATTTAATTGCAATTGGTGTATTAATTAATGTAACCTTTTGTATTTCAACTTTAGAGCATGTAGAGTATGATCAATGTGTTGAGTATGATCAGGCTAGAGAAGATCAGGAACATGATGTGGCCCCATCAGGTAAAGAGGACCACTCTCATATTCTCTTAAACATATTTAATTTCAATTGGTGTATTAATTAATGTAACCTTTCGTGTTTCAACTGCAGATCAGGATTTAGAGGAAGTTCAACATGTTGAGCATGAGTCTATAACAAAAGTTCAAGAACATGATGTGGACCCATCAGGTAAAGAGAACCACTCTAATGTTCTTTTAATTAATGAAATACTTGTAACAATAATAATAAAACATATCAGTTTAACATTTCTTTCTTATTGCAGTAGACCCCCCCTTGTAGCAGCATCCACGTCATGAGCAGACGACTAGGCGTACATTAAGATCATGAGCAGAGGGAAAAACAACTAAAGGGGGACATATATTGATTTAGAAAATGATACTCCACTTCAGACTTTATGTAGCTTTAAAAAGAAACAAAAAAAAAGTGATTGTAATCATATCATGACAACCATATTTTTGATAATATGTAAAAACTGAAAGAATGAATGTTATATGTTAATGAATGAATGTGAATATGTTAATTAATGAATGTTATATGTTAATGAATGAATGTTATATGTTATTAATGCATGAATGAATGATTAATGTTATATGATTGGGTATGGGGAATTGAGAGTGATGTGAGGGGGGGGAGGGGCAAATTAGCTTCCATCGTCATTGGTTGGCCTGTTAAGTAGAGAATATTAAACTATTCTCGAAACAAAGAGAAGCTCAATAAGGTAATGCACTTTTCAATATAAGAAATGCATCGTTTGAAGCATCAAACCAATATGCAAAGATGAAAGAAAGTGTTATCTTTTCACTATGGTGGCAGAAAAATGATTCTTTATACCATGAATCCATGCTCTGCATCATAATTTGAAGTTGTTTCCATTCCAATGTTATGAGTTTAGTTTGTTTGTATGGATTTCTATGAATACCACATTGTGTTGTGTGTGGATTTGGTTTCCAATCTCTGTTTCTTCTGTTTTTAGTGGTGACATAACTAAAAAATTAACTTTTGTGCATAACAGGTTAGTAGAAAAATTGACAACTTTGAAGGGTTTAGAGGCTCGATTGAGATAGATACACGGATATTTGGATCTTGTTGTTGATAGGAGGCTTCGACTTAACCATGAAATTTTGTACCATCTGCAGGTATGCAAAAGTTTCTCTATTTACATTCATTCTTGATCATAAATGTTGTAAATGATATTAATGCTTCAAACTTAAGATTCGTTTCATTGTTATAATGATCAAAATGTTATACTTTGCTATACATTCAAGCATTATCTTTCCCCCTACCCTTTGCTCTCTCCCCCCTCCTTTTAAGAATTTTCTTTGTCATAAAAGATTCACATTTCTGTCTCATTTACACAAATTTATCTGAAGCACTAGGAGTGAATAAAGATATGTAAAAGATGATGGATTATGCCTAAACAACAACTTTCCATCTTATAGCTAATTAAATCCTTAATATTTGAATAGTTTAGAGCTCAAATAATGCTTGTATATGCATGTGTAGCAATAAGGGAGCGTATGTGAAGATTGAAATTTAAAACATCACTTTGGTATTTTTCCTTAGGCAGTGAAATGATATTTTGAGTAATACAAACCTACACACACATTGATATTCTTTGGAATTTGCATTGAAGAATTTTTTTTCTCTTATACCTACCCTTGACTAGACATGGAGGTATATAATATTGGTTTCTGGGTTTATTTTGTAAGTAGTTAATTTCATAGAGGAAGACTAAAATCTTCTTAATGTCCTGTGTCAGGTGTCAAAGCATATGAATCACTTGCTAAAGGCACCATTTTGTATTCATCCAAAAACTTGTTTTTTCTTTTTTTTATGTTTCTTGCATGTGTCTTTTTAGGCTCTAGAGATGTAGCTCGGCTCTTTCCTTTGCACTTTTCATCTATTTTGATGATTACAGTAGATTGTCCTCATAATTTTTCATGTAGATCTATTTGTAACCTTATTTTCTACCAATAAATTTGCAAACCACTCACATATTAAGGACCATTTCACTAACTTGTAGTCATCCATTACTTCATATGTTGCAAGTTGTGTCTGTGTGCCAATAAATCCTTATGATTGCGAGAACTTTAATCCTACAAGTGTACCCAATATTTCTCAAGTAAAAGTCTTACCTTAATTTATAGTACTTTAAATGGTTAATTGAAGGTGCTTCTTTAGATCTGAGATAGTTGAACCCTAGATTAAAATATGGTATTAGATGGGTAGTATAATGATAAAACTGAGGTCAATTGAACACAAATTGCGAACATAATTTACTGGACTATGAATAGTGTTACAATTATAATTATTTCTCCTTTACCTACCTCTACATTAATGAAAAGGATAGCAAATATTGGAAGTTCATTACATGTCTCATGTATGTGTTAGTATTTTAATTTTGTTTAAGTTGTTCAAGAGCTTGATTAGGTCAAGAATATGTTGTACAAGCTCTGTTCTCTTGACACTACTCAGCATTTTCCCTACACATTTTCTCTTCAATCCAGACATTTCTTAACTCCTTCCCTTGTTAGCCCTTGGTTGTTCTCAAGTGTAATGCTTTTTCTATGCATCTTGTAGTCTGTATATATGATCAGTCATCTCAAGTGTAATGCTTTTTCTATGCATCTATGCATCTTGTAGTCTGTATGTATGATCAGTCATCAGTCTCCACGATGGTACATTTCAACAAATATTTTTTAAAAAAAATTGCATTGTTTCATCACAATTTCAATGAACACCACCAATGAATCACCGAAAAGGTCCAACGAAGTTGATATAGCTACGACGAAGGCTTCGTCATAACTCCTTGCCCATTTCGTCGCAATTTTGATGAACTTTTGGTGTTGTTTCGATGCTACTCCTTGCCCATTTTGTTGAAATAGTGATGAACTTTTGGTTTTGTTTCGACGCTACTCCTTTCCCATTTTGTCAAAATGGTGACAAAATTCTAGTGTTGTTTTGACGCTACTCCTTTCCCATTTCGTGAAAATGGCGATGAACTTCTGGTGTAATTCATTGGTGGATACACGAAGTTTTTGTTGATATTTCGATGAAAATTTGAGTCATTTTATGATGTTGATGGCTAACGAATCTACACCATTATTTTGACGTTTAATTCATCGTCATCCTTTTCACGAAAAAAAGCGACGAAAATATTTTTGTCATTTCATCGCTTTTCCAACAAAGATTTGTTAAACGACCGATGAATGTCCATTGGAAAATGGTGTCAAATTCAGTAGTGATTCCAAATCATAGGAAGAATACTTCCTCTTTGCTTCATTCAGCCTCTCACTGTAAAATGCAATCGTCATGCCTTCTTGGCTCAAAAAAGCCCCTATTGCTTGATTGCTAGCATCACACTCAATGGTAAAAACTTTATCAAAACTAGGGAGCACAAGTATAGGCTGTTGTGCTACTCTCATTTTTAGATATTCAAACCCTTTATCAGCCTCATTGGTCCAATAAAACTTACCTTTGTTACCTCCTTTGATGGTGTTCAAGATTGGTGCACAAATTTGGCTAAAGTTCTTGATGAACTTTCTATAAAAGCTTGCAAGTCCATGGAAGCTTCTCACATATCCCATGGATTTTGGTGTTGGCCAAGTAAGAATATCATCCACCTTTGAAGGATCCATCTTCAAACTTCCCTTGGAGATGACAAAACCAAGGTAGACTAGTTCTTTCTTCATGAATTCACACTTTTCAATGTTGATCAGCAACTTCTCCTCTTGTAACCTCCTTAGTACCATGTCAAGGTGCTTCAAATGTTCTTTAGACCTGCTAAACACAAGGATTTCATCTAAATAAACTACAACAAACTTTCCAATGAAAGGTCTTAATACCTCATTCATAAGGCGCATAAATGTATTAGGGGCATTTGATAACCCAAAGAGCATCACCAACCACTCATAGAGCCCTTCATTAGTCTTAAAATTTTCCTTCCATTCATCCCCTTCTCTGATCCTTATCTGATGGTACCCACTCTTTAGATCAATCTTGGAAAAGTAAGATGCTCTCGATAAACAATCCATGAGGTCCTCCATTCTTGGTATCGGCAACCTATATCTAATTGTGATCCTATTAATGGCTCTTGAATCAGTGTAAAGCCTCCAATTTCCATCCTTCCTTGGTGCTAGGATAGTAGGAACATCACATGGGCTCAAACTCTTCCTCACTAGCCCTTTATCCACCAACTCTTACACTTGTCTTGTAATCTCCTCATTTTGAGCAGGTGTCATCTTTTATGCAGCCTTATTGGGAAATGTAGCCCCTAGAATTAGATCAATATGGTGGCTTATATCCCTAATGGGAGGTAGGGAACTAGGTAATTCATTCACCGTTATGTCCTTGTACCTTTCCAACAACTCTTGGACTTCCTTTGGTGCATCTTCCTTCTTCTTTGTGGGAAGATCTCCTTCACTTTTTGGCTTCATAATCAGGAAGAATCCTCTTCCTCCTCCTTCCTTCAAGGTCTTCATGAAGTCCTTCTCACCTACCATCAAAACACTGGGCCCTTCATGCTTTGCCTTATCTTCTTCTAGGAGAGGTGAAAGGTTGTAAGTCTTCCCATCCTTCACAATGGAGTATATGTTCTTCTCCCCATCATGCTTGGTCTTCCTATCAAACTGCTAAGGCCTACTAGAAATATATAGTTTAATACTTGTACTCAAAATTTTGTTCATTAGATCTCATACATTATAAGTCATGACGTGGATCACTATTGTAACTTTTTTGTGATTGAATAATTTGTTGTTTTATTTTCAGATGTTGGTTGTGGAAACACCTCCAAATTTTACAAGGGCAATGGATATTAGTGTTTCATCCGCTATACAATCCTCCATGGCTCTGATAGAGGAGGTATGAGGAAAATTACTAAATTTCAATTTACATTCGTTGTTATAGATGTTAGTTCTAGTGAAAAATTAAGTCATTATTAATTCACAATTTAATTCCTATTTGGATGGTTTATACAGGGCTTGAGCATGCCTAAGCATCGGCATGCAAATATTTCCATAATTGAGAGTGATCATGAGATGGCCGTAAGTGATTATTTTGTTAAATATATCATTTCTTATAATGTAATTTCTATATATTAATGTCTTTACTTTCTATTGTAACAGTTAAAACTTCACCAAGAGCTAAACTATAGGAGGAACAACAGGAGCACTCCTCGAGCACAACAAAAATGAGTGACGGACTTATCACCATCGGATCGCCAAACAAAGGGAAAGAATTTATTTCTAGAGCATGGAGAGAAATGAATTTTGATTCTAGAGCCCTTTGTTGTATGCCTAGACATGGCAATTTTGTACATATCTTGTATTGGATATATTTGACATTGTATGCCTATATGGGATTCTCATAAGCCTATATGGCTATTTTGTAACTATATTTTATACTTATATCGACATATATTGATGTATGTGTACATGGCTATTTGGTTAATACAAATATTTTTTATCGATGGTGTCCATATTTGCTCTTTTGACAATGTAAAAGCATGGCTTCATACAAGATTAGGAAAAAGACTTTCCTTTTAGTTAACAATGCATGGAAGTTTCAAAAGTATCCTTGATATTACAAAAAGATATGTGTTTATACCATAGCAGAAAAAATATTTTGGGGAAAAAATCAGTGAACCAAAAGTATAAGATTTTTTGAAAAAATCGAGAAAAAGTCTAGAAAAAATAGGAAAAAATCCAGATTTAAAAAAAAAGGTAAAAAAAAGTAGAACAAGAGATAAAAACTTGTTTTAAAAAAATTAAAGGCATTTCCATAGCATAGAGATATAGAGAGAAAATAAAATAAAGAGT
>VDFB02086081.1:218082874-218107416 GCA_007258455.2 Sequoia sempervirens
TGGTATTTGTTGTTGTTGTTGTTGTTGCCTAGCATGAGGAACCATTGAAACATCATTATTTGGAATATCATCCAACACTGCATAATCATTTTCTTTCTTCTCATGCTGCAACAACAGATCTTTGTACAATACTTTCTCATTGAATATGACATCCCTGCTTCTCACAATTTTCTGATTTTCAAAATCCCAAAGCCTATAACCAAATTCATCAATGCCATATCCAACAAATACACATTTCTTTGATTTTGCATCAAGCTTGGTTCTATTTTCAGAATCTACATGTGCAAATGCTTCACAACCAAGATTGAAAAAGAATAACTCACCTTCTTACCTTTCCATGCTTCCTCTGTAGAATACCACAACCCAAAGGATTAGAGGGGCCTCATTGATTAAATAAACAGCAGGTTACAGTCTCTGCCCACATTTTTAAAGGCAACCCAGCATGCAATCTCATAGTTCGTGCACGCTCCATTATTTTTCTATTCATGCGCTCAGCCACTCCATTTTCCTGTGGAGTCCTTGGAACTATTTTCTGCCTACGAATACCATTAGAGGAATAATAATCTTCAAACTCTTTACTACAATACTCACCACCATTATCAGATCTAAGACATTTTATCTTTTTACCCATCTCATTCTCAACCAAGCTTCTCCATTTTTTAAAAGTTTCAAATACATCAGATTTATGTCTAAGAAAATAAATCCATACCTTCCTAGTTGCATCATCAATGAATGTAACATAATACAGAGAGCCACCGAGAGAAGATACTGAGCTTGTCCCCATACATCCGTATGCACAAGCTCCAATTTCTCATCTTTCTTTTGCTTCCCATCCTTGAGAAAACTTACTCTCTTTTGTTTTCCATACACACAACTTTCACAGAAATCCATATTAACACATTTTAGACCTGGTAAAACATTATTTGAATGAAGTACTTTCATAACTTTTGCACTCATATGCCCAAGTCTATTATACCACAGTGTTGATTCAAAGTCCACAGCAACTGTATGATCTTCTACCTGCTGAACTGCAGCAACTGTTCCTGAACATTGACCATTTTCCATAACAATTAAAGTAGAAGGAACAGTATGACCTGTACAAAGATATAAGGTTCCTACTTTCACACCTTTTGCTACTACTAAGGCACCCTTTGTGACCTTCCAATTTTTATCACTAAATGTAACAACACAACCTTCATCATCTAGTTGCCTTGCTGAAATTAAATTTTGCTTAACTTTGGAACATGCCTTACCTCATGTAGTAGCCAATGATTCCCATTCTGCAACTTAATTTTGATTCTTCCCTTTCCAACAATCTGACGGGGTTCGTTATCTCCTAAATAAACCAGCCCAAAATCCCCTTGGACATAATCAAGAAAATAACTTCTATGGGGGGTAGCATGAAATGAAGCCCCTGAATCTAACACCCAAGAATCATCAGCATTATCAAGGGAAAGAATCAAAGCATCCTCATCAGATTTATTACTTACCACATTTTCCTCTTTACTTCCTTCCTTTTTGTCTCCTTCTTTATTTTTCCGAGACCAGCAATCTTTCTTCAAATGACCCGGCTTACCACGATTACCAGCAATCCCTCTTGTCTCTAGATTGGGACCTTTTGTCCTTTGATTTTCCTCATGACTTCCCACGATTTCCAAAATTGTTTCCTCTCTCTTTTGTTCTGCCCTACTTTTTGCATTCAAAACACTGCCTGATGTGGATGTTCCACCTAAGCTTTTCCTATGAATTTCCTCGCTCAAAATAACACCAACAACATCATCAAATTTCAATGTATTCGAACCAGAAACAAAGTTGCTAACAGCCATTACCAAGCTATTCCAGCTTTTAGGCAAAGAACACAGAATCAAAAGAGCCCTAACTTCTTCATCAAAGTTTACTTTTACAAAATTTAATTGACTGGTGACCGTATTAAACTCATTCAAATGATCAGTAACTGACCCACCTTCTACCATTTTCATATTAAATAAACGCTTCATAAGAAATACCTTATTCGAAGCGGAAGGCTTTTTATATAACTTCGCCATGGTTTCCATCAACTCTTGAGTTGTCTTTATAGTATACCATGGGCTATACAATATAGCATGATCAGTCGCCACATGCCAACAAGTTGGACTGTCTTTTCACTTTCAACACTCTTAGCAACAAGTGGTTGACCGACATGATTTGGTGTTCCAACTTGGTTATGATGACCATGTGGACTATGATGAGCCTGTGATTCTTGAAAGAAGTTAGGAGCTCCATTGGCAAAGAATGCAATACGAGGTTAAGTCTGCAACTCAGACATAGGTCCATAATGGGAAGGAGACATTCCTAGGATAGTATTGAATAAAAGGGTTGGGCTAGGCATCTAATACCCTATTGAAGGAAAAAATCCTCCCAAACTTCCTTGTTGAGAATTAATTTTTTGTTGCATCTTAATTGCTAGATGATAGACTTTAGACAAGGAATCAATATTTGTCAGTTGATAAGTCCTTTGTAGGAATAAGCTAAGAAAAGGGTCTATAACTCTAAAGTATGCTTGAATGGCACTATTCTCAGCAACTAGATAGGGGTCATGCAGTCTCCTATACATTTATTGAAACCTGGTATTAAACAAGGGAAAGGATTCACATGGCTCCTTCCTAATGGTAGCAAATTGGTGGAACAAAATGGCTGGATCCACATAAAATCTGAACTGATTGATGAAAGCATTCTCTAGGTCTATCCAACTCAAAATAGAACCTTGTGGAAGATTTAGGTACCAATTGTACGCCATATCCCCTAAGGAATAAGGGAACAACCTAAAAACTACAACATGGTGAGCTATCTGGGCTCTGGTACAAGCATCCTTAAAATCTTGTATGTGCTCTTCAGTACTCCTTGATTCGCCATGAATGTATTTCAGACAGAATTTCTCAAGATTCTTAAGCATATTATGAAAGCCTCTAGGAAAATAGTCCCCAATGGAGAGGGATTATTCTAAAAAAAAATCATTGGTAGTGGTGGTGGTGGTTGAGCCAGCTATTGGATGGGTTGAGATGGATTCGGTGGTGGATTGATAGGTATCCACTAAGGTATTGGTGAAAATCCTGGTGGAGTGAGTGGAGCTGGCAAAGGTGGTATGATGGTTGCCCCAGTCTTATGAATCTTGTCTCTTATTGGGGTCTTGAGTTCTATCAAAGGTGGTGGGTTTTTAGCTGATCGAACAAATCTATGGGACCTTTCTGGGGAGAAAAATCCAGTATTATCTAGCTTGCTCTTCTAGGCCCTCCTTCTAGCACCAGTTTCCTATTGATGGGTCAGATAAGCATAGCAACAGTTAAATAAAATATTACTATTTTTCTCTCTTGAAAGAGAAAGAATAATGCATGGATATCTAACTCCCAAGGTCTAGGTAATCAGTTCTCGACTATGCTGATTTCACTCAATGGTTGATGTGAACTATAATGTTCAAGGGGTTTGCTGGTATTGAACTTCTAGATTGTTCTAAGATCAAACATAAATTTAAACCTACTTTAACTAGGGTTTTAAAGAAACAGAAAAAGATAGATCAAAGCTTTGGAACTGAAGAGAATGCTAATTCATCCAACTTAACCAGACTTGTCACCTTTGAAGGAAATCCTAACTAAAACTACTAGAACAAAATTAACTTGTGATTAACACACATTTTCATTCATTCACAGTGCTAATTTCAATAGTAGATTACAAATCACCATTTAAAAAAAACATAAAATAAAATTTCATTCCTTGAAAGCTTTTCAAATCAAATGATTAACCCAAGATAAATACCATTCTAGAACATAATATGAAGTAGATTTAAATTTGGTTGCTTCTACTATTAGTCAAACGGATAAGCAACATTTACAAATCTGAAAAAATCAAGTGTAAAGAAAACCCATGTCTTCAAATTGTCTCCACCTATACTAAGGAAATTTGAAAGATACATCACTGCCTTCTACTCTCGAGTTTTTTCTACCTTCTAATCCTAACTTGCTAATTTTTAACAAAATACAAAAAATATCTCTATGTGTGTCCCTAAAATCTCTCTCTATCTCTAAAAGAGGCAAAAGTTCCATCTATACAGAATGTGCCAAAAATAATGTGTTGGCCCCTATTTTAGGGTTTACAAAATGGGTCTATTTTAGAAGGGGTTGACCCTCAGATCTTTTGGAATAAAGTTAATCGCATTCAATGTGCATCCCTCATGTCCATGTCAGTGAGAGATCACTTCAAGGATGGCCTTTCAGATCTTTTGCAACCATCGCATTAACTTTTGGCCCCGTGTCCACCCTCGAACTTCCTTGCAAAGCTACTTTGAATGTTCTAAAGCACTATCATTAATGTCAATCTCCTTTTTCCAGTAGAGATCCCAGCTATCCTTGAGACTCACGATTTCTTCCCTTTTGGCTTTCCTCTTGCTCTAGATCCTTCTGCAAGTTGACCCCCTTGAGAGATAGCATCCAACTTTCATGTTAGATCCCCCACACCATTGTTCACTGAGCCGATCCATCACTTTTGATCTTAGAGTAAGTCCATTTCATTTATGCTCTATTGATATTCCTCACAAGAATAGTCAATCAATCAAACTGCCAATGGTTCACCTTTAGCTTCCTCTGATTGGTTGAACAGACACTACATAAGATCTTCAGGCAGTCAAAAGTCATTCAAACAAAATCACATGTTGGTGAGACACTAGCCATGTCTCCCCGATGTGATTATACTCCATAGCAGGGATCGACATAGCTTAGAACTATCGGAAAAAGGTCATACTGAGCTGCAAAAGTTATATCAATATCTAAAATTGTCGCCTAGACTACTGTTGTCGGCCAAACATCATAGTGAGTCCTTAAGAGTCATACCAATATCCAAAAGCATCGACGAGACAATCGCTTTCAGCAAGAGGTCATAGCGAGCACCTGACAGTAGATACCATTCCATTTAGACTATCAACAAGAGTCTCAGCGATGCTCAGCACAAACACACCCATCGGCAAGATGGACAGGTTAGAAAAAGGTCTCAGTGAGCTTCCATTAGTCACATTGAAGAGTTAAAACCATCGGCAAGACATCACGAGTCGGAAAGACATCATAGTGAACGAAAACCCCTCAACCAGGAGTCTTACCAATATCCATATACCCTTTCGGTGAGACCACCACAAGTTGGCGAGACATCACACCAAGAGCAAAACATTTTGGTGAGACTCCCCTCTAGTCGGCGAGACATTACACCGAACTCCTTCTATTCTCCCCAAGCTCAAATCCTTTCGGCGAGAGATCGAGCTGTTGGAAAGAGATTATGGTGATCCCCTAAGAGTCATACCACTGTGTTCCTCCATCGACGAGACATCCACATTCAGCAGGACATTACACCGAAGGCACAAACCTTCAGTGAGACTTCCATCTGTCGGTGAGACACTACACTGAAGGCACAAACCTTCAACGAGACTGCGATCATTCAGTGAGACATCCCACCGAACGCAAATTCCTTTCAGCAAGACTCCAACGATTTGGCTAGACTTCATACCGATGACACCTCCTTTCGGTGAGCTCAGATAATTTTGGGAAGACTCCACCCTATTGGAAAGACTTCTCCCCAATGAAAAATCCCTTCGGCGAGAGTTCCATTTGTCGGCCAGAGGTCACACCGAAGGTAAACCATTCTCCCCAAGCTCAAACCCTTTCGGTGAGACTCCAATTGGTTGGTAGGACATTACACCGAACGAGACTTCCTTTCCCTGATGATGGCCTTGTGATTAACCCTCGAGGATACATTCCAAGTGGAGGGAGATATAAAACTTCACAGTGACTGAGATGTCTTGGCGACCTGAGGATTTCAAATGAATATAACACCACAGCTAGTCAACAGGACATCGAGCTAGTCTCAATGACTTTCTTCTTTGAGGAGTTTTGTGCCAAATCTGATTGAGACATGCTTTCTAACATACTCCTTTGAGAAATAGCATTAGATGTATGATTTAATCCTGCAAAACAATACCTCCATTAGTCCTCAAAAGCATGTAAAATACATCAATTTTCATCATTTCATTCAATTTTTAGCAAAAAAGAAACCCGACTCTAGCTGCGGCAGAACCAAATCTGACAGAACAAAAGATAAACTTAGGAGGAAAAAAAGAGAACTCCTAAGACCCAAACAAACAACCAAAGGCGAAGAAAACAAAATAAAAAAGGGGACCCATTTTGTTCCAAAATAAAATGGGGTGGTTAAGCTAGGCATAACAATACCTCCACCACAAACATATGCAAGGTGTTGGTTATTTTTATAGTAAGTAGGTTGATCTTCTAATCTACCTATGGAATTGCCAATTCCAATAAAGGGCAGCTCTTAGGACCTAGACCAACTGACGAGGATTTGAAAGACCTCCTACACTTTGTGCTCTGCATGACCCAGGAGGGTGATCCCTTAATGCATTTACAACCTCTACACCATCATCATAAACAACATTAACAAAAACAAATAATCTCATTGAATAGCTCAACATAATAGGATAATACCGAATAGAATTGGTTGTTTATCAATAATATCAACTATTTGGAGCATGAGATAACTACAACAACATTTCATGGTATAAGATAGTCATTGATTTGAAATTTGTAGCAAGCTCTAGGTAAAGGAAAACAAATATTGAACCATACGAATAAGTACAACTTAGATCAGTGCCATATATCCATTGGAGGAGTCAAATTTATAAGCATCTAAGGGTTTATGACAGATTTAACACATAACATATAAGATCCTTGATAACATTGCTTTACAATCTCATCAATATGTATTCTAACTCAATACTACTTATTAAATCCTTATACAGAACATATCCACCTACAATCCCATTCAAGCATTTTAATTAATTTCTTGAATTAAACCTAAAACAAGAATCATACACACCACAACAGTGAGATGAATGAAACAACCCTTGATCATTTTATTCAAAATTCAGATATGCTTGTACAATGGTTGAATTAATCATATCAATTTAAATGTCAGTACTGTCATAAAACATCAAATCCGCATGAATTCAAAACCTACTATAGAATGACTCAAAACCTAAATTGTATTTTCCCTAAAACAATGAGACTTTACAATTTTCTCTACAACTTCATCTAGACTTGACCAAAAATATCTAACTTGCTAACCCGTACTTCTAGCCTTGAAATCCTTCTTATAGAAAAAGAAAGAGCAAACAAGCATTGGGCCAGAAAGCACACGTGTTACCAGCCAATTGGACTGCCTTGTGATATTCCAAAAATTTGTTACAACAACAATCTCCCCAGAGAATCTTCTTGTTCATCGTGCCCGCTGAGAATGGTTCATGCAGCAACAAAAAACTTCAAGAATTTCACACCTAGATTGTCACCAAAAAAAAAAACTAGAATTTGTTGTAACTGCAACAACTAATTTGTCAACCGTTAGCAGCCTACTCCTTTTCACTCTTCCTCAGTTAAATATACATTTACCCATTTATGGTACTCTTCATTAGTTGGCCAATCAAAATTGATCACCTCATTCACCTTGACACTATAAGGTTTGTACTTAACTGCCACCTGATTTGCTTCTCTTTCAAAAGACTCCAAGAATGAGCTGGTGCTAATAATTTTTTCCACAGCTCACCAACAAATCATAATCTGAGTTACCCTATTTTTGAGGGTTTTGTATTCCAAACATCATATAAAGGGGCTCTTACACTTTTTGTGATTATTGTAGCTTATGTAAGAGGCCCCATGAATACTGTTGTAATTGTAGGATGCATGAATAGGGTGTAGGATGAGAAATAAAGAAGGTATAGTTGTTGTCCTCAAGATTTTTGTGAAGAAAAGCATGTGAAATGAGAGGTTCAAACCTAGGTTTCAACAAAACATGTATGGGAGATCTGATTTTATGAATTTGTATCCATGTGTAGACCTAATGGGTTGTTTCTGAACACTGAATATAAATGATATACATACACACACATGTGCACGCACAATCACACACATATGTATGTAAATATGTATGTATGTATGTATGTATATATATTTTTAAATGTAAATGCAATTACTGGATGCTCTCCTAGAACAATAAATGCAACATATCATTAAAGAAATCCATATCTATGTATATAAATGTGTAATTCTAAATGCAAGTGTAAATACAAAGAGCATATGGTTTTGTAGTGTTATAGATACAACATATCCATAAATTAATGTAATTGAAATTCTAAAGTCTTCAACACATATAATATGAAATCGATCAAACTATTAAACTACATGAGAAATAAATGAAAACAGTAAATGCATATGTATTTGTATTTGCAAATGTAAGTGTAAAATAAATAAGAATAATGAAAATTATAAAATAATACAAGGAAAGGTCTCCTCCCTTCTTGGTAGTGATAACCTCCTCCACACACAACCCTTAAAAATTATGAATAGAGGAATATAATCTTTGAAAAACTCAAAATTGATTCTCTCTTACCTGATGCAATTAGTTATTTTATCCTTACAAACATTTATAGTGATTACTAGAGGCACATAGACCAATTCTTCATAATAGAAGAATTTGATCATACTTCTCCAGTGATGGCATTATGAGAAAACCTTGGGTTAAATGAATAATTCCTAGCTAAGTTCTTTTAATCATGTCCAGCCGTATAAGAGAAGACCGTTGCTATGTGTACTTGGATCCCATGGAGAAAGGCTAGTCTTTGGGCTCTTTCATCAATCATCCTACCTTAAAACATACCAAAAGTCTCCTAGAAATTAGACATAGGAAGATTTAATATGACTTAAAAAAAAATGATTGCCAAAGCATAAACTTATGATGACTTAACCAAGCCTAGTACACACTCCCTCCCCATTAACCACTTAGACATATGGAATTTAAATATAAATTTGTTGCTACTTTTAGTCATGTAGGTGTCCAATAAACCACTTGGTGGTGTTTCCCTTCAAGTTTATTTACTTGAATGAAGAGAAAAAGTCATTTTGATTACAATTAGAGAATACGTGTGAGGCATTGGTTGTGTAACTGGTGGACCATAGTCACATTTAACACTTGTTACAAAGTTTGGGAGTTAAAACATTAAATAGATTTGATTTGTGATGGACACATTTGGACGGTAGTAACAATAGCTTGCAATCTATCAAGACTTGATTACCTTATAACTTGTGAAATTCTAGCGATGAAATGATAGATTAATCATAATGTCACCTTGGGATCACATCACCATGAAAGAAATTCATCCAACATCCTTATGAGTGCAGGTACCACCAAATAGGTATTTTTTAGATCTGTCTTCCTCAAGTGAGGGAAATTCAGGAAGAGAAGAGGAAAGAGAGACATGTAGTATGTCTAGAAGAGGGAAATCAACTAGAGGTCAAAAGATTAAAAGAAAATTTCGTAAAAGCATGGAATTTTTTCTTGCTGAAGGGGGGTCATGTTCTTATGATGATGAGAGCATAGGCGATGTCGAGGTGCCCTTGAGGTACAAACATCTACGGAAACAATGGGTACCCAAGGAACTTCCTCCAATAAACACTAATTTTTGTGTCAACGAGAGGATATATCGCATAGCACCATCGTCATTACATGGTTTGGGCCTATTTTGCATGGATAGCATAAAGGTATGTTATGACAAAGTTACTAAATTGATGGAGTATGTCAGACCCTGTTATAGTTACAAAGATTGGATGCAACTAGTTTGATATACACGAAGTATGTGTAGGTATGCACTGCCAGCAAATTATATACAACTAAAAGATAAGGATCAAAATAAAGGAGTGGCTGTGTACATTAACGGAAGGCCAAAAACATCAGGGAATATTGCATGGTTTATAAATAGTACATGACCTAGGTCAACAAATAAGCAACCCAATTGCATATTTGAGACACGCAAGGGAAACCGTGTATTCGTATGTGCGATAAAATCATTAACTGCAGGGGAAGAGTTGCTAATCGATTACAATTTGAATCACTTAGTTACAAACACAGTTACTATGGGGGTGGTACGTACTATGTACCATTTTACCCAACCTCCAATTAATGACTCCAATATACCATTTTATTCTTATGTTTTTTTTCATAAGTCTATTGGTTTCATTTCAGTAATATTTTTTTATATTTAATTTTTGTCACAGCAGGACACTAATCTTACGAAGAAGGCTCTAGCCCAGAGCACAAATTGAAATGTATCTTCAGGCGCTTCTACCCTACAGGTTTACCTCATTGTAATTGTACAAATTAGATACGACCAAAAATTTTTATTATTATGTTTTTTTCATAAGTTTATTGGGTTAATTTTGATAATGTTTTTAATATTCTTGTTGCAGTCGACTGATCGAGGAAAGGCACCAGTAGTAGAGGAGATCATCCATAGTGAGGTGCAGTCAATATTTTGTGATAATGGCATCGCATATTCAACAAACCCTCTCGATACAATAAAGAAGATCCAAAAAAAATGCAATGAAGAAATGGTTAAGTTAATATTCATAGTGCCTCAAACAAATGAGATAAGAGAGAGGGTTAAAATATTGTCTGAGAGATTACAAAACTTGGAAGTAAGTTGTCATGAGGTCTTTAATTATAACATAAGTTCATTCATGGTTTTATATTTTGTACTCTTTTATGTCATGAACTAAAATATGTGTTGTTTTTATAGGGTTATTTGCCTCCTCATGATGCTCCTAGCCATGATCGGGTACTGCAAAGTGTTAAGGAGTAGGGGTTGGTACAAGTGTCCATCCTGATCTTCCTACATACATCACATCATCTGACCCATCATTCATGCCTATATTGTCTAAAATGTTGGCAACACATACCATGCAAGCATCCATTAATGCACCCTCTGGCAGTGAACACATTCCAGAACATGCATCAGGACATGTACCTAGGGATGCAAAGGCCACTAGTATTGGTGATGTTTTAGTAGCATTTCCTGGATCTTCCCGTATTACTAGTATGGGAACATTTCCGATCACACTTGTAGTGACCGAGGATTTCGTTCCAATAAAGATAGAGAAGGTCCCAGGTACTTTAAAATGTTTTAATTATTATTATATATAATCAAATTGAAATTTACTTATTGATCACTCTTTTTAGACTATTGATCCCATGATCATTTTGTAGGAAATGATTTTTTTTATAAACATCTAAGTGATATTACATTGGACCTCTTCGATCCCACCATATGTACATTGTGGAATGCCCAAAACCAAGATTTAAAAGATGAGCTCATTAACCGTTTAGTTGTGTTTTTCGGTGATAAAACATTCAACTGAACCAAGGTCCTTAAGAAAGTTGGTACCGATCTAAAGTATGTAAGGGACCAATATAGGTCACATTTAGAGAAGAATAAAAAGTACGAGCATCCCCCCATGATTCGGGAGAGGGAGTGGAAGGACCTGGTGTTGGATGGAAAGGAGAAGGCTAAAGAGAAAAAAGGAAAGACACCATCAAGCCAAGGAAGGTATGTGATACTATCAACAATGTAATTATATACTGATTACTCTTATTTTTTATATAATCTAACGTATTTCAAACTTTTCATAGGCTACCTGACACATCGAAGGAAACAAAGGCAAGACTAAAAAAACATGGGCAACACAAACTTGGCTCCGATGATTATATGAAATTAGCTGCACGAATTGTAAGTATCAATAAATGAAATATAGTATCCAAATAATAAATTGAAAACAATTTTGGTTTTATCACACCATAGAAGCAAAATTCATCATCTTATGCAAAAATGTAGGGCTCTCAATTCAAAAGAGTTCCCACAGAAGAGGACATGAAGATTGCCTTCCAACAAGGCTATGGAGTCGTGGCTAAACACCTAAGAGTCTTGACTGGGCAAACACAACCTTCCACTGCATCTGACACACAGGTAAATAAAATCAATAAAGTTTATTTAAAATTGAATACTTGTGCAATCTATTCAATATTAATTCCCACCATAAAGTAATTACATGCCTATTTGTTTTAAACATTCAAGCAATGATAATACTGCACATGACATTGGAATATAGCCTAGTGAGGGTGGAGCACAACATGTAGATGAAGGTCATGGTGTGCATCCTAGTACTTTAGAGCATGTAGAGTGTGATCAACATGTTGAGCATGATTAGGCTAGAGAATATCAGGAACATGATGTGGCCCCATCAGGTAAAGAGGACCACTCTAAAGTTCTTTTAAACATATTTAATTGCAATTGGTGTATTAATTAATGTAACCTTTTGTATTTCAACTTTAGAGCATGTAGAGTGTAATCAATGTGTTGAGTATGATCAGGCTAGAGAAGATCAGGAACATGATGTGGCCCCATCAGGTAAAGAGGACCACTCTCATGTTCTCTTAAACATATTTAATTTCAATTGGTGTATTAATTAATGTAACCTTTCATGTTTCAACTACAGATCAAGATTTAGAGGAAGTTCAGGAACATGATGTGGACCCATCAGGTAAAGAGAATCACTCTAATGTTCTTTTAATTAATGAAATACTTGTAACAATAATAATAAAACATATTAGTTTAGCATTTCTTTCTTATTGCAGTAGACCCCCCTTACAGCAGCGTCCACATCATGAGTAGACAACTAGGCGTACATTAAGATCACGAGCAGAGGAAAAAACAACTAAAGGGGGGACAGATATTGATTTAGAAAATGATACTCCACTTCAGCTTTATGTAGCTTTAAAAAAGAAACAAAAAAAAAGTGATTGTAATCATATCATGTCAACCATATTTTTGATAATATGTAAAAACTAAAAGAATGAATATTATATGTTAATGAATGAATGTGAATATGTTAATTAATAAATGCTATATGTTATTAATGGATGAATGAATGTTATATGTTATTAATGGATGAATGAATGAATGATATATGTTATTAATGGATGAATGAATGATTAATGTTATATGATTGGGTATGGGGAATTGAGAGTGATGTGAGGGGGGGGAGGGGCCAAATCAGCTTCCATCGTTACGTGGTTGGCCATGTTAAGTAGAAAATATTAAACTATTCTCGAAACAAAGAGAAGCTCAATAAGGTAATTCACTTTTCAATATAAGAAATGCATCGTTTAAAGCATCAAACCAATATGCAAAGATGAAAGAAAGTGTTAACTTTTCACTATGGTGGCAGAAAAATGATTCTTTATACCATGAATCCATGCTCTGCATCATAATTTGAAGTTGTTTCCATTCCAATGTTATGAGTTTAGTTTTTTTGTATGGATTTCTATGAATACCACATTGTGTTGTGTGTGGATTTGGTTTCCAAGCTTTGTTTCTTCTGTTTTTAGTGGTGACATAACTCAAAATTTGACTTTTGTGCATAACAGGTTAGTGGAAAAATTGACAGCTCTGAAGGGTTTAGAGGCTCGATTGAGATAGATACACGGATATTTGGATCTTGTTGTTGATGGGAGGCTTTGACTTAACCATGAAATTTTGTATCATCTGCAGGTATGTAAAAGTTTCTCTATTTACATTCATTCTTGATCATAAATGTTGTAAATGATATTAATGCTTCAAACTTAAGATTCGTTTCATTGTTATAATGATCAAAATGTTATACTTTGGTATACATTCAAGCATTATTTTTTCCCCTACCCTTTTCTCTCTCCCCCCTCCTTTTAAGAATTTTCTGTCATAAAAGATTCACATTTCTGTCTCATTTACACAAATTTATCTGAAGCACTAGGAGTGAATAAAGATATGTAAAAGATGATGGATTATGTCTAAACAACAACTTTCTATCTTATAGCTAATTAAATCCTTAATATTTGAATAGTTTAGAGCTCGAATAATGCTTGTATATGCATGTGTAACAATAAGGGAGCCTATATGAAGATTGAAATTTAAAACATCACTTTGGTATTTTTCCTTAGGCAGTGAAATGATATTTTGAGTAATACAAACCTACACACACATTGATATTCTTTGGAATTTCATTGAAGAAATTTTTTTCTCTTATACCTACCCTCGACTAGACATGGAGGTATATAATATTGGTTTCTGGGTTTATTTTTTAAGTAGTTAATTTCACAGAGGAAGACTAAAATCTTCTTAATGTCCTGTGTCAGGTGTCAAAGCATATGAATCACTTGCTGAAGGCACCATTTTGTATTCATCAAAAATTGGTTTTTTTTTTTTTTATGTTTCTTGCATGTGTTTTTTAGGCTCTAGAGATGTAGCTGGCTCTTTCAACTGCACTTTTCATCTATTTTTGATGATTCACAGTGGAGTGTCCTCATAATTTTTTATGTAGATCTATTTGTAACCTTATTTTCTACCAATCAATTTACAAACCACTCACATATTAAGGACCATTTCACTAACATGTAGTCATCCATTACTTCATATGTTGTAGGTTGCATTTGTGTGCCAATAAATCCTTATGATTGCAAGAACTTTAATCCTACAAGTGTACCCGATATTTCTCAAGTAAAAGTCTTACCTTATTTTATAGTACTTTAAATGGTTAATTGAAGGTGCTTCTTTAGATCTGAGATAGTTGAACCCTAGATTAAAATATGGTATTAGATGGGCAGTATAATGATAAAACTAAGGTCCATTGAACACAAATTACGAACATAATTTACTGGACTATGAATAGTGTTACAATTATAATTATTCTCCTTTACCTACCTCTGCATTAATGAAAAGGATAGCAAATATTGGAAGTCCATTGCATGTCTCATGTATGTGTTAGTATTTTAATTTTGTTTAAGTTGTTCAAGAGCTTGATTAGGTCAAGAATATGTTCTACAAGCTCTGTTCTCTTGACACTGCTCAGCATTTTCCCTACACATTTTCTCTTCAATTCAAACATTTCTTAACTCCTTCCCTTGTTAGCCCTTGGTTGTTCTCAAGTGTAATGATTTTTCTATGCATCTTGCAGTCTATATGTATGATCAGCCATCTCAAGTGTAATGCTTTTTCTATGCATCTATACATCTTGTAGTATGTATGTATGATCAGTCATCAGTCTCCACGATGGTACATTTCAACAAATATTTTTAAAAAAAAATTACATTGTTTCATCACAATTTCAATGAACACCACCAATGAATCACTGAAAAGGTCCAATGAAGTTGATATAGCTGCGACGAAGGCTTCGTCATAACTCCTTGCCCATTTCATCACAATTTGATGAACTTTTGGTGTTGTTTCTATGCTACTCCTTTCCCATTTTGTTCAAATGGCGACGAACTTCTGGTGTTGTTTCGACGCTACTCCTTTCCCATTTTGTCAAAATGGTGATGAACTTCTGGTGTTGTTTCGATGCTACTCCTTGTCCATTTCATCAAAATGGCAACAAAATTCTGGTGTAATTCATTGATGGATACACGAAGTTTTTGTCGATATTCCAATGAACATTCAAGTCATTTTATGATGCTAATGACTGACGAATCTGTGCCATTATTTTGACATTTAATTCGCCGTCAGCCTTTTGACAAAAATATTTTTGTCATTTTGTCACTTTTCCAACAAAGATTTGTCAAACAACCGATGAACGTCCGTCGGAAAATGGTGTCAAATTCAGTAGTGATTCCAAATCATAGGAAGAATACTTCCTCTTTGCTTAATTCAGCCTCTCACTGTAAAATGCAATCGGCCTGCCTTCTTGGCTCAAAAAAACCCCTATTGCTTGATTGCTAGCATCACACTCAATGGTAAAAACTTTATCAAAAATAGGGAGCACAAGTATAGGTTGTTGTGCTACTCTTATTTTCAAATATTCAAACCCTTTATTAGCCTCATTGGTCCAATAAAACTTACCTTTGTTACCTCCTTTGATGGTGTTCAAGATTGGTGCAAAAATTTGGCTAAAGTTCTTGATGAACTTTCTATAAAAGCTTGAAATTCCATGGAAGCTTCTCACATATCCCATAGATTTTGGTGTTGGCCAAGTAAGAATAGCATCCACCTTTGAAGGATCCATCTTCAAACTTCCCTTGGAGATGACAAAACCAAGGTAGACTAGTTCTTTCTTCATGAATTCACACTTTTCCATGTTGATCAACAACTTCTCCTCTTGTAACCTCCTTAGTACCATGTCAAGGTGCTTCAAATGTTCTTTAGACCTGCTAAACACAAGGATTTCATTTAAATAAACTACAACAAACTTTCCAATGAAAGGTCTCAATACCTCATTCATAAGGCGCATAAATGTATTAGGGGAATTTGATAACCCAAAGGGCATCACCAACCACTCATAGACCCCTTCATTAGTCTTAAAATTTTCTTTCCATTCATCCCCTTCGCTGATCCTTATCTGATGGTACCCGCTTTTTAGATCAATCTTGGAAAAGTAAGATGCTCCTGATAGACAATCCATGAGGTCCTCCATTCTTGGCATCAGGAACCTATATCTAATTGTGATCCTATTAATGGCTCTTGAATCAGTGCAAAGCCTCCAATTTCCATCCTTCCTTGGTGCTAGGATAGTAGGAACATCACATGGGCTCAAACTCTTCCTCACTAGCCCTTTATCCACCAACTCTTACACTTGTCTTGCAATCTCCTCATTTTGAGCAGGTGTCATTTTGTATGCAACCTTATTGGGCAATGTATCCCCTGGAATCAAATCAATATGGTGGCTTATACCCCTAATGGGAGGTAGGGAACTAGCTAATTCATTCACCATTATGTCCTTGTACCTTTCCAACAACTCTTGGACTTCCTTTGGTGTATCTTCCTTCTTCTTTGTGGGAAGATCTGCTTCACTTTTTGGCTTCATAATCAGAAAGAATCCTCTTCCTCCTCCTTCCTTCAAGGTCTTCATGAACTCCTTCTCACCTACCATCAAAACACTAGGCCCTTCATGCTTTGCCTTATCTTCTTCTAGGAGAGGTGAAAGGTTGTAAGTCTTCCCATCCTTCACAATGGAGTATATGTTCTTCTCCCCATCATGCTTGGTCTTCCTATCAAACTACCAAGGCCTACTAGAAATATATAGTTTAATACTTGTACTCAAAAAAAAAATCATTAGATCTCATACATTATAAGTCATGACGTGGATCACTATTGTAACTTTTTTGTGATTGAATAATTTGTTGTTTTATTTTTAGATGTTGGTTGTGGAAACACCTCCAAATTTTACAAGGGAAAAGGATATTAGTGTTTCATCCGCTATACAATCCTCCATGGCTCTGATAGAGGAGGTATGAGGAAAATTACTAAATTTCAATTTACATTCGTTGTTATAGATGTTAGTTCTAGTGAAAAATCAAGCCATTATTGATTCGCAGTTTAATTCCTATTTGGATTATTTATACAGGGCTTGAGCACGCCTGAGCATTGGCATGCAAATATTTCCATCATTGAGAGTGATCATGAGATGGCCGTAAGTGATTATTTTGTTAAATATATCATTTCTTATAATGTAATTTCTATATATTAATGTCTTTACTTCTTATTGTAATAGTTAAAACTTCACCAAGAGCTAAACTATAGGAGGAACAACAGGAGCACTCCTTGAGCACAACAAAAATGAGTGATGGACTTATCGCCATCGGATCGCCAAACAAAGGGAAAGAATTTATTTCTAGAGCATGGAGAGAAATGAATTTTGATTCTAGAGCCCTTTGTTGTATGCCTAGACATGGCAATTTTGTACATATCTTGTATTGGATATATTTGACATTATATGCCTATATGGAATTTTCGTAAGCCTATATGGCTATTTTGTAACTATATTTTATACTTATATTGACATATATTGATGTATGTGTACATGGCTATTTGGTTAATACAAATCTTTTTTATCGATGGTGTCCATATTTGCTCTTTTTGACAATGTCAAAAGCATGACTTCATACAAATTAGGCAAAAGAATTTTCCTTTTAGATTAGCAATGCATGGAAGTTTCAAAAAGTATCCTTGATATTACAAAAATATATGTGTTTATACCATAGCAGCAAAAATCTTTTGGGGAGAAAATCAGCAAACCAAAAGTATAAGATTTTTTCAAAAAATCAAGAAAAAGTCTAGAAAAAATAGAAGAAAAATCAAATTTAAAAAAAAAAGGTAAAAAAAAGTAGAACAAAGAGATAAAATTTTAAAAAAAATTAAAGGAATTTTCATAGCATAGAGATATAGAGAGCAAATAAAATAAAGAGTTTAACTAATAAATTGTAAAAAATAGATTTTTGTAGTTTATATTCATATCGTTGATTACATTGCATTGTACATATTTCAAACTCAAAGCATTGCTTCACATTGCATAACTAATAACTAGATGCTGATAGATGACAAAATTTCAATTACAATATAGTTTTTACAAAGTCAACCTAAGCAATTATGCAATTACTTCACATTGCATAACTAATAATAGGAGCAGCACCCAGTGCATTTTGCTTGTCATGGCATTCTATGAGACCACATTTCTTTGAGGCATTTTTTCAAACAATTCACTACCTTGTCTATACTACCACATTTTTGATACATGTCTACGAAAGCATTTTGTCAAATAGTTCACTACCTTGTTGCTATGGCTAAAAGCCTAAAACAAGTTCTTTCAAACAAGCTATGGATGCTTGGAAAAAATCTATCAAAAGCATAATAGTAATAAATATCATAGACAAGGCAGTGAACTCTTTGAATCTATCAAAGCATTTTATCAAATAGTTCCTAAAATTCTAAAACAGGTGCTTCCAAACAAGCTATGGATTGTCATGGCATTCCATCACCATGAGACCACATTTCTTTGAGGCATTTTTTCAAGCAGTTCACTGCCTTGTCTATGCTACCACATTTTTCATACATGTTTACCAAATAATTTTATCAAACAGTTCACCTCCTTGCTGCTATGGCTAAAATCCTAAAAATGCTTCCAAACAAGCTATGGATGCTTGGAAAAAATATATCAAAGCATAATAATAATCAATAGCATAGACAAGGCAACGAACTATTTGAATAAAAGCCTCAAATAAATGTGATCTCAATGGTGGTGGAATTCTAATATAATCCATAGAAATTTGCTTGTCATGGCATTCATCATGCCATTCCATCACCATGAGACCACATTTCTTTGAGGCACTTTTTCAAACAGTTCGCTGCCTTGTCTATGCTACCACATTTTTCATACATGTTTACCAAATCATTTTATCAAATAGTTCACCTCCTTGCTACTATGGCTAAAAGACTAAAATAGGTGCTTCCAAACAAGTTATGGATGCTTGGAAAAAATCTATCAAAGCATAATAATAAGCAATAGCATAAACAAGGAAACAAACTATTTGAATAAAATCCTCAAAGAAATGTGGTCTCAATGGTGGTGGAATGCCATGACAATCCATAGCAATTTTATTTTCATGGCATTCATCATGCCATTCCATCACCATGAGACCACATTTCTTTGAGGCATTTTTTCAAACAATTCACTACCTTGTCTATGCTACCACATTTTTTATACATGTTTACCAAAGCATTTTATCAAACAGTTCACCTCCTTGCTACTATGGCTAAAAGCCTAAAATAGGTGCTTCCAAACAAGCTATCGATGGCTTGAAAAAATCTATCAAAGCATAATAATAGGCAATAGCATAGATAAGGCAGTGAACTGTTTGAAAAAAAGCCTCAAAGAAATGTGATCTCAATGGTGGTGGAATGCCATGACAATCCATAGCAATTTTCTTGTCATGGAATTCGTCATGCCATTCCATCACCATGAAACCACATTTCTTTGAGGCATTTTTTCAAACAGTTCACTACCTTGTCTATACTACCACATTTTCCATACATGTCTACCAAACCATTTTATCAAACAATTCACTGCCTTGCTGCTATGGCTAAAAGCCTAAAAAAAGTACTTTTGAACAGGCTATGGATGTTTGGAAAAAATCTATCAAAGCATAATAGTAAGCAACAAGCTATGGTCTCATGGTTTTCTTTCACACGAAAATTAGTGTGATTTTATTCACATTTTTTTGTAGGTTATAAACACTTTTTTTTGCCAATTTTGTTATTTTAAATGACATTCAAGTTTATGGTGGTTTTGTTGTTTATATGATGATATGTGATATTCTAATCCTAATTCATGCTTCTTGGTTGCATAGATATATATTTTATTTTTACATATTTTTTGTACCAACGAACCAAAAACAAACTGAACCCCCCTCCAAAAAAGTTTGGCCAAACCAGCAAACTGAACCCCTGAACCTGAACCTCAAAACTTATTCCAACACTCTTCATTTTTCCTACACAAACTTAATTGACCACCAAATTATGTTTCCCCTTGACTTGACAAACATTTACTCCCTCAAACCTCTCTTTTTCATTCAAAACCCCTATTTTCCCAACTAGGGCATGTCATGCCATAACATACTATTGACCTCCCCTGTCCTTGTAGACCTTTTGAATACATCAAACTCCACAATCTCACCCTATTTCCAACCTATTCTAACATATTTTCAAGCAATTTATTCTTTTCAACTCTTCTAGCCTTGCTTTTAAGGGGCCTCAATTTTAAATTTTCAATAGGGGCAGCGTTAGTAATCTCTTCCAATGCCCTTAATAATGCTATTTTCTTATTCCTACTCCCTATCCTACTTACATCAAGCCCATATCATCGAGACACAGCCTGAACAATAGGTGGAATGGCCTATTTCAATATACTACACTCAAATCCTTAAGGGATCGATCTGATTGAACGTAGCTCAGAGCGATTCTATGTGTTTGGGTGAGAAAGAGGACCATGCCTATTTAGATGCATTGGAATAGTCTGTTTGGTCACACAAGTTGCAGAACGAAAGTTGTACCACTTTGCAACTTTCTGCTACTTCCATTTGACACTTTTTCTATCAACTAAAATCTGGACACCACAGGAAAACCACTCTGAGATAATGAAAATTGAGAGAGGTTATTGTAGAGGATCTCAATGTGATCCCATGGGATTAGACAAAAAAATTCTAAGTGTCACGGTTTCTGAGTAACCTCATGCTGAAGTCTGCAGCCATTTTGCCCTTTGGACCCTTAAGGGATCGATCTGGTTGAACATAGCTCAAAGTGATTCCACGTGTTTGGGTGTGAAATAGGACCATGCCTAGTGTAAAAATTCCTATTTAGATGTGTTGGAATAGTTCATTTGGTCACACAAGTTGCAGAATGAAAGTTGCATCACTTTGCAACTTTCCACTACTTCCATTTGACACTTTTTTCATCAACTAAAACTTTGACACCACAGAAAAACCACTTTGAGATAACAAAAATTGAGAGAGGTTATTGTAGAGGGGACCAACATGATCCCATAGGATTAGATGAAAAGTTTCTAAGCATCACGGTATCTGAGTAACCTCGTGCTGAAGTTTGCAGCTATTTTTCCCTTTGGACCCTTAAGGGATCGATCCGGTTGAATGTAGTTCGAAGAAATTCTACATGCTTGGGTGTGCAAGAGGACCATTCCTAGCATAAAAATTCCTATTCAAACACATTGGAAAAATTTTTTTGGTAACATGAGTTGCATAACAAAAGTTGCACCACTTTGCAACTTTTCACTACTTCCATTTGACACTTTTTTCATCAACTAAAAACTGGACACCACAGGAAAACCACTCTGAGATAACAAAAACTGAGAGAGGTTATTGTAGAAGGTCCCAACATGATCTCATTAGATTAGACAAGAAGTTTATAAGCATCATGGTGTCCGAGTAACCTCATGTTGAAGTTTGCAGCCATATTTCCCTTTGGACCCTTAAGGGATCAATCTAGTTGAACGTAGTTCAGAGTGATTTTGTGTGTTTTTTTGTGAAAGAGGATCATTCCTAGCGTAAAAATTCCTATTCAAACACATAGGAACAGTCCATTTGGTCACACGAGCTGCAGAACGAAAGTTGCACCACTTTGCAACTTTCCACTGCTTTCATTTAACACTTTTTTCATCAACTGAAAACTGGACACCACGGGAAAACCACTCTGAGATAATGAAAATTGAGAAAGATTATTGTAGAGGGGTCCAACATGATCCCATCGGATCAAATGAGAAGTTTTTAAGCATCACGGTTTCCGAGTAACCTCATACTGAAGTTTGCAGCCATTTTTCCCTTTGGACCCTTAATGGATCGATCCAGTTGAACGTAGCTCAGAGCGATTCCACGTGTTTGAGTGTGAAAGAGGACCATTCCTAGCATAAAAATTCTTATTTAGACACATTGGAATAGTTTTTTTGGTCACACGAGTTGTAGAACAAAAGTTACACCACTTTGCAACTTTCCACTGCTTTCATTTGGCACTTTTTTCATCAACTGAAAACTAGACACTACGGGAAAACCACTCCGAGATAATGAAAACCGAGAGAGGTTATTGTAGAGGGGCCCAACATGATCCCATCAGATTAGATGAGAAGTTTCTAAGAATCACGGTGTCCGAGTAACCTCATGTTGAAGTTTGCAACCATTTTTCCCTTTGGACCCTTAAGGGATCAATCCGGTTGAACATAGCTCAGAGCGATTCCACATGTTTGGGTGAAAAATAGGACCATTCCTAGTGTAAGAATACCTATTTAGACAAATTGGAACAATCCATTTGGTCACACGAGTTGCAGAAAGAAAGTTGCACCACTTTGCAACTTTCCACTACTTCCATTTAACACTTTTTTCATCAACTAAAAACTAGACACCACGGGAAAACCACTCCGAGATAACGAAAACTAAGAGATATTATTGTAGAGGGACCCAACATGATCCTATCAGATCAGATGAGAAGGTTCTAAGCATCACGGTGTCTGAGTAACCTCATGCTGAAGTTTGCCACCATTTTTCCCTTTGGACCCTTAAGGGATCGATCCGGTTGAACAAAGGGTTTGTACTCTAAACTTATCCAAACCTTACCAACTCTTGGGGAAGCAATTATAAGGTGTCAAAACTTCATAATCCACAATTAGATCTCAATTATACCACCGTACAATGGGTAAGCTACAAAACCCTCTATTGTAGCCTAAACCCTGGGGGTTTATTGAAAATGATACTTTCAAAGCTAACCACAACCTAAAAATTATTCAAACAAGTTTGTGATACCTTACACAAGCTCAAAAAATCATAAAATAACACTTCCCTACACAAAAAACACAATTTAACTCTTCAAAACCACCATTTTTCTTAAAGAAAACTCACTTTTACACACATGGGTTTCACACCCATCTCACTTTCAAACCTCCTCAACACTAACACATCATTCCCACACCTTAATAATGTTAGTGCAGACCCATTCCTCAAGTTACAGAGGCTATAGAAAGAGGAATGGGTCAAAAAGCCATTTTTATTGACTCAAAACCTTCAAATGTACAAGTTCGAGCCGATTTTAGTAAATTGATAATATTCTACTCCTTATTTGTCTTGATGAACAAAACCTACTGAATGGTGCTCCTACACCAATCATACATTGACCTTCTTGTCACTCCTAAAGTTTGGACCACATCCATTACCTCCACATAAAACTCGGCATCCTTGGTCTTCTTGGTTCCCATGCCTTGATATGGTTATGCAAATGAAAATGAAACAAAGTAATCATCTCCTTCTTTGCTGGCTAGAAGAATGCATGCTTAATATTTTGATACATGATATCATCTCTCTCATCTACTCTCATGGTTGAATACTGAAATCTAGTATGGTGGGCCTCCAAAGTTCCAGTCATCTTTCTTCCTCTTCCACCAAATGTTGGCTCGATCCACATGTCTGCCAGCCTAATTGACTTTGTTTTTGAAAGCTGAAGTTTCTCCTAAGTCACCAGTGTTGCTCTATCTACCTTTTCAGACTCTTTCATTGCTACAGATCGTCTTTGGGATTTAATCATTTGTACCACATGTGGTTGATGTGCTTTGAATCCTTGCATCTAAAGGAAATTTCCTCAACATAAATACTCTCTCAAGGTTAACAATCATACATTGATCGTCTTTCCCATCTTAAAGTTTGGACCACATCCATTACCTCCACATAAAACTCAACATCCTTGGTCTTCTTGGTTCCCACACTATGATATGGTTATGCAAATGAAAATGAAGCAAAGTAATCACCTCCTTGTTCGTTGGCTGGAAGAATGCATGCTTAATGTTTTGATACATGACATCAACTCCCTCTTCTCTCATGGTTGAATATTGAAATCTAGTATGGTGGGCCTCCAGAGTTCCAGTCATTTTTCTTTCTCTTCCACCAAATGTTGGCCTGATCCACACATCTTCCAACCTAATTGGCTTTGTTTTTTGAAAGATGAAGTTTCTCTTGAGTCACCAATGTAGCTCTATTTTCCTTTTCAAACTATTTCATTGCTACAAATCATCTTTGGGATTTAATCATTTGTACCACATGGTTGATGTGCTTTGAATCATCAGTAATAGTCTTCAAAATTGGCTGCTAGTACAAGTTCATTCTGCTTTTATAATATTTTATAACCATGGAGTTCAGCAGTTCCTTGATGCCATCAAGTGAAGATTGAGGAATGGCGTCAATGTGGAGTACATCCCACTTGAAGTCTTTGAAAGAAATAGCGATATCAAATTTCTTTTTCCCAAGTCCTACTCTCTCAAGGTTAACAATCTCAATCTCACTAA
>VDFB02086081.1:218107516-218130645 GCA_007258455.2 Sequoia sempervirens
CCACTCCCACCCTCTCTCACCTTCTCTTCCATAAGCATAAATACATACATATAGGCATACATACATACATACATGACACACCAGCATACATATGCATACAAACATATAAACAAACATTCAATAAAGTGTCATTTAGCTAAAGGAAGACATAACATGAGCGTGTTATGTGTTTCTAGACATGTTCCCCGAAGAAGCAAAAAATGTCAAAACTAACACATAACGTGATCACGTTATAACGCACTCGCATTATATTTTTCTTTGGGAATCCCTGAGCCTTAGCTTTGGTATTTTCCTTGGAATACCAACCCAAAGGCTTGGACGACATTCCCAACAACTAGAGATGTGTTTTTTGCAAATTCTACAATTTTTCACATAATCGGGTTCGTGCTCAATGTCAGGATTGTATCTGGTTCAATATCGACAAAATCAGACACATGGGTAATGTTAAGTTCTTTCTTAGCTTTCCAACGATGTAATTTTTTTCACTTTCTAACAATTTTAGGCCTTTCATCCATAATTTCTTTTGTTTGTATCTCTATTTTCTGTCAAAAAGCAATGTTTGGTGTTTTTTGTTATAAATTAATCATTCATCAAAATTTCAAATAAATTACATATTTAGAAACTAGACTCCATTCTACAAATTTTAAAAAATAATTTTATTTAAAAATCTATTACTTTCCAAAATTTGTAGGGGGAAGCACAACCAAAATTCTACTTTTTAGGAAGTGCCCACTTAGAAAATTAGTACAAAAAAAAAATATTCATTAAAAAATTATCAAAAAAATCATGCATCAACTAGATACTGTTAGCTAACTTTTAACCGTAGTGATTTTAAAAATACTAAAAAAAATTTCACTGTGCTAGGGTCGTACAAGAGTTGCTATGTTATGTTTTTTTGACAAAAACAACAACAATTTTTGTACATCCCTCTTTTGAACCCCTTAATCTAAACCATTTTCAAAATAAATTAGTAGTTTAGAAAGTAGACTCGGAGCACTTCGATCCTTGTTTTTGTTCCATCTCAAAATTTTGAGTATAGCTATCCTCAATTTCATGTCTAAGGTTAGTATTTCCTGATTTCAGAAAAAAAAGTGGCTACTTAAACCCCCTTTTTGGGAACCATCTTGGTGCACTTACCCTCCTCTCTAGGTGCCAAAATGTCCAAGTAATTAAGCAAAGTGTGAAAACACAAAATACTGTATAAAATGTACTTGGGGAAGATTTTGGAAAAAATGCATGTATAGATCTAAAGAGCTCTGAAATACCTTTCCAGCTTGGATCGCAAAAATCAGAGATACAAGCAAAACGTTACGAGCTTGAAAGTGCAAAATGAAAATCTGAATTTGACTAAGAATAACAAGAACCACTAGAAAAATATGATAATGATACCTATACCATTGGAAAGTTCATGGAACCAAATTTTCGATGATATCTCGTTTGCCTAATTTTGACACCGTATGCCCAAGTTACACCAAAAAGAAAAAAACTGCTCCTTTAGGGAAAAATAGGGTTAGGAGGGGGCCTGAGTGGCTAACCATACGATGACGTCAACATGACATCATGCTGATGTTAGCGACATACGAGCTTAAATTTGATGATTCGTTGGCTGTCACCAAATATTCCCTACACATGCAAAAATTCACCCGGTTGCCTAGAAAAAAATCTTGATAGCTTGAGAAAAAAACCTAATAACTAAAATTAGAATATTTTATTTTAGGGGGGAATATTCCCTAGTCAGTTGATTCATCGTTGGGTTTGGGAGGTCATCGGTTTTTGTAGTGGTTGCCTGATCTTCTAAAAAGAACCATTGGATTTTGAAAAAGGCTAATGACTAGTAGGAGCTACCGCCAGCGATTTGGTACGCCTGCATCAATGTACTATGTACCTGGCATAGGCATTAAAGCCTACGCTTTTTTTTTTTCAAAAACTTTTGATTTTGCATTTCTTTTATTTGATTTTTCAAAAAAATTAATATTTTTTTTTTTTTGCAAGTAAAAAAAGAAAAACCCTGATTTTTTTTGAAAAACTAGAATAACGTTGTACCTATTCTGCACGCAAATCAAGGTACCCAAATCTTATGGATTTGCAGGCCTCTAAAATTTTTTTTCCTTTCATTGCAACTACTTGGATTTGAGCAAAATGATAGGCGATCTTAAAGTTTTCGGCTACTCTAGATGCAATGGCGAGCTCCATTTTGTTTCGAGACACACCAAAAAATTGCTCAAGGTTAGATCCCTCCAAAAATTGAATGGGGGGCTATAGATCTAGGCTCTGATACCATGTTGGAATTGACTGATTCAATCCACAACTCCCATGAAACACCTGCAAGCAATTACCTATCACAAAAGAGAAGATCAAAAGAAAGATTGTGCTCAATAACCTAAGAATTATTATTGATGCAAATAACCTGGATTACGTGAACAATTGTTGGTTGAATATGTTTTCATAGAGAATTGAATACAATTACAATGAATCAATCCTTAAATGAAAAGGATGGAAGCTAACCCTAGATTAGGGTTAGATTAGAACATGACAAGTGTCCTCATAGGAATAAATGAGAAAACATGTTCTAATATTAGAAGCTTTAATCATGCAAAATGTAACTAATTAATAAAAGTAAGTAATGAAATAAAAGCACTCCTAAGTTTAGCTTAAGTGTAATAAAGCATAAAGTAACCCAATTAATTAATGATTAATTAGGTGATGACTTGATTACTCTAACAGAATTCAACACAAGGAGGGTGCATTTTGTATCAGTTCACATCCTGGCATGTAGCCATTTCTATTTTGTATCTATCTTTCTTTCTGTGATTGTGAGCCAGGCTATTGGACAGTGTTTCCTAGTAGTGAGCCTTTTGTAATATCTTATAACTAGTTATAATATATTGTTAGCTTATCCTCACTGTGGTTTTTCCCTTTTTTTAGAGTTTTCCATTTAAAAATATTGGTGTTCATGTGTCATGTGATCTTGTAATTGTTTCATACTTTCATTCTTTGTTACAGTTAGATGTGTTTTGTTAATTGGATGGATTATGATCAAATGGTTTAATGGAATATTGATTCACCCCCCCTCTTAGTATTTCAGGTGTTCAACAATCTCTCCTTTCCTTCTCTTCATTGTAGTTGAGGTTCTTGGGAGGGAAATAATGATAGAATAGATGATTATAAATCTCAAATGGATCCAAATCACTATAAGACTTGATAACACCCACTTGTATTTTCCAAATGATACTCTACCTTTTTGAGAAGCCAAATCCAAGGAATTAGGGGCCTTTAAGTGAATTTTAGATAAATATGAGAAAAAAAAGGTTACAAAATTGATTCTATTAGTAAATAATACATCAATACCCAATTCATTTAATCTATTTCCTACATAACCCCATGAGAGAAAGGTGTGCACACAAACTTACAAAATAACCATAATACATAGATCAAATAGACAAGCCACAAGATAACACAAGATATACCCTAGGAAAACCCTCAAGAGGCAAAAACCAAACATCCCTAATTCATCTATTGTTCAGTAATAAAATAATACGTGTACTTATAGAGTTATAATGAATGATTTTGAAATATCAAGCCTCTCCAATGCATCCTCCATGTGTCCAAGCATAAATCCACACATCCCATGCCATACTTCACATATACACTCCTCAAAGAGACTCAATAATATGACAACCCACTCACCTATCCAACCTTAACCACTAATCATGTGTTTTCTTTTATAGACACAAGCTCACACAAATACAACCATGTGGTAAGATAAAACCATGTAAACACAAAACCTAAGTTTTCACATTATTAAATACATTCCCCATATATTAAATCATTATCCTATGTCTCTCACACATAAAATAATAACCCAATGTTAAAATACAATTTTACAAGTGGCCCCAAATAATTAGTGAATGTAGCTAAACACACCTCCTAGGTGCACTACAATAAATAATTTTTAATTATATTATAATAATTCATTTTATGTAATGGGGTACAACACCAAATCCTAATAGTCTAACTTATAATTTTATATAGAATATATTTGTGATGTCTTTGATGCAAACCCTAGCTCCTATGATATCTTCCAACTCCAACCTGGGTGATGGTTGAAGAAAAGGTGATGAAGGTGACGACAATGGCATTGACGATGAAGAAAAAGGCATTATCTTTGGCAATTCTACCTTTGGTAGTGATTTCAATGGCAGAGGTTTTATGGATGCCATAGCTAATTTGGAGTTTTTTTTTCACAACTACTTTATTTTTAGGATGGCTTGGGAACTATGTTTGAGGTATCTTCTATGTTTTTTGGTTACAAAGAGGATGATGAGTTCCTCCTTAACATTCTTCTAGAGGCCCACTTGGCTGCCTAGAAGGGCATTTCTCCTAGATTTTTCACAGATGAGTGTGATTAGTTGGATCACAAGGGGGATTCACCCCTGGCTTTTTGGTTGAAATCCCAACTCCAAAAGGGCTTGGAAGGAAAGGGCTTTGTTGAGCCAGTTGATTGTTTGCATCTTTCTCTTAAGAGGGTCTTTCTATTGTCCCCTCCCAAAACTCTAGCTTCCCCTACTACTTCTATTTTGGTTGGGATTTATGAGCCTTCCCTCTCTTTTGAGGAGGGTTCAACTCTTGGTTCTCTCAATATTGGGTTGCAATAGGCTCTTGTTATGGAGGTTCCCCTTTTTATTAAACCTTTGTCTCCTCTTTGTGGACCTGTTACTGTTGATGAGGTTTCTCCCGAGGCTTATTCTGGCCTATACATGAACAATTTTTTTGGGGCTCCTCTTTCTCCTCATCACTATTCTTGATATGTGGATTGATAGAACTATGGGTGGTTTACAAGATACCCTTATTGGTATTTTTTTGGCTTTAGACCAAATATTGTTGTTATCCATAAGTGGGATTTTGAGCTTTGGGTTGCTCCTAGTCTTCGCATTATGGCCTTGATGAATGGATTTTTTCTTTTTTTCTTTCATTCCTTGGAGGATTGCAATCACATTTATCACAATGGCCCTTGGATTTTTGGGTAAGGCTTTTCGTCACCTTCAAAGATGCTATGTTGGCTTTGATGTTACTAAGCTTGACTTGTAGCCTATTTGAGTTCGTCTAGACCTGAACTCCCATTAGAATTTTGGCATGAAGATATTCTTCAAGATATTGCTAATGTTGTTGGTCATTTTATTACCTTAGATAAGGTCACTAAAAATATATCCAACTCTCTCTTTGTAAGATTTTGCGTCTTGGATAAGTTTGGCTCTGTGCTGCCCAAAAGTGTGAATCTTTGTTCCAACCTTGGGTCTTGGATGCAAGAACTTCAGTATCCTTCTCGACTACATCACCCTATTGTTTAGGTCCATCCTCTTCATGTTAAAGATTTGAATACTTTGTTAAGTACCCAAAGTGGTGAAACTCTCCAGTATGTTGCGAATTTGGTCTCCCATGGTGTTGTTGGTAAAGGTCTTATATTAGGGACAAAATGAAGCTAAATGTCAAGCTTGGTACTTCTACTAAGTTACATCCCACAGATATTGGTAAAGAGAATTTTTCTACTAAGATCTTCAGGTTGGATGGTGCTTCTTGCAAGAGAAGTTTTGTTGATGAGATTGGTAGCGCATTTGTTGATTAGAGTCTCCAATCCCGCTCAACTCCTACTTTAAGGCCTTGGTTGAAATTTGGATTCAAACCTCCTTGATTGGTTGTTGGTTTTGGGTCCTTATAAAACTTATTCTCGATTCTTTTCTTCGATCAAAAGTTGTATTGGTCCTATTGTCCTCGTGCTTTTTTCTTTGTCTCACCTCTGGGGAGTTTTGTTTTCCCTTTTCCTTTATGGTTGTTTTGTAACGAATATGAGCCCTTCCCAAATTTACCATATTCAAAACACCAAATCCTAACAAATCCAAGTAAGTCTAAGATTTATTTCCTCAAGGAGAATAGTAAGGAGAGTCTTAATATTCATGGTATTTAGATTCAAAGTTGGGAAATTCTCTAGGCTTGCATCTTGGAATGCCTCTTTTCAATAAAAAAGTCCCCAATAATGAATGGAATCATACAAAATAATAGGTCCTCATGGAAATATAAGTGGCTCTCTCTTTCTAGTTTAATTAAACTAATAAAGGAAATACACTTACCCATTCGAATCTATATAATGCCTCTCTTTCATATTCTAAAGAAAGTTGTAAAGGAAATTTTACATTTACAAATAACTTTCCTCTAGTGTGGTATTGGTAACTAAAGGAAACATTTAACTTAGTTAAATTCTCTAAGGTTTGTTATAGAAAAAAAAAGATAGGTTATATTTTGTAGACTAAAATTAATGAATAGATTAGTTGGAATAAAACTTATTTAGCAGATATAAATAGTAACAAATTTTTTTCTATCCAAACTATACTACAATTCAAATACATTAAAGGGAGTATAGTAAATATGTTTTACCATGCACATGGTTCCAAAAGGTTTAGTTTTTAAAATTTCCTCCATATTTGTATATCTTAAGTGATGAAAGATGAAAAATGGAGGATAGGGAAGGGAAGCATAATAAATTTTTAGAGAGAGGCTCAAATTGATGAACAAACATTTTTAAAAAATATATATTAACCCTCTAACTTCCCATTTCAAGGAGGTAATAGGAGTTATGGTGAGTAATGGGGATGTAAAGGAGTTTTAAAATTCCTTCTTTGTCCTTCACCCTTATTGGAGGCTTCTTTAGTCCTTCACTCTTGTTTGGAGGCTTCTTTAGTCCTTCACTTGTTCCTATTCTTTTTGGGACAGTCTTGCTTGGAGGCTTCTTCAGTCCTTCACTTGGCTTTCATCTCTTTTTGGAGTGGAGTTTTTTCCATGAGGTTTTCTCTTTTTCTCCCCTTTACAGAGATTTTGGTTGTATTTGGGTACCTCATCAGGCCTTATTGTTGGGACCCATCTTTGCTTTCATGCATTTTGTCCCTAGTTTTTTAGCTTATGGACCTAAGTTCATCTTAAGGGGGGGTGTTAGAGTAATAGGTTAATTACTTAATTAATTTAATCATATTGATTAATTAATTAGGCCACCTTTACTTTATTTTTCTCTTAAGCTAAACTTAGGCACTTTAATAATTATTTATTAAATTCTAGGGTTCACTTTAGGGTTTTGATCTCCATACTTCTCCTCCTACCTTAAATTTGATATATCTTTTAAAAAGGTGTTGATGTGGCTATTATACACACAACAACATGTAGATAAAGTTTTACTATTCAAACAATAGAACCTATCTATCTTGAAAGAATTAGTAAATTTCTTGGTTAAGGAATCTTAGCTATCCCAAGGCTCAAGAATGTCAATTCTCGACTCACTAGGTTCACTCAAGGTTCATTGGTGCATTTATTGTTAATCATAAGGGGATTTTGGTTTCATCAAGCAATTTGACTTACACAATTCAATGATGTGAAGAATTCAACAAATAAAGCATGCATCTTACTTTGACTTTATTAATTCAAATCTACTAAAAACAACACAAAAAAGAAAATCAAAGTTAAGAGAGGTAAGAAATAAGAAATTAATGGCTCTCAGTTGTTATCCACATATTTACAGAGTAACTAACAAACCAAAGCATCAATTATTTTGCATTTCAACAAATTGCTTCACAACTACATACAAAATAATTCTGAAGTTTAGAGAGAATGATCTTCACCACCAAAATATATCAAAATGCACCCAAATCTGGTGCAACAAATTGACTCCTCTAATAGGAATAAATAGCTTACAATTATGTAAAATATACGATTAGGAATAACCTTTTCAATTTATTTAGTAATATCAAAATTATGTAACACCATACTTTCTATCGTAGAGTTGTAACTTGCTAGTTGCAAATGGGACTTTGTCTCTTTATCTCTTTATGGGCTTACAATGAGTGACTCCAAGCTAGGCGATTGTGTGAAGTAATTTAAAAGCTTTCACCTCTATCAAGTTTGTGTTGTTGGATCAATTAAAGGTCAAAATATTGTATAGATCTCTTCGGTGTAGTTTTAGTGAATATTACGAGTAGTTTCTGAGTGTCATTTTGTACCAGTTGGATATATATATGAAATAAATCATTTTCAGTTATCATGAATCATTGAAAAAAAATATTTTTCTATGAATGTCACACTGTGGAAATTATATATCTTGTAAATTGTACACAAGACATTAAATCTCTTTAGTAGAAGCGATCTATGTGCAAACTCAGAACAACAGCATGAAAAGTGTTTGGCGAAATATCTAAGCAGTTAAAGTGGTGAAACTCAAAAGAAAATTTGTATAGAATATTAGGACAAGACATTGTAGTTTCACTAACATTTCTTTCGTATTGGTTTATTGAGCTAAATGAATTGTTTCTTGAGCAATGATTACTCCATCCAAAATTTACCTTATGAGCACAAAACATGTTTGATCATCTCCTCTGATGTATAATAGTATCTTTTTAAGTCTGTCAACTAGCTATTTCCTTTACCAAAATCTTGTATATGGTGTTGCATAAGGAGATGGGATGATAATCATCTAGTGAGAGAGCTTTCTCCTTCTTGGGTATTAGTGTTATGAAGGTGTTATTGACATATATTTAACAACTTTCATTTTCCTTCAAGAATCTTCTATGGCCTCAATTATGTACTTACCAATGAAGTGCCAACATTTATGATATAAACTGGTAGGAAATACATCCTGTCCTAAAGCTTTATCTAGGTGGATTTGTCTCAATGCTTCCTTGATCTCTACCTCTATGAAGGATTCCGTAAACATCCTATTTTGTTCTTTAGTTACTAGTTTTGGAATGCTTTCCAATATTTGTTTATGAGAAGGCATATTTGAGCCCTCCCAATTAATTTAATAATTAGTTGAAGTAATCTACTACTACCTTTTTGATAGTTTTTGAATCTTCACTCATCATTCCATCTAATATCCTTACATTACTTATTTTATTCAGGTTCATTCAAAACTTTGTATCATGGTGAATTTTTTTTGAATTTCTGTCACCACCCTTTAACCAAACCTCTCTCAATTTTTGTCTCCAGTATATTTCTTTTGCTAACACCTCTAAATATTCTCTCATTAACTCTTTCTCAGCCAAGGATCTTCCTTGGTCCATCCTTGATAGAAAGAAATCTCCATTTAGGTTATTCAATGTTTTATTCAATCTCTTTTTTTGATTTAAATATGTTCTTGAAGTGATCCTTGTTCCATTGTATTAACTTTGTTTCTTTACATATTTAACTTGGCCACTATATTGAACATCTTAGTCCTTGGTTGCAAGCCCTTTTCCCACCATTTTGCAATTAGATTGATAAATTATGGATCCTTCATCCACATATTCTTGAATTTGAATGAACATTTTTCTAGTCTCCTATCACCATTGATATTGAGTTGAATTAGAAAATGGTCTAATCTAGAAAAGGGAACCATGATGCATTAGCAAATAGGGAAAATTCTCTTATCTCCTTTGAATAAAGATCTATCATTGGTCCAAGTGTATATTCCATTTTCATTGGCACATCTATTAGCTAATTCCTTTGAACAAAATCTTTGAAATTGATTTGAGATTGGTATTTCCTATGAACCTCTCCTATTTTTTCTTGTCTATGAAGGATTGCATTGAAATCTCCTCCTATCAGGTAGAATTCATTTGGGTTTGCTAATAAAAAGTGTTATATCCCCTACCATGTTTGTTTCTTTCCTTATGGTGATGAGGGCCCATAAAAAATTATTAAAATAAATTATAAGTTTTCAAAATAACTCTTCACTTTGCACCCTAACCAGTTTTTATTATCCACCAACTTTTCAACTTGGACTACTTAGCTTTCTAAAATAAATTGTAATTCCTCCTAAGGTACCCTCTATTGGAACCATTTCTAAATTCCAAAGCCTCAATTTCATCTTCATTATCTCCATTTCTTTGCATGACAATTTTGTTTCATGAATCATCATTATGTCTACCTTTGATACCTCCATTTGGTACTTAACCAAGCACTTCTTGTTAGGGGAATTTAAGCCCCTAACATTCCATGAAGTGATACTCATGGCTCTTTGGGAAGGGTTATTCCCTTCCCAAATCTCAAAATTCTTGTTATTTTCAATTGTCCCACAACATCTCCATCCTAACTTAGCTTCTCTTGAATTGTTTTCCTTCATTTCTTTTTCCCTTTTCCATAGTTTCCAAGATAAAATTTCATGGTTTCTTTTTGCTTAATTCCTATTTTTTCTATGTTTCTTAAAATAATACCAATTTTCTCTTCCTTCCTTGTTAGTTCCTACAAGCATTCACCTCTCTCTTCAATATCCCCTTCTTCCTTTGGGTGGAACTCATCTCTTATGACCCCTACATAAGTCTCCCTTGTCACCTCTTTCCTAATATCTTGTGTCTCAAATCTATGTTTGTTTGTGATTATGAAAAGTTCATAGGCTACCTCCAAGTTTGAAGCATTTCCATCAATTTTGAGATTATGGATCTCCTATTCTATTGCATTGAGCGAAGGAGAATCTATGGCTAATTATGCCCTAATTTATTCATTTTTTTTATTTTAAACCTTCATTCAACTCTTCTTCCTCTTCTTTCTTTGCATATTTTATTTTTGAAATAGGATATTTGATCCTTGAATGATCACTTGTGGCACACTTTTCATAGATATATGGATTAATGTCTAATTCTATGTCTTGCCTCCATCTTCTTGTTTCTGTTATGATCTCCAATTCATCCCAAAGGGTTGAATTAAGGTCTATTTCTGCATAGATTTTTACATAAACCCCAAATTCTCCTTTCACAAAGTTTTCCTCTGCTTGGATAAAAAAGCCTAGGGCATCTCCAAATTTTTTAGTGCTTCCTCATTCTAGTAATTTGAAGGTAGATTATATAGTCTAATCCACATTAGAGTTTACTATATTGTGGCTTAGGGGATTGAAATTGGGCTTCCAATCAGTTGTGTAGAACCCACATCCATCCATCATTCATGATTTTTTACTCAAAATTTCATTTTTTATCTCCTCAATTTTGCATTCAACCAAAAGAAAACCATTTGGAAAGGATTTGATACTTACCTCCAATGCCCATCCTTCTTCCCACCATTTGTGCATTCTTTCCCATGTTACTTGAGTACCTACCCATTTAGCGAATAAGGTCTTTCCCTTTTGTTGCTTGATAGAATTTTGCACTCCCTTCAAATTGATTATAATTTCCTTTCTATTGGGGTGTTCCTCCTATAATTCTCATCGTGTTCACCCATCACTCCCTCTCTCATAGTCTTAAGGGCCCAACCTTTTCTAGATTTAGGGTTGTAGCTTCCATTATTCCTTCCATTCTTCCATCTTGGTCTTATCAATTCCTACAGATCTAAGGTGAAAACCTTCGTAGATGCCCATTGACCCAAGAGAATTTTATTTGCTCTTATGGCTATTGGTGAAGGCTCCTTTAGATCCTTCCATTCACATACCTTTCCTTCATTTCCCTTCACGCCATCCACCTTTACTCTGCACTAGAATTCAAAATTTTGGTCGCGAGACATTTTTAATGGTATTTAGCTAATGCATTCCTTTTTCCCTTCATGCATTATATTTGAAAATCATAAGCCTACAACTTTCTTACCTATTTTTATTGGAAATCATTCAAATTTTTGTGTTCCAAAAAGAACCTCAAACTACTATGATATGTATTCATAAAAAAATTCCCACAAATTAAGTATTGTCTAAACTTCTCCAATGCATGCATGATTGCCAACATTTCCTTGTCATATATGAAGTATCCCTTCTATAAATTTCTCAATTTTCTACTCTCCAAAAACTATTGGATGTCCCTTTTGGCCTAGGAAAACTCTAATTTCCTCTCCAAAAGCATCACATTCAACAATAAAGGGTAATGAAAAATCAGGAATCGAAATTATTAGGCAAGAACTCATTACTTCCTTCAACTTGTAAAAAGTATTTTTAGCATCTTCAGACCATACAAAGGCTCCCCTTTTTGTCAGATCAATCAAGAGAGTAGCCAATTGAGACAATCCCTTCAAAATCCTCCCATAATAGCAACACAGTCTAAGAAACCCTTTCAACTAAGTTAGGTGGGTCGATGAAGGCCAATCAAGGATCACCTGGATCTTCTATTAATCTACCTAAACACCTTTAGAAATTTTGATATGACCCAAGTATAGAATCTTAGATAATCCAAACTCATATTTAGACAACTTAAAGCATAGATGTATTGCTGCTCCAAAATTCCCAAAAGTGCATAGATAGGCGTTCCAAGTCTTGCTATATATCAATATGTCATCAAAGAAAATCAAAACAATTTTTTTGAGTTTTCTATTGAATATTTACTTCATGCATGATTGGAATGTAGCTGGAGTGATGATAAGTCTGGAAAGGCATAACCAAAAACTCAAAATGCCTATAATAACATCAAAATATTGTCTTCAAATATTTATCCCTCATGTGGATTTGATGGTATCCTAATCTCAGATCAATATTGGAGAAGTACATAGCTCCATGTAATTCATCAAAGAAATCATCTATCTTTGGAATATGATATCTATTCTTGACAGTCTTCTTATTCAAGGCTCTATAGTCAATACACATCCTCATAGTGTCATCCTTCTTCACAAGAACTATTAAAGATTCAAATGTACTAAAGCTAGGTCTTATGAATCCCATATCAATAAGTTCTTTGATCACCTTCTCTATCTCCTCTGTATACCCTCTTAGATGGTGGTATGGTGTAGTGATAATAGGTTTAGCCCCTTCTTCCATTTCTATAACATGTTGAAATCTTCTAGCTAGTGGTAGCCTTGGAGGCAAGTCACTGAAGACTACACAATGTCGTCTAGAATTTTCTAAATTTCAACATGTGGAGTATTTTTTGCCTAGTGAGGATTTCATGGGAGAATCAAACAACTTTTTTCTTGTGTTAATTGGCCTCTATGAAATATTCTCTCCATCCTCTTCATGGTCACCACTTGTGGGGCTCCATTTGAGATCCCTCTAAGGAAAATCTTCTTTCCTTCTATGTTGAAGTTAAGTTCCATAGTTTGGTAGTTTTATATATACTTTCCTAGTGAGTGCAACCATTGTACTCCCAAAACCATATCAATATCTCCCAAACCAATCATATAAAATTTATCACATATCTTATGTCTCCCAAGGTGATATTGAGTTCCTTGATAATTTGTTTACATGAAATGGTGGATCCATCATCTTCTTCCTTCAATTCTCTCCTCATCACCTAACCCTCTTCAATAAATTTGTGAGTGGCCCCACCATCAACAAGAGCAATCACCCTTTGTCCTATTAGCATTGCACAAACCTTGAGGGGAAGTAGTTTTGGGGCTCTGAAGAGAGCAAGAAGCGTTCTTTCCATTGTGGTGATGTATTCTTCAACAATATGATTGATAGAGTCTTCCAATACTTCTATTTCCTCTTGTGAATCATTAGTTGACACCACTTCTATTTAGTTTATTTGTCATTTACCCAAACATCTATGACCAATAGTCCATGGCTCTCTACAAGAGAAACATAGCTTCTTCCTCCTAAGTTTACTCTTCATCTCATCCACCTTGCTCATTTTTGGGGGTAACACCTTGGGTTGAGGGACACTCTTAAGAAGTGGATTTAGTTGTAGCATTGGTGGTGCACTCTTGGAATAGGATTTACTTTTGGTTATTGATTCCTCAAAACTCAAACATGGGGTTCAAGGAGAGATATGTATCCAACTTTTGCAACCAAGTCCTTGTTGAACAATTGCTTGATCCATCATATGTGGGTATATTTATCTTCCCCAAGCAATGTTGAATGTCCTTGCGAGACTCCTCATATCTTATTTCTGTCCATTTATTTAAAACTCATAAAACTACGTGAAGGTCATGTCCCAATGGACGACTATGTCTAGGGCACTATATTTAACATAATACCTTGCTACATCATCCTCTTGTTCTTTTTATTAGGGTTTTGTGTCTTATCTTTCTAGGAATTTGGCTCTAAATAACTTTTGGGCTGGGTTAATTGAAACCCTATCATTTGTTGAATTACTTCCTTTTGTGCCATTATTTTTTACAAATTTAGTGTGGTTGGCTAAGTTCCACATTAATTGTACAAGCATTTGATTGGTTTGTTGTTGATTAATTAGGAAAGCCTTGAATTCATCTTCTCAATTAGCCATTTTCTCCACTTATATCTTCTTGTGAGGCTACCTTTGACCTTTTCTTTTCTCTTTCCAGGGATCTTAGGTCTCTTTGAATCAACTGCATACAACAAAATAACCCAATAAGTTGGCAGGACTATTGCTTTGATACTGCTATCATGTCCCTTTCTAGATATCTAATGAAAATAATCGATTTATGACAAATAAACAATACCTAATAAAAAAAATTGTTATATGAGTTTGCACATAATGGACTTCCACATATGAAACAACTCCAACAACATAATATATTGATAACAGTGGACTAATATGACAATCAATATAATAACAACAAGACAATTACAATTTTGAAACAATGTTCACTCTATATTTTCTTGCAACTTCTTGATGCTCCATTACACTCTTTGAGTGATAATGCTCCCCAAGAACCAAAGGGTTTTCATCCTCTGATTCCAATGACCAATGGGGTTTCATCAAATAATCACAGTCTCCTATGGGTTTTTGTCCACAAAGTATTAAACACAACATCCCTAGAAATATATAACATAACATGATTATAATTGACCTGTTTCCTAGATTTATATGTAATACAAAGATTAAATTGGTTGGGAAAGCCCTAAAATGGTGCTAAGGGCTAATTTTGAAACCATACGCTACCACAGGTCAGCCCTATGAGCCTTGCATTCTTTTGTCACCCTTGATAGGTCAGACTCATGACCCTTGCATCCTTCCTCACCATCCCACATGACATTGTTTTTCCTACTAATCCACATGCTACCACTGTTTTGCATGTTGGCTATCCTTTCTAGCTTGGTTGACATATACTAGCACCCTCGATCACATCGAAGGAATTCATTGAGTGAGATCCCCAACCCTCAATCAAGGCACATGTTAGACAATCACCTCGACTCCTGACCAATTTTCAAAAGGGACATGACACCTAGGAGTTCTCAAGCCCCACTATCCTTTTTGCGAATAGTTGGAGTCTTTCAAGAATCTCTTTTGGTTTTGTACTAGAGCTCAAGAGGCTTGGAGTTGGATACATGATTTCTTCATGCCTTGGCAGCTTCTTTCCTTCACGTGGCATATGGTGTTGTTGGATGATTAGCTTAGTTTTCATTTAAATTTGTTAGATTTGACATGCTTTCAAGCTAGAATTTTTCTTTAGTATTTGGAAATATAAAAAATTAGCTCTCTTTCTAGGTTGTTCAATTGATGTTCATTTATCTTCATACACTTAAGCTATGCTTTTCTCTAATGTCCTTATGGATATCCAATGCAAGATTGCAAAGTTGAAATATAATTTATACATCTACACAAGCTTCTTGACCACTAGGGTAAAGACATGGTGGTGATAGTCCTAGCCCTTGCTTTCTCCCCGCCTCATGGATGTAGATGTGGTCATTATCCATTTGTCAAAGGAGACCATGGATCCTAATCTCAAGGCTCTCAACTAAATGTTTTTAGGGATTGTGTCGATCATGGATGGTCTTAGACCTCTTGGCTACCTTCCACCTCTTCTCATGAGTGTGGTGCTCTTGGTTGGCTAGATTCTAGCAAGTTCCCTCACTTAGACCTAACAATTTCCTCTATTTGTGCTTAACAAGCTACAATAGATCAAGAGGAAGAGGATGCTCTTATTGAATGAAAACATATTGATAACAATAATATCTCTATTGATATATGAGATAAACCTAACAATTATAATCCCCCTCCTACTAGTATTACTCTTATAGCTTAGTGGTTTTATTTATGTTTATAGATGATTGGACTTTACCCTTTATTTATTCTGGTCTTTAATTTGAACTTAGTCCTACTTAAAATCTGAAAGTATACTTTCCCATACCCACTTTTTTTGATGAATAATATATCATTATCATTTTAATCAATTAAAAGTAATATAATCCTTATCCATTCAAACAAAAAATACCGAAAACAAATCCCCTAAATGAGTAAATTAATTAATTCTCAAGACTTAAAAACTCTTTTGGAGTAGGCAAATAAAAGTAAAAATCTCGATCTTTTGCTTGCATTTCTGTTTTCTTGGGGCTTAGCGCGCGATTTACCTCTATTTTGTTCTGAAAACCCTCAATTTTGCTGTATTCTGATCAGTTAAATCACAGGCACCGGCTTTCAGCATATCGCCATGGCAGGTTAGCAACAAATCTTAGCCATCCTATAATTTAATTCAAAGAGTGGATAGAGAATTAACCAGATCTAAACTGAAAATTGTGTTCCTTTGCTTTTTTCCCCCCTTATTCGTTTAGATCGTTGGATTATTCTTTTCCTGTTTGAGTTTAATGCTTTGGGCCACTTGTCTTCGTAAAATGTATATATTCAATCTCGAAATGCTCTAGAAAATATCAGGGTTAGAGATTTTCAGGTTTTCGAACATTCTTGGTCTTTTATTGCAAATGGATAGGTTGATTTACGAAGCCGAAATATTTAAAATTATATTCGAGGATACCCTGTTTTTGTGAGCGATTATAGTCTTCAAATTGTGATCAAGTGGTTGTAATGTAATGCTAATTAACAGCATGACGCAGGTTCAAATCACTCACACTGTAGTAAAGCAGAACATAGCACTGTAAACATTTCCACAAAGTTTTGGTGTATTGAATATGGGCCATATTTAAGGATGACTAAAGTTTAATTTTTAGAACATGATTAATATTTACTCAGTAGACATGGCATGAGGCTTTGGTCTAACAAGTGTAGGGTATATTTGAGGGTAACCTAAGTTTAAGTTAGGAAAGATGCAAACTTTTATGCAGAAGACATGCCACAAGGTTTGCAGTATAATGATTATGGAGTACATTTGAGGGTGACCTAGGTTTAGATCTTAAGAATGTGGCCCTAGCTTACTTAGCAGACATGTCATGAGGTTGTGTTGAAATAAATATGAGATACATTTGAGAGTGACCTATATTTAAATTTTGTGACTCAGACTTATCCAAAATAATATTGTGAGGGTGTAATGATTGTCGGATGAATTCGAGCTTGATTTTAGCTTGGAAGAATAGGGCCAAGTTTGTTCAGTAGACATGTTGAGATTTTATGGTGTAGTGAACGTGGGGTACATTCAAGAGTCGCCATAGCTTTAGATCTTAAAATATGGCTTGGGCTTACCTGGCACAAGAATGGTGTCAAGGCTTGTCCCGTTCTTTCCATACATCACTCAAGATTTACCAAGAAGAAAGCGCTGTTTAGTTTTGGTTTGATAATTATGACTGTTTTTTTGTGACCTTTTTCTAGTTTATGTTCTTAATTAGATTTTATTTGTTTTGCGCTGCAGTGTTAATATTTTATGCTTATGTTTACTAAATCTTGGGTTTTAGTGCTCTCTTAAATCATTTCACAGGATCAATACAAAACACATTTCTACTCAGTTTTTTTTGTTTTTCTTTTTATCTGGTTGATTGCAGTAAAATATGATTTGATGTTTATCACAGAGAAAAAATAGGCCAATTCTCTTAATGGGTTAGAAGATACTGTAAGGCTGATCCAAGCACTGTAAATTGCAGTCAAATTACTCAGCCAAATCTCTGTGCAAGATTGAATTTCAATTAACAGTTGCTGATTTATTTTGCTTATGGTATTTAAAGCTGCCTTATCTTTAACTTACTCTGCCGAAGGGTTAAGTTGTAACGGGAATGGGCGATGCTTGTAAAGAGCAATACATCTCAGGTTCAATTCAGTGCTTGCTCCAAGGGCCTGTGGTGAGGTTGTGATGCAACAGTCCTGTGGCCTTATTTCTTTTTTATGGTTTTATTTCTTTTATATTTCACCTTACTATAAAGAGTGCATAGAGTGTCATATTCGACAAAAGCCTTAGTAATTCATAAGTCCTCTGGTCATATAATCCTATTTGATCATTCAATAATAATTCTTGTTTCCTAGTATCCTACTTATCTTAAATTAAATCCACTAGGACATTCTCAAAGTCTATGCCAGAGAGAACTTTTCAGTGAGCATTCAAGTTTCTCTCACTGTAATTTTGTGCAATGATTTATCATTTTTCTTAATTTTCATCAGTTTAAAATTGGGCTCATTGGAATTTGATGATTCATCCTTTTGTTGACATCTCTTTGAATTATGGAGTGTACCAGGGGTTTTGTTTTGCTTCCATCGACTGTAGCTGCAGTTTCACTATATTAATAACATGCACGACATCCAAAAGCTTTGTTCACATAGTTAATCGTTAGTGCCATTTGCTTTCTTTGAATTCTAGAATGACTTCTTCTGGGATTCCAATTCTCAGGTCTAGTTTAATGCAAAATTAGCCAAGCAATAAAATGGTTTGACTTATGATTCTTTCTAAAATATCAGGTTCGCTTGGAATGACCCCTGTACATGGCCCAAATCGGCTCAGGTCTGTATTGGGTTTGCCCACGGCATGTCTTGGGTGACCTTGATGGGCTACATCTTAGATAACCTGGGGGGTGCCAAAGGGGATCTGCATACAGCAGTGCCCAAACTCAACCAAAGAAACATTTTTATAAAACATACATTTTTATATGAAAAAGTAACCCTAAATTGCATTTTGAAATCCTAAATTTACTCAGTCACTCAAAAGCCCTCATTTGGTAAACACAAGACACAAAAACATCCACTATCATTTTAACTTCTCATTTGTCATTGTTCAAGCTTGCTGTTTTCTTTTCCGTGGTGAAAGATTGAAAAGGTGTGAAGTGTGTTTGCTAAGTGCTTTGAGAAACAATAAATTTGCACCAAGGAGATTTATCAATTGAAGGTACATTTATTTTGAGTTTATTAAGAATTTTCCCAGCTTCCTAGTTTTTAATTTTCTAAATAACATTTTGAAAGTCTTTAAAAATTTATTATTCATTTTTATTACTTTTAAATGTAATGTAGGGTTGTATTGTCGTTTGTATTTCATTTTGGTTTATTTTTCTAAGTTAACGTACCCTAGGGTTACATTTTGATTTTAAATTTTTTTTCCTATAATAGGAAATTAGGAATCCATAGAGAATGGCTGCTGCTGGTTCTAGCTAGGTGGGATTAGGGATAGATAGGTTGTTCAAATTGATCAAACATTGCCTCTTTGACAACATGTTATGATGATTGAGCAAATTTTTGGAGAAGGGGTTTTCTTTGGTGTTGTAGTAGTGTCATAATGATATAAGAGTTTGTATAGTCAAGCAGAAGCTCACCTATGTGCAAGGCCAAGCAAAAGGGGTTGCCAAAGGGGCAAGTTTTCGCATACATCAAAGAGCAAAAAGAAGTTGATATTGGAAGTGAGAGAGAAAAATTAAGATCTTGTTCTTTATGCAAGAAAGGATAATATGAGCCACCTATGGGGGCATCTTTGAGATCTCCAATAGTGGCTGCCCCACATGATAATTCCTCTTACTTGCAAAAGAGGCCCATTGGATGGGGTATTTCAAAATGGAATGAGGGACATTGCAAATGAGCACATTGTGCATTGCATTTATGCCAATATGTTTCCTTTCATCCTAGTGAGATCATTATATTGGTGTGAAATGGTGACAACAATCCATCAAACACCCTTAGGTTACACAAGTCTTGGCTATGAAAAGGTGCATATCATCTTATTAGCAAGAGAAAAACACTTTTTGAAGACATCACTACAACCAATCAAGGATTCATGGGTGGAAACAGGAGTGTTTGTCCTTTCTAAAAGATGGAAAGATTGTAAAAATTGACCTTTAATTAGCGTCATTGCATTGTGCCCTAAAGGGGCAATGTTTTTAAAGTGGTTGATTGTGAGGGACAAGCGAAGGATGCAAACTTCATTGTCAAAACCCTCATAGAGACAATAGAGATGGTGGACGTTGAAAACATTGTCCAAGTCAAGGCAGACAATGCTAAAAAGTGCAAGGTAACAAGTTTATATGTCGAGACAACATATCGACACATTTTTTGGACTCCCATGTACCATCCAATACCTCAACTTGATGATGCAAAAGATTGGTCAAGGGATAGAGTTGGTGATAGAAGTGTACATTGAGGGTTAGGAGATTTAGATGTTTTTGACAAATTGTCATATGTCACAAGCTATCTTCAAGTACTCCAAGTTGGAGCTTTTGAAGGTTAGTTTATGAAATTTCAATATAGTTTTTATTTGCCTCAAGTTTGCAGTGTAAATTTAACCATATGACATCATCTACTTTAAAAAATTTGAATTTGTTTTTTATGCTATATTAGGTTGTTGAGACTTGATTCACATTGCACACAGTCAGGGTGAGATATCTTATGAAGGTACAAGAGGCATTGAGTGCTACGGTCATGAGTAACCATTAGAGTGTGTGGGGGAAATAAATTCACCAAGGGTTCAAAAGGTCAAATCATTGAGCCTAGATGATGATTGGTGGGCTTGTATGGATTACATTTTGAGTTTCATCAAGCCCATTGTGAGTATGATCAGGTTTGCTGATACAGATCAATTGTGTTTGGAATAAATGTATGATGGCATAGACACCATGATTGAAAAAATAGAGCACATAATAGCAACCAAGGAGAATGATCTCATAAAAGCATTTTTCAAAAAGGTGCAAAGAGTCATTGTTGATCGTTAGGAAAAGATGACCTCACCCTTGCTTCTCCTTGCATTTGCATGGTTTTTCAAATATTACAACATGGAGATACTTTCTATGCCCATAAGAGTGGCACCATATAGAGATATAGGAGTTGTCGATGGGTACAAGGTTGCATTTCAAAGAATCTGCCTAGATCTATATGCGGTGTCCATGGAAGATCCGCCCGTAACTGCAGTCGTAACAAACCCTGGATCATGCAAACATTTTGTTTTTCATAGACTCAAGCAATTCTCTCAAACTATATATTATGTTTTATAATTACAAATGTTGTATTGACTTTGCTTTTAATTTACATAGGTTGTGAGTTTTTCATTTGAGTAGAATTGGAATACATCTCTTTTATCTAGTCAATTAAGTGCAATTTGTTGGTTGCAAGAAAAAGTAGAATAGTTGTTTTTTGTGTGTTCCTACTTTTGCCTCATGTCACATAAGCAATCAACTACAAGGAAGGGTTAACAAAGAATTGGATGTAACCCTTGATTGTGTCGACTTGGATGCATTTGTTACACGGCTTGTCATGATCACTTTAGAGGATATGGAGGCTCCTATTCAAAATGTAGCTAGTGGGAGTGGTATTGTGGTTGCGTGTGGTTCAAATGACTTTGATTATACTTTGTATTGATTTGACATTTGCATTGAATATCTTTATCACTATCAACTGTTTTTTCAAATTTTTATATATTTTTTGCAAATTATGGGTATTTTATAGCTGATTAATATTATATAAAGTACAGCCATAATGTTTAGGAAAAAGTTCTTGTACTAGCAAACCCGAACTCTGAACCAATTCCTGACTCCATACCGACACTAGCAACTTAGGGTTCTTTTAACTATGGAGGCAGTCCTCCCAAGAAAGTTTACCCAAAAGTGCTGGAGCAAGTTGGGAGTACTCACCTATGTCACAAGGTTCATTGAATTTCAACCAAAAAGTTCAAAATCCGGTGAACCTAATGAAATCAATTTGCCTTGAAATTCATATGGAAAAGGGCTTAGGGTTTTTAATTAAAATATATTTAAAAATGTGTTTTTGATTAGGTTTTTAGATCTTTTGGATTTTTTCTATAAAATAACACTCATGACATGTAAAAACTTATCACAGGCCTCACTGTTATTTTGCTTTGTTCTGCGACAGTCTTTATAGCCTACAAGATTTTTGCATGAGTGTTTAGTGTTGTTGTTGACAGCTGGGTGTTTAGTGTTAACATTATGCTGCTTGCTGTTGTAGATGTGATGATGTTGTGGCTATTTGTAGTGATTATATTGACATAATCAATGGAATTCACAACAATTTGATCCCCATTTCAAGACTTAAATGGCTAAACCCACGTTGGAGGTGTGTGTTATTGAACAAGAGGGTTTGTTTCAAGATATCTAGGATCAGATCCTATCAAATAGACAAGGTATATTGTGTTGAGTGCTGTTGCAGACTGTTGTGCGGAAGCTATAGCTGTGGGAAGTAGAGATAGTGATGCAGTCACAAGTAGAGGGTCCTTTAAAGGACCATCCAAGCATGCACCCCACAAAAGAAGACAACCAACACACTGAAAAATTCACACAAAATACAAGATTTATCTCTGGAAAACCCTGAACGAGGTAAAAACCCAGCCTTCAAAAGATGATATTGATTCCATAACACAATTACCATCTTTTACAATGGCTTTTCACACATACTAACACATAACCTAGGAAACACCACTTCGTAACTTGCCACAATCAGCCACATAATGATTTGCAGTACAAGAACAACACTCCTATGTGCTAATTTCACTCTTTCAGGTTATATCCTACATCATAATTCTTGTTGCCTCACTCGGCCCCTCAGTTCTCATCCTGTCACTGCTGTAATTACCTGCACTACCTCTACTCTTTCCCAATCTTCTTCACTTGCTTACAAATGACTTGAAACCATATATATATACTCTTCCTCAATTTTCCTCACAGCCTACATTGACCTCAAGGTAGTGTAAAGCTTGAAACCACATGAAATGTGTTGCTGATTGAAAATAACAAACTTACAAATTCCAATGATCCAATGGTGGTAAGACTCCATGTGGCACAACACACAACCCTCCGACAGTTACCACAATCTTCCCAGATATTCACTCTTGGCACAAATCCAAAATAACTTGCCGCAAACCAAAAAAACTCTAATTAAACACATTGTCAACCTGTAGACACTTTTCCAATCCAAGTTACCAACTTTTGCTCATCCAATTGACCTCAATTGTCAACATATGATGAACAGACTACTAATAGAACTACTACAACAATCACAAGAGCTATTTCCTCAGTGTGGTGAAATGCGTTGACTTTTCTACCACAGATTGTTAACTGCAAACTTTCACATGCACAAACTGTCAAACTAAACCGCAATTTCCACTTTCTTAGACATGATACCATATTTTGACTATGCCCAGGGAAGCAC
>VDFB02086081.1:218130745-218152966 GCA_007258455.2 Sequoia sempervirens
AACCCATGTCTTCGATTTTTCAAAATTAATTTTTGATTTTTACACTGACACTTCCGGAGGCCATAACTTTTGACTCGGGTGTCTATTTGAGCTAAAATTTGACGGTGGTTGCGTTATGAGCTAACGAGTGGATTCCCAACAAGTTTCTTAGAAACTGGTTGGACCCCATTTTGACCCATTTTTGGGGCCTCAAAGTTTCATCTCGACCCCCAAAATCCCAATTTAGTGTTTTTTCAAAAAATGTTTCCACTCATAGCTCAAAATGCATATCTTGAATCTGGGATGTTTGTTGGCAATTCATCCTATCTCACCAATGGGTATTTTTTGGACAAAATTGGGACTCCCAAACGTCTATCCATGAGGTTTCCTAAAATGGCAAAATTTGACAGTTTTTGAAAATTGCCAAATTGAGAAAAATCTGCTTGTCAACACCTTACATCCCTTAAAGCCCCGGAACTCGGTGTAGAATCAATTCAATCATATCCTTCAATCATTCTAGTCTTCGATCCAATCCTCATCTGAGCTTTAATCTTATCCCAATCTGAGCTTATCCAAACCCCTAATCTGGGCTTTCATCCATCTGCAACAAAGTCTTAAGATCCCTCCTTCCATCTTCTTCAATTTTGTCCCATTCATCCATTCTAATAAATCTATTCACTCATTCCATGTAACCATTCATCTGCTTCGAACTTTCATCTATTATCTCAACACTTCATCGAACCTCCTATCATCTCAAACATTCATCAAACCTCCTATCATTTCAAACTCTCATTCCATAATCTTGATCAATCATTTACTCATTCTGAGTAATCTTCCACCTGTTCCAAGCATCAGTCATCTATCCATTTGGTCACCTTTTCCTCATCCAAATCCTTATCCCTCTATCCAATCCACCCAAACAATCCTTTTTCCTCCCCCATCCCTCCCCTCATCCCATCTCCTAATCCCTTGTCATTGGTATCTAGCTATAGGCTTTACCCCATGCAATCCAATGTCATCCATCTTATCGTCATCACTTCTGCTTCTTTTTCATATCTTTTCTATCTCATCGCTCATCATTTCACCATTCATCTATATGGCATGTCATTTGCCCACTTCGTCTTTGATAATTTGGATAACTATCCCATCCCTGAGCTTTATATAGTCACTATCGTCCAACATCATCTATCTTATCACTTCATCATTCATATATCTTGTCCCATCGTGTCGGTCCAATCTTTTTATCCCCTTATCTAGGGTCATCTCATCCTCTTTCATCCATCATTTGTTGTCGGACTTTAGTCGAACTACGTTGCCCCTGCGCTTTCACGTAGGCAAGGTCGATCATTTGATCCGCCCCCGAGGTTTCATCATCAGTCTTCAACTCTTGTTCCTATTGTCTGTCCCGTCTTTACCATCCATCAAGGTCTCCATCTTGGTCAATCATCCACCTTTCGCTGAACTACGAGGGCTCTGCGCTTTCACGTAGGAAAGGCTAATCTTTGATCGACCCCCGAGCCCCTAGGTCTTCAGGTTTTGTCAGTCTTATTTCTTGTCTTCCTTGTGTCGTGTCAACAACCATGCCCCCATTCAGCCGGGCCCTTCAAGCAAACGAGATCCACTTGTATCAGTGAAATCAAACCACTTTGAACATCCTCAATATAACGATCTTTTTAGTCAGGATTCATCATCTTCGGGTCTCACTGTGATGTATCCTTTAGAATACCTCATCAATCCCATATATCCCCTCGATCCTATGGCAAAGGACATTTGAAATTGATTGCAATCTTTTGATGCTTTTGGATTTTGTTTATCATTTGAGCTCCCTATCATCACTTGTCAAGACCGCCATAATCCATCATATTATGGTGCTCGATCAACAACATAGGCATATCTCGATCTTTTTATGTCTATTTGTGCCTCTTGGTTGTCCCACACGTGAAAACGTACTGGGCATCCCTGAGGTCTTGTGTTATGCTGGGGCATCCTTTTGTGCTTGTAGTTATCTCAATACCTGGCCCGACCAAGGTCTTTGTGACTTTGGGGTGTTGGGATAGCCTTTTTGTCTGTTGTGTTTTTTTTATGCATTAGACACTAATTTTCCTTGGTTCTTCATACCCTGGTGTCTTGTGTTTGATGCTATAGCAAAAACCAGTGCTCCAAAGATGATAAATTGCATTTAGAATTGCATCTCATTTTCCATTCTATCATCTTGCATGTATCCCCCCATCCATTCATCCTTCATCCTTATCTCTATCCAATCTCCCTCCATTCCACTTAGCCTGAATCATCTAATCATATCCTCAGTCTTGTTACCAGCCTTGATCATCCATTAGTATCCTTCCCTATCCCTTTGGTGTTGTTTTGGGATGTATCCTTCCCTCATCAACAACACTTTCATCATCATCATCAGGAGGTATTCTTCCCTATCCCTTTGGTGTTGTTTTGGGATGTATCCTTCCCTCATCAACAACACTTTCATCATCATCATCCATTAGTATCCTTCCCCATCCTTTTGGTGTTGTTTTGGGATGTATCCTTCCCTCATCAACAATGCTTTCATCATCATCGGGAGGCAATTCCCTATCCTAGTGCGGTGTTTTGGGATGTATCCTTCCTCATCATCACCCACTCATTGATGTATCCTTCCCTATCCTCATTGACAACACTCCAACCATCGCCAACCCCATTTTAGCTTGTACCTTGACCGGGCAACATCACCTTTGTCATCCATTTGTGCTTCATCACCACCTTGCATCATCTTCCTCATCTCCCCTTGCATCACATCATCTATTTTGAGAGCACACACGTGTTCTCTTCAACCCACATGTCCTCTCGAGGGGGCATCCTCAATCCCTACTCTTCATCTTCACCCCCATCATCTTCCTTCCTAGTCATCCCTTTGATGACTGGAGCATCTTTTCCAATCTAACCATCTCCTTCTGAGTTCTATATTTTAATATTCTTTGAAATGATGCTACTTCGTAACACCTTCTCAAAGAGGGGCAAAATGTAGACATCCAAATTTGGACACTTAATTTTATCCAAATTTATCACTTTTCGTCTAAACATCCCTTTATCTCTAGTTAATTAAATACATTACTATTACGACCATCTTTAATTATGTTAACCCTAAGGCATTTAATTAATAATTAAACACCACCCTCCTTAATCCTTCTTTTCATCAAATGAATTAAATAAATAATACATTTATTTAATCCCTCACATGTCATTTTCATCTAATCCATCTCCTAATCTCTTCATTAGGGATGTGCACATGCCTAATCCTTGATTAGGATGTGTCACATCCTCCAACTTTTGCAAGTTGGCTTCAAATCCTCATTTATCTTCTAATTACTGGACACACTGCTCAATCATTCTCCAAGGAATTTTTAATTCATTTTTATTTGTCCCAGATTCCTCCTTTATATGTGAATTTTGATTCCATTCTTCCAAGGCTTCGAACCCTGGATTTGTCATAATCTCCACATGTGACCAACCTGACTTGTCACAATCTCCACATGTGACCAAGTCCCACCTTTTTTGAGCCCACCTTTTATCCTCTAGATCATCCTATGAATGTGAATTTTTAATTCACATTTATCCCCAACCACCTTTCCTTTTCCCATGTAGATTTTTGAGGAATTCTAAAATTCCTCAAAAGTCCCTTTCACTCCCACTTGGGGACAAGAAATCCCTTTTTGTGGAAATCCTCTCATCCCCAAGGTGCATGTCCTTTTCCACCTCATGTACCTTTTTGACAACTCATCTCCACCTCACATCCCCTTGTCCACTTCACCCTCCACATGTCAAGATGTGAGGGCTTGTGGGTTCTCAACCCACCATAGCCCTTCATCTTGGCCTTGTTGGATCAATCTTGACCGTTGAATTCTCTAGAGAATTCAAATTCTCCTATAAATACCCCCTCCTCAAGGGCATTTTAAACACTTCTTCATTTGAGCAACCTTATGCTGCTAATTTTCCTTCTCAACACTTTGCATTTTGATAACTACATGCTGTCCATTTGAACTCTCAATCCTTTTGCCATCATTTAGCCATCTTTGTTCATCATCTTGCATATTGAATCTTGCATATAGTCATTCAAACAATCATCTAAGGAGCACACAACCAATCCAAGCAAGGGCCAATCAAAGAGGTATCAACAACAAGGGAGGTAAAAGTGTTTGTGTTTCATTTTATTTGCATTCCTTTTCGTTGAACCACTCTTTTGGCTAATCTTGAGGTGTCCTTGGTATTTTGTTATGCATGTTTCTTAGTTATTTTACACATTTAGAGCAGTAGAATTCCAAGGTATACACCTTGATCTCTACCTCTATGAAGGATTCCGTAAACATCCTATTTTGTTCTTTAGTTACTAGTTTTGGAATGCTTTCCAATATTTGTTTATGAGAAGGCATATTTGAGCCCTCCCAATTAATTTAATAATTAGTTGAAGTAATCTACTACTACCTTTTTGATAGTTTTTGAATCTTCACTCATCATTCCATCTAATATCCTTACATTACTTATTTTATTCAGGTTCATTCAAAACTTTGTATCATGGTGAATTTTTTTTGAATTTCTGTCACCACCCTTTAACCAAACCTCTCTCAATTTTTGTCTCCAGTATATTTCTTTTGCTAACACCTCTAAATATTCTCTCATTAACTCTTTCTCAGCCAAGGATCTTCCTTGGTCCATCCTTGATAGAAAGAAATCTCCATTTAGGTTATTCAATGTTTTATTCAATCTCTTTTTTTGATTTAAATATGTTCTTGAAGTGATCCTTGTTCCATTGTATTAACTTTGTTTCTTTACATATTTAACTTGGCCACTATATTGAACATCTTAGTCCTTGGTTGCAAGCCCTTTTCCCACCATTTTGCAATTAGATTGATAAATTATGGATCCTTCATCCACATATTCTTGAATTTGAATGAACATTTTTCTAGTCTCCTATCACCATTGATATTGAGTTGAATTAGAAAATGGTCTAATCTAGGAAAGGGAACCATGTTGCATTAGCAAATAGGGAAACTTCTCATATCTCCTTTGAATAAAGATCTATCAAGATTTTATGAGATATTACTAAATCCTAGCCTTCTATTGGTCCAAGTGTATATTCCATTTTCATTGGCACATCTATTAGCTGATTTCTTTGAACAAAATCTTTGAAATTGATTTGAGATTGGTATTTCCTATGAACCTCTCCTATTTTTTCTTGTCTATGAAGGATTGCATTGAAATCTCCTCCTATCAGGTCAAATTCATTTGGGTTTGCTAATAAAAAGTGTTATATTCCCTACCATGTTTGTTTCTTTCCTTACGGTGATGAGGGCCCATAAACATTTATTAAAATAAATTATAGGTTTTCAAAATAACTCTTCACTTTGCACCCTAACCAGTTTTTATTATCCACCAACTTTTCAACTTGGACTACTTAAGGTTTCTAAAATAAATTGTAATTCCTCCTAAGCCACCCTCTATTGGAACCATTTCTAAATTCCAAAGCCTCAATTTCATCTTCATTATCTCCATTTCTTTGCATGACAATTTTGTTTCATGAATCATCATTATGTCTACCTTTGATACCTCCATTTGGTACTTAACCAAGCACTTCTTGTTAGGGGAATTTAAGCCCCTAACATTCCATGAAGTGATATTCATGGCTCTTTGGGAAGGGTTATTCCCTTCCCAAATCTCAAAATTCTTGTTATTTTTAGTTGTCCCACAACATCTCCATCCTAACTTAGCTTCTCTTGAATTGTTTTCCTTCATTTCTTTTTCCCTTTTCTATAGTTTCCAAGATAAAATTTCATGGTTTCTTTTTGCTTAATTCCTATTTTTTCTATGTTTCTTAAAATAATACCAATTTTCTCTTCCTTCCTTGTTAGTTCCTACAAGCATTCACCTCTCTCTTCAATATCCCCTTCTTCCTTTGGGTGGAACTCCTCTCTTATGACCCCTGCATAAGTCTCCCTTGTCATCTCTTTCCTAATATCTTGTGTCTCAAATCTATGTTTGTTTGTGATTATGAAGAGTTCATAGGCTACCTCCAAGTTTGAAGCATTTCCATCAATTTTGAGATTATGGATCTCCTATGCTATTGCATTGAGCAAAGGAGAATTTATGGCTAATTATGCCCGAATTTATTCATTTTTTAATTTTAAACCTTCATTCAACTCTTCTTCCTCTTCTTTCTTTGCATATTTTATTTTTGAAATATGATATTTGACCCTTGAATGATCACTTGTTGCACACTTTTCATAGATATATGGATTAATGTCTAATTCTATGTCTTGCCTCCATCTTCTTGTTTCTGTTATGATCTCCAATTCATCCCAAAGGGTTGAATTAAGGTCTATTTCCTCATAGATTTTTACATAAACCCCAAATTCTCCTTTCACAAAGTTTTCCTCTGCTTGGATAAAAAAGCCTAGGGCATCTAAAAATTTTTTAGTGCTTCCTCATTCTAGTAATTTGAAGGTAGATTATATAGTCTAATCCACATTAGAGTTTACTATATTGTGGCTTAGGGGATTGAAATTGGGCTTCCAATCAGCTGTGTAGAACCCACATCCATCCATCATTCATGATTTTTTATTCAAAATTTCATTTTTTATCTCCTCAATTTTGCATTCAACCAAAAGAAAACCATTTGGAAAGGATTTGATACTTACCTCCAATGCCCATCCTTCTTTCCACCATTTGTGCATTCTTTCCCATGTTACTTGAGTACCTACCCATTTAGCAAATAAGGTCTTTCCCTTTTGTTGCTTGATAGAATTTTGCACTCCTTCAAATTGATTATAATTTCCTTTCTATTGGGGTGTTCTTCCTATAATGATCATCGTGTTCACCCATCGCTCCCTCTCTCATAGTATTAAGGGCCCAACCTTTTCTAGATTTAGGGTTGTAGCTTCCATTATTCCTTCCATTCTTCCATCTTGGTCTTATGAATTCCTACAGATCTAAGGTGAAGACCTTCGTAGATGCCCATTGACCCAAGAGAATTTTTTTTGCTCTTATGGATATTGGTGAAGGCTCCTTTAGATCCTTCCATTCACATACCCTTCCTTCATTTCCCTTCACGCCATCCACCTCTACTCTGCACTAGAATTCAAAATTTTGGTCGTGAGACATTTTTAATCGTATTTAGCTAACACATTCCTTTTTCCCTTCATGCATTCTATTTGAAAATCATAAGCCTACAACTTTCTTACCTATTTTTATTGGAAATCATTCAAATTTTTGTGTTTCAAAAAGAACCTCAAACTACTATGATTTGTCTTCATAAAATTTTTCCCACAAATTAAGTATTGTCTAAACTTCTCCAATGCATGCATGATTGCCAACATTTCCTTGTCATATATGAAGTATCCCTTCTATAAATTTCTCAATTTTCTACTCTCCAAAAACTATTGGATGTCCCTTTTGGCCTAGGAAAACTCCAATTTCCTCTCCAAAAGCATCACATTCAACAACAAAGGGTAATGAAAAATCAGGAATTGAAATTATTAGGCAAGAACTCATTACTTCCTTCAACTTGTGAAAAGTATTTTTAGCATCTTCAAACCATACAAAGGCTCCCCTTTTTGTTAGATCAATCAAGGGAGTAGCCAATTGAGACAATCCCTTCAAAATCCTCCCATAATAGCAACACAGTCTAAGAAACCCTTTCAACTAAGTTAGGTGGGTCGATGAAGGCCAATCAAGGATCACCTGGATCTTATATTAATCTACCTAAACACCTTTAGAAATTTTGATATGACCCAAGTATAGAATCTCAGATAATCCAAACTCACATTTAGACAACTTAAAGAATAGAAGTATTACTGCTCCAAAATTCCCAAAAGTGCATAGATAGGTGTTCCAAGTCTTGCTATATATCAATATATCATCAAAGAAAATCAAAACAAGTTTTTTGAGTTTTCTATTGAATATTTACTTCATGCATGATTGGAATGTAGCTGGAGTGATGATAAGTCTGGAAAGGCATAAACAAAAACTCCAAATGCCTATAATAACATCAAAATATTGTCTTCTCCAAATATTTATCCCTCATGTGGATTTGATGGTATCCTGATCTCAGATCAATCTTGGAGAAGTACATAGCTCCATGTAATTCATCAAAGAAATCATCTATCTTTGGAATATGATATCTATTCTTGACAGTCTTCTTATTCAAGGCTCTATAGTCAATACACATCCTCATAGTGTCATCCTTCTTCACAAGAACTATTAAAGATTCAAATGTACTAAAGCTAGGTCTTATGAATCCCATATCAATAAGTTCTTTGATCACCTTCTCTATCTCCTTTGTATACCCTCTTAGATGGTGGTATGGTGTAGTGATAATAGGTTTAGCTCCTTCTTCCATTTCTATAACATGTTGAAATCCTCTAGCTAGTGGTAGCCTTGGAGGCAAGTCACTGAAGACTACACAATGTCGTCTAGAATTTTCTAAATTTCAACATGTGGAGTATTTTTTGCCTAGTGAGGATTTCATGGGAGAATCAAACAACTTTTTTCTTGTGTTACTTGGCCTCTATGAAATATTCTCTCCATCCTCTTCATGGTCACCACTTGTGGGGCTCCATTTGAGATCCCTCTAAGGAAAATATTCTTTCCTTCTATGTTGAAGTTAAGTTCCATAGTTTGGTAGTTTTATATATACTTTCCTAGTGAGTGCAACCATTGTACTCCCAAAACCATATCAATATCTCCCAAACCAATCATATAAAATTTATCACATATCTTATGTCTCCCAAGGTGATATTGAGTTCCTTGATAATTTGTTTACATGAAATGGTGGATCCATCATCTTCTTCCTTCAATTCTCTCCTCATCACCTAACCCTCTTCAATAAATTTGTGAGTGGCCCCACCATCAACAAGAGCAATCACCCTTTGTCCTATTAGCATTGCACAAACCTTGAGGGGAAGTAGTTTTGGGGCTCTGAAGAGAGCAAGAAGCGTTCTTTCCATTGTGGTGATGTATTCTTCAACAATATGATTGATAGAGTCTTCCAATACTTCTATTTCCTCTTGTGAATCATTAGTTGACACCACTTCTATTTAGTTTATTTGTCATTTACCCAAACATCTATGACCAATAGTCCATGGCTCTCTACAAGAGAAACATAGCTTCTTCCTCCTAAGTTTACTCTTCATCTCATCCACCTTGCTCATTTTTGGGGGTAACACCTTGGGTTGAGGGACACTCTTAAGAAGTGGATTTAGTTGTAGCATTGGTGGTGCACTCTTGGAATAGGATTTACTTTTGGTTATTGATTCCTCAAAACTCAAACATGGGGTTCAAGGAGAGATATGTATCCAAATTTTGCAACCAAGTCCTTGTTGAACAATTGCTTGATCCATCATATGTGGGTATATTTATCTTCCCCAAGCAATGTTGAATGTCCTTGCGAGACTCCTCATATCTTATTCTGTCCATTTATTTAAAACTCATAAAACTACGTGAGGTCATGTCTCAATGGACGACTATGTCTAGGGCACTATATTTAACATAATACCTTGCTACATCATCCTCTTGTTCTTTTTCTTAGGGTTTTGTGTCTTATCTTTCTAGGAATTTGGCTCTAAATAAATTTTGGGCTGGGTTAATTGAAACCCTATCATTTGTTGAATTACTTCCTTTTGTGCCATTATTTTTTACAAATTTAGTGTGGTTGGCTAAGTTCCACATTAATTGTACAAGCATTTGATTGGTTTGTTGTTGATTAATTAGGAAAGTCTTGAATTCATCTTCTCAATTAGCCATTTTCTCCACTTATATCTTCTTGTGAGGCTACCTTTGACCTTTTCTTTTCTCTTTCCAGGGATCTTAGGTCTCTTTGAATCAACTGCATACAACAAAATAACCCAATAAGTTGGCAGGACTATTGCTTTGATACTGCTATCATGTCCCTTTCTAGATATCTAATGAAAATAATCGATTTATGACAAATAAACAATACCTAATAAAAAAAATTGTTATATGAGTTTGCACATAATGGACTTCCACATATGAAACAACTCCAACAACATAATATATTGATAACAGTGGACTAATATGACAATCAATATAATAACAACAAGACAATTACAATTTTGAAACAATGTTCACTCTATATTTTCTTGCAACTTCTTGATGCTCCATTACACTCTTTGAGTGATAATGCTCCCCAAGAACCAAAGGGTTTTCATCCTCTGATTCCAATGACCAATGGGGTTTCATCAAATAATCACAGTCTCCTATGGGTTTTTGTCCACAAAGTATTAAACACAACATCCCTAGAAATATATAACATAACATGATTATAATTGACCTGTTTCCTAGATTTATATGTAATACAAAGATTAAATTGGTTGGGAAAGCCCTAAAATGGTGCTAAGGGCTAATTTTGAAACCATACGCTACCACAGGTCAGCCCTATGAGCCTTGCATTCTTTTGTCACCCTTGATAGGTCAGACTCATGACCCTTGCATCCTTCCTCACCATCCCACATGACATTGTTTTTCCTACTAATCCACATGCTACCACTGTTTTGCATGTTGGCTATCCTTTCTAGCTTGGTTGACATATACTAGCACCCTCGATCACATCGAAGGAATTCATTGAGTGAGATCCCCAACCCTCAATCAAGGCACATGTTAGACAATCACCTCGACTCCTGACCAATTTTCAAAAGGGACATGACACCTAGGAGTTCTCAAGCCCCACTATCCTTTTTGCGAATAGTTGGAGTCTTTCAAGAATCTCTTTTGGTTTTGTACTAGAGCTCAAGAGGCTTGGAGTTGGATACATGATTTCTTCATGCCTTGGCAGCTTCTTTCCTTCACGTGGCATATGGTGTTGTTGGATGATTAGCTTAGTTTTCATTTAAATTTGTTAGATTTGACATGCTTTCAAGCTAGAATTTTTCTTTAGTATTTGGAAATATAAAAAATTAGCTCTCTTTCTAGGTTGTTCAATTGATGTTCATTTATCTTCATACACTTAAGCTATGCTTTTCTCTAATGTCCTTATGGATATCCAATGCAAGATTGCAAAGTTGAAATATAATTTATACATCTACACAAGCTTCTTGACCACTAGGGTAAAGACATGGTGGTGATAGTCCTAGCCCTTGCTTTCTCCCCGCCTCATGGATGTAGATGTGGTCATTATCCATTTGTCAAAGGAGACCATGGATCCTAATCTCAAGGCTCTCAACTAAATGTTTTTAGGGATTGTGTCGATCATGGATGGTCTTAGACCTCTTGGCTACCTTCCACCTCTTCTCATGAGTGTGGTGCTCTTGGTTGGCTAGATTCTAGCAAGTTCCCTCACTTAGACCTAACAATTTCCTCTATTTGTGCTTAACAAGCTACAATAGATCAAGAGGAAGAGGATGCTCTTATTGAATGAAAACATATTGATAACAATAATATCTCTATTGATATATGAGATAAACCTAACAATTATAATCCCCCTCCTACTAGTATTACTCTTATAGCTTAGTGGTTTTATTTATGTTTATAGATGATTGGACTTTACCCTTTATTTATTCTGGTCTTTAATTTGAACTTAGTCCTACTTAAAATCTGAAAGTATACTTTCCCATACCCACTTTTTTTGATGAATAATATATCATTATCATTTTAATCAATTAAAAGTAATATAATCCTTATCCATTCAAACAAAAAATACCGAAAACAAATCCCCTAAATGAGTAAATTAATTAATTCTCAAGACTTAAAAACTCTTTTGGAGTAGGCAAATAAAAGTAAAAATCTCGATCTTTTGCTTGCATTTCTGTTTTCTTGGGGCTTAGCGCGCGATTTACCTCTATTTTGTTCTGAAAACCCTCAATTTTGCTGTATTCTGATCAGTTAAATCACAGGCACCGGCTTTCAGCATATCGCCATGGCAGGTTAGCAACAAATCTTAGCCATCCTATAATTTAATTCAAAGAGTGGATAGAGAATTAACCAGATCTAAACTGAAAATTGTGTTCCTTTGCTTTTTTCCCCCCTTATTCGTTTAGATCGTTGGATTATTCTTTTCCTGTTTGAGTTTAATGCTTTGGGCCACTTGTCTTCGTAAAATGTATATATTCAATCTCGAAATGCTCTAGAAAATATCAGGGTTAGAGATTTTCAGGTTTTCGAACATTCTTGGTCTTTTATTGCAAATGGATAGGTTGATTTACGAAGCCGAAATATTTAAAATTATATTCGAGGATACCCTGTTTTTGTGAGCGATTATAGTCTTCAAATTGTGATCAAGTGGTTGTAATGTAATGCTAATTAACAGCATGACGCAGGTTCAAATCACTCACACTGTAGTAAAGCAGAACATAGCACTGTAAACATTTCCACAAAGTTTTGGTGTATTGAATATGGGCCATATTTAAGGATGACTAAAGTTTAATTTTTAGAACATGATTAATATTTACTCAGTAGACATGGCATGAGGCTTTGGTCTAACAAGTGTAGGGTATATTTGAGGGTAACCTAAGTTTAAGTTAGGAAAGATGCAAACTTTTATGCAGAAGACATGCCACAAGGTTTGCAGTATAATGATTATGGAGTACATTTGAGGGTGACCTAGGTTTAGATCTTAAGAATGTGGCCCTAGCTTACTTAGCAGACATGTCATGAGGTTGTGTTGAAATAAATATGAGATACATTTGAGAGTGACCTATATTTAAATTTTGTGACTCAGACTTATCCAAAATAATATTGTGAGGGTGTAATGATTGTCGGATGAATTCGAGCTTGATTTTAGCTTGGAAGAATAGGGCCAAGTTTGTTCAGTAGACATGTTGAGATTTTATGGTGTAGTGAACGTGGGGTACATTCAAGAGTCGCCATAGCTTTAGATCTTAAAATATGGCTTGGGCTTACCTGGCACAAGAATGGTGTCAAGGCTTGTCCCGTTCTTTCCATACATCACTCAAGATTTACCAAGAAGAAAGCGCTGTTTAGTTTTGGTTTGATAATTATGACTGTTTTTTTGTGACCTTTTTCTAGTTTATGTTCTTAATTAGATTTTATTTGTTTTGCGCTGCAGTGTTAATATTTTATGCTTATGTTTACTAAATCTTGGGTTTTAGTGCTCTCTTAAATCATTTCACAGGATCAATACAAAACACATTTCTACTCAGTTTTTTTTGTTTTTCTTTTTATCTGGTTGATTGCAGTAAAATATGATTTGATGTTTATCACAGAGAAAAAATAGGCCAATTCTCTTAATGGGTTAGAAGATACTGTAAGGCTGATCCAAGCACTGTAAATTGCAGTCAAATTACTCAGCCAAATCTCTGTGCAAGATTGAATTTCAATTAACAGTTGCTGATTTATTTTGCTTATGGTATTTAAAGCTGCCTTATCTTTAACTTACTCTGCCGAAGGGTTAAGTTGTAACGGGAATGGGCGATGCTTGTAAAGAGCAATACATCTCAGGTTCAATTCAGTGCTTGCTCCAAGGGCCTGTGGTGAGGTTGTGATGCAACAGTCCTGTGGCCTTATTTCTTTTTTATGGTTTTATTTCTTTTATATTTCACCTTACTATAAAGAGTGCATAGAGTGTCATATTCGACAAAAGCCTTAGTAATTCATAAGTCCTCTGGTCATATAATCCTATTTGATCATTCAATAATAATTCTTGTTTCCTAGTATCCTACTTATCTTAAATTAAATCCACTAGGACATTCTCAAAGTCTATGCCAGAGAGAACTTTTCAGTGAGCATTCAAGTTTCTCTCACTGTAATTTTGTGCAATGATTTATCATTTTTCTTAATTTTCATCAGTTTAAAATTGGGCTCATTGGAATTTGATGATTCATCCTTTTGTTGACATCTCTTTGAATTATGGAGTGTACCAGGGGTTTTGTTTTGCTTCCATCGACTGTAGCTGCAGTTTCACTATATTAATAACATGCACGACATCCAAAAGCTTTGTTCACATAGTTAATCGTTAGTGCCATTTGCTTTCTTTGAATTCTAGAATGACTTCTTCTGGGATTCCAATTCTCAGGTCTAGTTTAATGCAAAATTAGCCAAGCAATAAAATGGTTTGACTTATGATTCTTTCTAAAATATCAGGTTCGCTTGGAATGACCCCTGTACATGGCCCAAATCGGCTCAGGTCTGTATTGGGTTTGCCCACGGCATGTCTTGGGTGACCTTGATGGGCTACATCTTAGATAACCTGGGGGGTGCCAAAGGGGATCTGCATACAGCAGTGCCCAAACTCAACCAAAGAAACATTTTTATAAAACATACATTTTTATATGAAAAAGTAACCCTAAATTGCATTTTGAAATCCTAAATTTACTCAGTCACTCAAAAGCCCTCATTTGGTAAACACAAGACACAAAAACATCCACTATCATTTTAACTTCTCATTTGTCATTGTTCAAGCTTGCTGTTTTCTTTTCCGTGGTGAAAGATTGAAAAGGTGTGAAGTGTGTTTGCTAAGTGCTTTGAGAAACAATAAATTTGCACCAAGGAGATTTATCAATTGAAGGTACATTTATTTTGAGTTTATTAAGAATTTTCCCAGCTTCCTAGTTTTTAATTTTCTAAATAACATTTTGAAAGTCTTTAAAAATTTATTATTCATTTTTATTACTTTTAAATGTAATGTAGGGTTGTATTGTCGTTTGTATTTCATTTTGGTTTATTTTTCTAAGTTAACGTACCCTAGGGTTACATTTTGATTTTAAATTTTTTTTCCTATAATAGGAAATTAGGAATCCATAGAGAATGGCTGCTGCTGGTTCTAGCTAGGTGGGATTAGGGATAGATAGGTTGTTCAAATTGATCAAACATTGCCTCTTTGACAACATGTTATGATGATTGAGCAAATTTTTGGAGAAGGGGTTTTCTTTGGTGTTGTAGTAGTGTCATAATGATATAAGAGTTTGTATAGTCAAGCAGAAGCTCACCTATGTGCAAGGCCAAGCAAAAGGGGTTGCCAAAGGGGCAAGTTTTCGCATACATCAAAGAGCAAAAAGAAGTTGATATTGGAAGTGAGAGAGAAAAATTAAGATCTTGTTCTTTATGCAAGAAAGGATAATATGAGCCACCTATGGGGGCATCTTTGAGATCTCCAATAGTGGCTGCCCCACATGATAATTCCTCTTACTTGCAAAAGAGGCCCATTGGATGGGGTATTTCAAAATGGAATGAGGGACATTGCAAATGAGCACATTGTGCATTGCATTTATGCCAATATGTTTCCTTTCATCCTAGTGAGATCATTATATTGGTGTGAAATGGTGACAACAATCCATCAAACACCCTTAGGTTACACAAGTCTTGGCTATGAAAAGGTGCATATCATCTTATTAGCAAGAGAAAAACACTTTTTGAAGACATCACTACAACCAATCAAGGATTCATGGGTGGAAACAGGAGTGTTTGTCCTTTCTAAAAGATGGAAAGATTGTAAAAATTGACCTTTAATTAGCGTCATTGCATTGTGCCCTAAAGGGGCAATGTTTTTAAAGTGGTTGATTGTGAGGGACAAGCGAAGGATGCAAACTTCATTGTCAAAACCCTCATAGAGACAATAGAGATGGTGGACGTTGAAAACATTGTCCAAGTCAAGGCAGACAATGCTAAAAAGTGCAAGGTAACAAGTTTATATGTCGAGACAACATATCGACACATTTTTTGGACTCCCATGTACCATCCAATACCTCAACTTGATGATGCAAAAGATTGGTCAAGGGATAGAGTTGGTGATAGAAGTGTACATTGAGGGTTAGGAGATTTAGATGTTTTTGACAAATTGTCATATGTCACAAGCTATCTTCAAGTACTCCAAGTTGGAGCTTTTGAAGGTTAGTTTATGAAATTTCAATATAGTTTTTATTTGCCTCAAGTTTGCAGTGTAAATTTAACCATATGACATCATCTACTTTAAAAAAATTGAATTTGTTTTTTATGCTATATTAGGTTGTTGAGACTTGATTCACATTGCACACAGTCAGGGTGAGATATCTTATGAAGGTACAAGAGGCATTGAGTGCTACGGTCATGAGTAACCATTAGAGTGTGTGGGGGAAATAAATTCACCAAGGGTTCAAAAGGTCAAATCATTGAGCCTAGATGATGATTGGTGGGCTTCTATGGATTACATTTTGAGTTTCATCAAGCCCATTGTGAGTATGATCAGGTTTGCTGATACAGATCAATTGTGTTTGGAATAAATGTATGATGGCATAGACACCATGATTGAAAAAATAGAGCACATAATAGCAACCAAGGAGAATGATCTCATAAAAGCATTTTTCAAAAAGGTGCAAAGAGTCATTGTTGATCGTTAGGAAAAGATGACCTCACCCTTGCTTCTCCTTGCATTTGCATGGTTTTTCAAATATTACAACATGGAGATACTTTCTATGCCCATAAGAGTGGCACCATATAGAGATATAGGAGTTGTCGATGGGTACAAGGTTGCATTTCAAAGAATCTGCCTAGATCTAGATGTGGAGGGTATTGTTGTGGGTGAGTTTGGTAGCTTCATAATGTTAGAGAATCATACTCTTAGCTCAAGACAAGTACAAGGATGCTTATACATAGTGGTACCTTCATGGGGGAAGGATCTATGTACTTGCAATTGCTTGCAATCAAACCTTGATCATATGTAAAACATTTTTATTTTTTTCACACTCTTACAATTCTCTCAAACTATATATTATGTTTTATAATTACAAATGTTGTATTGACTTTGCTTTTAATTTACATAGGTTGTGAGTTTTTCATTTGAGTAGAATTGGAATACATCTCTTTTATCTAGTCAATTAAGTGCAATTTGTTGGTTGCAAGAAAAAGTAGAATAGTTGTTTTTTGTGTGTTCCTACTTTTGCCTCATGTCACATAAGCAATCAACTACAAGGAAGGGTTAACAAAGAATTGGATGTAACCCTTGATTGTGTCGACTTGGATGCATTTGTTACACGGCTTGTCATGATCACTTTAGAGGATATGGAGGCTCCTATTCAAAATGTAGCTAGTGGGAGTGGTATTGTGGTTGCGTGTGGTTCAAATGACTTTGATTATACTTTGTATTGATTTGACATTTGCATTGAATATCTTTATCACTATCAACTGTTTTTTCAAATTTTTATATATTTTTTGCAAATTATGGGTATTTTATAGCTGATTAATATTATATAAAGTACAGCCATAATGTTTAGGAAAAAGTTCTTGTACTAGCAAACCCGAACTCTGAACCAATTCCTGACTCCATACCGACACTAGCAACTTAGGGTTCTTTTAACTATGGAGGCAGTCCTCCCAAGAAAGTTTACCCAAAAGTGCTGGAGCAAGTTGGGAGTACTCACCTATGTCACAAGGTTCATTGAATTTCAACCAAAAAGTTCAAAATCCGGTGAACCTAATGAAATCAATTTGCCTTGAAATTCATATGGAAAAGGGCTTAGGGTTTTTAATTAAAATATATTTAAAAATGTGTTTTTGATTAGGTTTTTAGATCTTTTGGATTTTTTCTATAAAATAACACTCATGACATGTAAAAACTTATCACAGGCCTCACTGTTATTTTGCTTTGTTCTGCGACAGTCTTTATAGCCTACAAGATTTTTGCATGAGTGTTTAGTGTTGTTGTTGACAGCTGGGTGTTTAGTGTTAACATTATGCTGCTTGCTGTTGTAGATGTGATGATGTTGTGGCTATTTGTAGTGATTATATTGACATAATCAATGGAATTCACAACAATTTGATCCCCATTTCAAGACTTAAATGGCTAAACCCACGTTGGAGGTGTGTGTTATTGAACAAGAGGGTTTGTTTCAAGATATCTAGGATCAGATCCTATCAAATAGACAAGGTATATTGTGTTGAGTGCTGTTGCAGACTGTTGTGCGGAAGCTATAGCTGTGGGAAGTAGAGATAGTGATGCAGTCACAAGTAGAGGGTCCTTTAAAGGACCATCCAAGCATGCACCCCACAAAAGAAGACAACCAACACACTGAAAAATTCACACAAAATACAAGATTTATCTCTGGAAAACCCTGAACGAGGTAAAAACCCAGCCTTCAAAAGATGATATTGATTCCATAACACAATTACCATCTTTTACAATGGCTTTTCACACATACTAACACATAACCTAGGAAACACCACTTCGTAACTTGCCACAATCAGCCACATAATGATTTGCAGTACAAGAACAACACTCCTATGTGCTAATTTCACTCTTTCAGGTTATATCCTACATCATAATTCTTGTTGCCTCACTCGGCCCCTCAGTTCTCATCCTGTCACTGCTGTAATTACCTGCACTACCTCTACTCTTTCCCAATCTTCTTCACTTGCTTACAAATGACTTGAAACCATATATATATACTCTTCCTCAATTTTCCTCACAGCCTACATTGACCTCAAGGTAGTGTAAAGCTTGAAACCACATGAAATGTGTTGCTGATTGAAAATAACAAACTTACAAATTCCAATGATCCAATGGTGGTAAGACTCCATGTGGCACAACACACAACCCTCCGACAGTTACCACAATCTTCCCAGATATTCACTCTTGGCACAAATCCAAAATAACTTGCCGCAAACCAAAAAAACTCTAATTAAACACATTGTCAACCTGTAGACACTTTTCCAATCCAAGTTACCAACTTTTGCTCATCCAATTGACCTCAATTGTCAACATATGATGAACAGACTACTAATAGAACTACTACAACAATCACAAGAGCTATTTCCTCAGTGTGGTGAAATGCGTTGACTTTTCTACCACAGATTGTTAACTGCAAACTTTCACATGCACAAACTGTCAAACTAAACCGCAATTTCCACTTTCTTAGACATGATACCATATTTTGACTATGCCCAGGGAAGCACCTGCATTAGATAAGGATCTACATTACATTACACTTGTTTTAGGTTTTGTTTTTTTGTCTTTATTTTTGTTTTTATTTTTATCTTATGTGTTGCTTTTCAATAAAATTTATTATATTGAAATGTTAGATTTCATTCTGTTTTTATCTTTGTACTTTGTATATATCAAAATTCAATATTTTAAAATGTTTAATCTAGATTTTTAGTTATCAATATATTTAATATATAAAATCTAACATATTAACAATATTCAAATTAAAAACATTAAAATTATTTATATTTTAATATTATAAAATTAATTATAATCTAATTAAATTTAATATAATATTATTTTATTTTTAATAATTATTTGAATTTATTTGTGTTTTTTTTCCAATGCTGAACTTGATCCAAATTTTATCTCTGGTGAACTTGAACATGAACATGAACCTTGTGACATATGAGGTGGAATCAAATCGTCCTTAGTTATGTCTGATTTAGTTATTCAAATAATGGAAGATGCTGTTGGTAATGTTGTCCTGGGTTCATGGTAATAACTTATTTGTTATGGGGTTCTGATTATGGAATAAGAGTATGTTGTCTATTTGTGTTGTGGTCTTGTACTGCTGGTTTGGTGAGCTACATTGATGTAATTATGATGTTTTAATTCAAATAATTTTTTTTTGCTATTTAAAACATAAACTTGATTAGGTATATTTATAAGCTTTTAAAGAAAATTATAAAACTTGAACAGGCGTTTATTAAAAAGAAAACTTGATGTGTTGTTTTTAATTTTAAGTTTTTTCATAATTTTGAATGCAGTTATTTTCGTTGTTTTTATGTGCTTACCATGACTGAGATAAGTAAGCATACATGAAGCTTTAGTTGTGGATAAATTCAATAATAGTACCCTTGTGCATGAAATCTTCCTGGTGTCTCTCCATTTTTAATTGACAGGGATGTACTGTAAATCATCAATTCTTCCAATTCTTCTCATGTGATGCCTCATATTGGAGCCATAATCTGTGTCAAGTCCTTATCACCAGCTCATATGGAAGCTATGACATGTAGTAAAGGTTCCTGTTGGCAAAATCCGGCTTTCAAATCAGTAGCAAATCATAACTTATAAGTATCTTAGAGGAACAATTTTCCTTCTGGACTTGTTTGCTTATTGCTTTTGCATTTTCATCTAGATGAGCTTTTCAGCTATAATGTGTGGTTCCAAGTAGATTCTATTGGAGGCTACATATTAAATGGTTCATTTGGTAGTGCGTTATGTACTTGACATGATATCAATTATTCAACACTTGAATTAGCTACTTCCATGGTTGAGTCTTCTATTCCATTATGGCACTATGTTATTATTTAAATTTGTAATAGAAAGAAATGTCATTATGGCTTGTTTTTAGGTCAATGGTTTTCCTCTATAAAACCTATGGTACTCTTAAGTCTCAAGCTTATATAATCAAAACAATTTAGCTAATAAATTCATCTTGGTTTGACCTTTTGCAGTACAGAGTATGACAGGTCCTGGAAATTCGATGTTATATTCATTCCTTCTTTTTGTCATTACACTTTCCCTGCAACAAATGTACAAGGAAAAGCTGGCATCGACAGAAGTGTATACAATTTTGGGTGGCTTTGTTAGCTCCCTTATTTTTCTTCTTGTCTTAACGGTGAGCCTATAAATGAGTATTAAAGCTTTTTGTATTTCTTATTTAGAAAATTAGCTATAAAAGATGTCCATGGACCTTGGAAGTTCAATCTTGTATTTATTTTTTCTTTTGGTAATAATTTTGTGGCTGAATCAAATGTACAAAGAAAATCTGGAATCAACATTTTGTTTTACAAGTTTTGGTGTTTTCAATAGCTCTCTTCTTTTTATGTTTCCTACCTTAGCAATGAGCACATGTGCTGTATCTCTTTCTTTTTCTCAATGTTCACAACCATGAAAGATAAATAACATGCATTTCTGAGAGACCTTTTTTTTATTTTTCTTTCTCTGAAGGTATTTGTTCCTTTCATGATTCATTATATTGGCAGATTTCAGTGTTTTCTTTGTTTCTATCTATTATAATCATAGGCGCTTCTCTCCTGGGACCCTTAAGTCGCTTTGGCTGACAGGCAATATATAACCAAAGACTTCTCTGTTGAATTTAATCAATTATTCATTTTGGGCCTAGTGTTTGGGAAAAACAGTGGCTGGGAAAAATTGTTATTATTTTACAATTACATTGAAGTTTGATGGAAGTAGCCAGAGCTAACATCAGTTGGGTTATGTTTCTTTCTTCTTAATATTAAGTCTTTTTCTCTCTAAAATGAATACATCATCAAGCAAAACTAAAGTTACAATGTTTGGCTAGCAATATTCAAGTTGCCTTTCACTTCGTTACTCTAAACCAGGTATTAAATTTAAAGTGGCCATTTTTTGTTTATGCATAAGTATTTATGGCCAAAATTGTTCAAGTTTTCAATTTTAATTTTAACAATCACCTGTATTGGATCTTCTCATCCTGTTCCCAAAACAAATAGAAATCAGGCAGTAGTTGAAACGTGCAGATTATTTAGAAATCATACAAGGCACAGTTGGATTGTTTCTTGTTTTCTTGTGCACGGGTAGATGATATAGTGATATTTGATTATAATGGAATTGTCTTCTTTACTTTTACATTCAAATTTCAAATAAATTGATGGGATAATTTATTAAAAAAAAATGTCTCGTAGAATTATTATGGTTTGATGCCTACAGTAGTTTTTAAGCCAGTTGAAAAATGGAATGATGGTCATTGCAGTTTAATAAGAATATTTGCTTGCCTAAGAGGTTGCAAATGCAAGCAGGGTTCTTATTGTTGCATTTTAACTTTTGCTCATTTGCTCTTAAATTTAATATTGTATAATATTTCTCAAAACGATGACTCATGAAGCAAGGACCAAAATGTCTTATTTATTGCACCCATTAGGATGACTTATTGTGTTATGTTTTTTGTAGTTTATTGGGAATTTCCAGGAAACAATCGGTGCTAGAACTGGCTGGGGAGCTGGTAATTTTGAAACTATCTTTGCTACTTTTAATTTGATATTTTGCATTTGTTCACATGTAATAATTTTGCTTTCTGTTTCTGCTGTTAGCATTGTTGGCAGAATTTATTGCGCTTGTGACTGCTGGTAGCGTGCACAGAGTGTGTATCACTACTTGGTAATTTACTTCATCAATGTTATAGTAGGTGACATTTTATGATGCTTAGAGTGCAATAGTTTCTTGAATTAAGATTCTGGTAATATGTTTTGTGGTTCCATCTCGAAAGAAGTTTAATCTCGAGAGAAAAGCTTACATACTGATTTGCTTTAGATTTGAGTTGTTTTGTACTTTGGAAAACTGCATCTTTATGG